>CM076575.1:131076197-131505827 GCA_034641835.2 Pinus albicaulis
TTGAAGTGAACTTCCAGCAAATTTCCCAAGTCTCATCACAACATAAATCTCTCCAGCAGTAGCTCTACAAACCAAGCTCTCAATTGAAAATTCTCCAGCATTTCTCTACTCAAATTACTCCTTCTCAAACACTTAGATCTGTGTTCAATTTATAGATGAACTGTAGGTTGTTTTGCAATCAATAGCTTTCCAAAAATAGGTAAGAAATGTTTCCATTCATGTAGATGTCAAATGGACACTTTGATCTGAAGCTTAACACATGTGAACTCTTCTAGAAGGCACTCGCCAAGTGGAGATTCCAGAATAATGAGAATTTCACTCTCAATGTGACCAACACACCTGTGAATGTCAGGAATTTCTTTTCAGAGCAGCCTTTCATGGGGCTACCTGCATATGCAATGCACTTAGGCCCCTTAGAGCCTACATTGGCGAGCTCTCATATGCTATACAATAAGCTTCAAACCACAGAAACCTTTGCTTGATGAAAGTCTTGCTTGATTTATTGTGTTTCTTGTCTTAGGGAATGTAGCAAATGAAATGATAGGGAATGATAGACCCTTGATCATTCGTCCTGGAGATGATGCCTAGTTAGCCAGGTCATTGGGAATTGTGCCCAAATTAACCTATAACAATTTCCCCCTAAAGCATGAGATCCAAATAATAAGAACATTTGATTGAGATGATTTACACTTTGATGAGCCTAGAAATGAAGCAAAATGGTCACCTGCATCAATCTTATAATACATTTCATCATGATATATCCTCTATTGATCATAATTTCTGAGGGTAGGCATTCCCATGTTCAGCACATAAAACAATCTAATAACATGTACATAATTCAGAAAGTCGTCTACATTGAAATGTTGCCCAAATGCAGACACGCCTACAGATATAGGCCCATTTTTGGATGACAATATGTATGTAAGGTCACTGTATAGATGATGTGTACAAAAATCCTAAAATCGCAGCCCTAATGGATGAAACTAGATCCGGGGTCTTCTTATCTCGTTCACTCGATCATTCGGGTACAAGTCTAGCCATGCGAATATATGATTTTTCGTCGAGCCAATGACGTGAACTGTTAACAAATGCGAGAGAACCACCATTAATGAAAATGGCCCTCAAGGTACTGCAGTACATTTCGTAAGGCGTGAATAGATGATTTGATGTCAAACGCCAAACAAAATCTTTCGGTCAAAGGTCCGGAAGTGAGGATCTTGTCGATGCTATAATAAGCCTCATGGTACTGGAATCTGATGTTTCTAAGTGAACTTCCTGGATATTGATTTGTTGTCGATAGGAAGTCACCTTATTGCAAAACAGGATTACTGATTTCGGAGACAAGAGTATGACTTGATATAGAAATTTTTAGGGATGATGGTCATGAAAATGAAGGTTTACGAGTATTGCAGATGGATGATTGTTTAATCACTGGATGACTTCTCTTGAACATATCGGCGACACTGTGATGAGTTGGCAGCATTGACCCAAAACTGAAGTGAAGGTATGATGAACCATAGGTGTGAATGAACCGTCAAGATGATTACCCAACCCAAACAGTCACGGACATGGAGTGAAAGAAGTGTCATGTTCAAGAGTGACTTGCTACCAAAAAGAAACTTTACTTACTTTTCCCAAATTTTCCCCGGTCATTTGTCGACCAGTACCTTTTTATTTTTTGACAAGCTTGAGGAGGATAACATTTGCTTGATCTATAATTCAACCCTTCGAATGAATAAAGTATCGCTATTTAATAATTTAACGATTATAGCGATGAATGAAACTTGATTCTTGCCATGATTGACAAGGTCGTTGCTATTTTATGTTTTAACGAGCTTAACGACAGTGATAGCCCGGTCCTTTTTCATATTTAGAGAGTCTGAAAAAGAGGATGAAAGAGAACTCCAAAATCACTTTTTCGTAAATTTTTCACTCAGATCTGAAAAAGTGTAAAATGATATCTAAGAGAACCTCTTTGGTCATGTTTAACCAAGGTATTCGTTTTTTGTAAATAATCCATCTCAGTCCAGAAAAGGGTTAAACTTATACTGAGTAGATATCAATTCATTTACTTTAACGAGCTCGAAAAGACAAGTGCTTGGCAATATTTTCACATTATCGGAGTGTGAAAAAAGCTGAAAGAAGACTCTAGGGGTTCCTTTTTCCCTGTTATCGAAGCTCAAAAAAGAGATAAAAGTGTGCTTCAAATCCTTTTTTGTTTTTAACAAAACTCAAAAAATAAGGAGAAAAGTATGTTTTGTGGTCAAGTCATTCTTTGAATAAATCTGCATGACTAATCTGCTCATCAGTAGTATTTCCTATTCAGAACAACATCAAATGGATTAAAAATCCCTGTTTCATGATAAAAACATAATAAAACTATAGTCATAGAAATAAATTTAACTTTAAAACAATTAAATTACTATAAAAAGCAGTTTCACTATTCATTTTTACCATTCCATAGTTACCATTTTCATTTTGGAGCTCTGAACCTGATTTTGCCCCCGAAATTCAATCGTTGATCGTTGGTCTGATAGCTTCTATAAAAATGGCTAGGAACAGATATTTACAATTTGAATACTGCCATTCAGATTGCAGATTTTACATTTATTAAAGATAATTTTCACTTTAAGTAATTTTGAATAGGAACGGTGAGAAGTAGTATACCTAGGCTCTCTGGTCTTTACCTCATAGCGAGGCTTTGGTTTGCAATCCACTTGAACTCGTAATGGACTTGGTTGGAACTTTTCCATGGAAGTGGAGGATTACGCTCTTAAGGGTATATAAATTTTTACATTTTGAAGATATAGTGAGGATATGACAAGGATTCCAGTGATCTTGATTTGATGTCTTCCTTATAAAATATACTAGAGTACTTTTATGAATCGATAAAAAAAGAGAGGCTGAAAATGGGTTCCCTTAAATGTATATGTTAAATCAAATCCCCCACAAATGCAAAGAAAAATCTGTAGCACTCAGTCACATGTCTTCTATTAACTGAAGAAATAAATTTCAATGCAATAGCTCAAAACTAAAGAGATGGAGGCAATACAAGCTTGGAAACTCATCGAAATGATATAAAATACCCTAAGATCCATAAATTCTGAAACTAAGCTTCGATACCATGTGTAAATACCTTAAATTGTTGAATTAACCATCATTAACAAAATTCATAAGTATAAAGCCCTTAATTTTCCAAAATTTACAATCATTCACAAAATTCGTACTACCGAATTCAGAGTGGGATTTTTGAAACAGAATATATATCAATTGACTAATTAATACTTACCTAGAACCATGTTTGAAGATGTTCCTGATTTTCCATGGCTCCAACTCCTATTACCAAACCGTTGTTTTCCTCCCATCCTATCTGAGGTCAACCTCTCCGGTCCCCAGATCCAGAAGACAAGTCGTCTGGCCCCCATGCCCAAAACTCCAATAACAATCGAGATCACTCCATGACTCTGTTATAGAACTCTAGAACTCATTGCTCATGTATCACGCAGTTAGAACTCCTATGACATCATCCGGGTCAGTTTTCCCATTCACTCCCATGCCCATCAAGTTTATCCCTCTTCTCCTTTTATACACAAACTTCATTCTAGATATTTATTAAAATATCATCTTTTAATAAATATATTTGATTTCTAAAATATCTTAGTTTTATTAAAATATTATTATTTAATAAATATCTTGGATTTATTAAAATATTATTATTTAATAAATATCTTGGATTTATTAAAATATTATTATTTAATAAATATCTTAGATTTATTAAAATATTATCATTTAATAAATACCTTGGATTTATTAAAATATTATTATTTAATAAATATCTTAGATTTATTAAAATATCATCATTTATTTTCATAAGTCAATGCTTTTAATTTTCTTTGAACAAAGTATTAGTTTACTATTATGATAATGGTAGATATAACTAATACATTCATTATATTATGGTGAGTTAGGGATTTACTCAATACTTCAATAATTCACTCATTACTCTACACAGAGTTTCTTTTCATAATTGATTAGTGCATGTACTAGTGTCGTACACGTGATACATGCATATGTAGCTGTCATATGGAGGTCTCATATGCATGCTAATATTTCTATGTTTCATATAATTCGAGTTGGGTCGTTATAGGGTGATTCAACTATGGTTACAGGATTACTCCAAAGGTTGCAGCATGGAGCAGGATGGGAACACACTAGTCGAAGTTGGCATACAACGCTTCTAGTACAGGAGATAAAGGACCTCATACCAAGCATCAACTACATGATTTTGTCTCACATTTGTAGAGTGGGAAATACAGCATCTGATCTACTGGCGAATTGGGGGCGTAATCATCAATGAAGGAAACTGGATATCACCTGGGATAGATTGGGACAGGAGGTTGGGCTTCAAACCTTGCAGGAGATAGTAGACAAAGACAATAACAAAATCCAGAATCCCCGATCGAGGTGCCAAGTATGCCGAGGGAGGTGTGAGGTGGCAAGAGGTCGTGCGGGCCATATGGATTATTTATGACGACACTTGGTGACAGTTGCGGGTGGTTTCACACACACCGTATATTGATGACATTTGATTTGGACGAAAGGAAACTAAGAATGTTAGAGCAATTTTTGGGAAAACATCAGCGCGGGAGGGAGACAAGGTAAAAAATTTAGGTTATTCCCTCAGCGGATGATTCTTAAGCAGGTAATGAAGGTAGCTGGGCAAAAGGTAGCTAAGTAGATGAAGGAGTTGGTAGAATCTATGTGTCGCTTCCCCGTGTATGTATCTATTTTCCTTCTAAGTATGATTGTCTTTGCGACAAGAGAAGGCCTTGGTCAGTATGCTTTTCTTCTTTGTTCTGTGCTTGGCATGGATGCGCACCACCTTGGTTTATATAAGATGTTTGATTTAGGTGATGCTCAGTTTGATTTTGATGATGCTCTGTCTAGGATGAATTCAACTTGGTTTGTTAAGGTTGATAGCCCCTGGACGTTTGGTTGCTATGGATGTTGGGTTTTAAGTTTGCATGAAAATCTTATTCTAGTCGTCCTTTATGATTTCATTAGTGCCTACCATGTCACTGGTTGTGTTAATTCCAAAATTCCGGGCATGAAGAATGCAGGGGAGGTGGCGAGCAAGAGTTCAGAGGAAACCACTTTTTTTGCCATTCTAACTATTTTTTTAACCCTGCATGTCATTTAAATAGCTTTGTGAAAGAGCGGAAGTGTCCTCAGACACACAACTTTATTGATCAAGAAAAAAGATTATAGGGAAAATTACAGGAGTTTACACACGTAAACTCACACTCTCATTCTCTCATTACACATTACAATGAAAATAGGAAACTAACCTATTTATATGCTCTATGCTCTAACTTAATCTAGTTATGGATCACTTGGAAAATAAACAAGTGTCCATTTACAATAAATGAGCTTCTAACCAAACTACTAACTTTTCTCCTAACTTAGAGCCTAGGAAACGACTCTTTTCTAGAGTCCTAATTTTTAATAACAAATTTCTAATTCTAAATATCTCACAAATATATTAAATATTATAGAATAGTAATTATTAATTTAATATCTTAAATTAATAAGTATTTTATTCAAATACTATAACCTATGATAAAAATTATTTTTGGATCATCTAACATTCCCCCCTATGATCCAAAGATACATTACAACAGATACCAAGTTCATCCCTGAACTTAGTAAACTTTATTCTACCAAGAGGTTTTGTGAAAATGTCGGAGGTCTGATCTTCTGAAGGGAAAAACACTGGCTTGATGACGTCCTTTGCAATGAGAGATTTGATATGATGATACTTGGTGTCCACATGCTTTGTCTTTGAATGGAAAACTGGATTCTTGGCAAGCTTTATTGCTGATTGATTGTCAATGAATAATGAAGTAGCTTCTGCTGGAGGAATCCCCAAGTCCCGTAAAACCTGATGTAACTAAACAATCTCACATGCTGCTTCCCATGCTGAAACGTACTCTGCTTCTGCTGAAGAAGTGGCCATTGTACTTTGCTTCTTGAAACTACAGGAAACTACAGCTGACCCCATGTTCATTAAGTAACCTGAGGTTGATGCCCTGTCATCAATAATGCCAGCAAAGTCGGCATCTGAAAATCCACCAAGTACAAAATTTTTATTCTTTTTGTAAAGAAGACCAAAATCTTTTGTTCCTTGGATATATCAAAGAACTCTTTTGGCTGCATTCCAGTGGATATCTAGTGGTTCCTGCATAAAACGTGAAAGAATACTGACTGCATAAGATAGATCGGGACGAGTGGTTGTCAAATAAATCAAGCTGCCAATCAACTGTCTGTAAGTCGTGCTGTCCACTCTTTCCCCCCCTTCAAATTTTGAAAGTTTTAAGTTTTGTTCCATAGGGGTAAGGACAGGCTTACAATCTTGCATTCCAAATCGCTGAAGAATTTCTGCTGCATATTTATTCTGGGAAATGAAGATCTGATGTGGACGTTGGATTACTTCAACTCCAAGATAGTAGTGAAGTAGTCCCAAATCTGTCATCTTAAAACCTGCATGCAACTCCTTTTTCACCTGTTCAATGTGATCATCATTGTTGCCTGTAATGATCAAATCATCAACATACATAATGATAATGACCAGATATTTTCCCTGTTGGCGCACATACAAAGTATCATCAGATTCACTACGATGAAAACCAAATTTGCGAAGGTATTCATCCATTTTGGCATACCAGGCGCGGGGATCTTGTTTTAATCCATATAAAGCCTTGATTAATTTGCAGACTTTATGTTCTTGCCCTTTAACTTCAAACCCTGGTGGTTGTGTCATGTATACATCTTCCTGTAAGTCCCCGTTGAGAAAAGCACTTTTGACATCCATTTGATGAAATTTCCACCCTTTCTGAGCTGTTAAGGAAAGTGTGAGGCGGATGGTGTTCCATTTAGCTGTGGGAGAAAAGGTCTCCTCATAATCGATCCCTTCCTGTTGTGCAAAACCTTTGGCAACAAGGCGTGCTTTATACTTGTCAATATCACCATTTTGCTTGTACTTAATTCGATAAACCCATTTGCATCCAATAGGTTTAACATGCTGAGGACAATCAACAAGTTGCCAAGTGTTGTTGTCTTGAACTGCCTGATATTCATCAACCATTGCTTGTTGCCATGCTTTATGTTTTACTGCCTCTTGAAAAGAAGAAGGTTCAGTAAAATCATTTGATATTAAAGAAAAATTGCCTTCATTTCGTTTTGATGCCCTTGTTCCTATTTTGTTTTTTTCATTAGGCCTTACATCTTTCAAGAGTTGAACTGCCAATTTTGGAAGTTGTTGCTCACTTGTTTGAGGTTCTGAGAAGTCTCCATCATTGTAGAGGGGATTAATGTAAACTGATGTTTGTCGTTCAGGTGGTGAATATGGAGAATCACTGTCAGAAGAACTGCTGCTGATTGGAGACGCTGATGAACTGCTAAAAGACCTAGATGATTTTGTTGAAGGAGATGGATTGGATGACTCATCTTCAGAGGAAGGAAAATCAAGTTCATACCAATTTGGTGAATTTGGTTGACTTTGCATATTTCATTTCCTTTTACTGCCTTTAGTTTCTAACTTGTGAAGAAGATTTTCGATTTCTTCAGCACTCTTACTCTCCGTTTCATAAAAAAATGATATCCTTGCTCACAATAAATTTTCCATTTGTCAAAAGACGATACCCTTTCTTTTCATTTGAATAGCCAATCATGGTGCATTTTAAACTTCTTGAATCAAGCTTAGTTCTCTTTTCTTTGGGAAATAAGGCATAACAGATGGATCCAAAAACTCGAAGATGTTTGACTTTAGGTTTGAAACCAAACCAAGCTTCATAAGGGGTGATTCCTTCTAACGAAGCAGTTGGAGATCTGTTTCTTAGATAGATAGCTGTATGGATTTCTTCTGCCCAATATGTTGGACTTAACCCTTTGAAATTTAACATGGATCTCGCCATGCCTAACAATGTGCGATTCATCCTTTCTACGACTCCATTTTGCTGTGGAGTGTAAACATTTGTAAGATGCCTTCTGATGCCATTTTCACTGAAATAAGTTTTGAATTCATTTGAGTTGAATTCTCCCCCATTATCTGTCCTGAGAGTACCTATCTTTTCTTTGGCTTCATTTTCAACAAGTTGTCAAAAAATTTTAAATTTCTCAAATGATTCTGACTTGTTTTTCAAGAAGTAAACCCAAGTCATTCTACTGAAATCATCAATAAATAGCAAGAAATATTTGCAACCACCTAATGAAATTTGTAGTGGACCACACACATCACTATGAACTAGTTGAAGAAGCCTGTTTGCGCGCCAAGTACTTTTTGGAAAACTTTCTCGACTCTGTTTGCCATAAATGCAGGCTTCACATTTAGCATTTTCTTTGTTGAAAGTCGGAAGTCCTTTAACCATCCCTTGTTTCTGCAATTGAGAAATACTGTCAAAATTCAAATGTCCATATCTTACATGCCATAATATTATAGGTGAAATTCCTGTAGTAACTGCCCCTACAAAATCAGAATGCCTTGGAATAACTGTCCCTTTCATCCTTAACAGTTTTCCATATTCATATCCTGTCATCACTGTTTGGAAGTTCTGTTTGACTGAATTAATCTTAACTAAGCCATCTTCCATAATTATTTGATGTCCAGCTTGTCGAATCATGACCAAAGACAACAAATTTTTCTTAAAGGTGGGAACATACCACACATTGGAAATCAATTTTTCTCCAATGTCAGGGAGAAAAACTTTGACTGCACCTTTTCCATAAGGTGTATGTTTTGTATCATCTGCTAGAAAGATGGAGTTAAGATGGCACTCTTGAAAATTCCAAAAGAAATCCCGTCTACAGGTCATGTGCTGAGTTGCTCCAGAGTCCAAAATCCAAGCATATTCATAATCACTCTTAACATAAGAGGAAAGCTGGATTGCTGGTGAAGAAGTGAAGACATATTCTGAGTCATTATCATCTTGATTTGGATCATTTGCAAACTGTACTGAAGGCTGTTGAAACTTAGAAATTTTATTGATAGATGTGCAACAATCTGAAGCATAGTGACCAACTCTATTACATCGCCTACAAAGAATTTGACTCAAATCAGTGCCTCTTCCTTGAGATTGTCCTCTGCCTTGAGACTATCCTCGACCTCTGCTTTGTCCTCTATTTTGAGATTGTCCTCTTCCTGGATTCTGTCCTATGCCTTGCTGAGATCCTCTATTTTGATTGTTGCCTCTGCCTTGAGAATTGTTTCTGCCTGAATTTGAGCCTCTGTTGGAGTTGTTTCCTCTGTGTTGACTGCGACCACGAACTTGCGCTGCTTGATTTTGATTAAAATTACCTTTGCCTTTGTTTTTGGAATTGTCAGCTGGGGAGTTGCTAGTACTGGCTTCTGTAAGAAAAACATCTTCACCCACTTTCTTTTTCTTCCCAAAATTTTTATCATGTTGAGTCAACATTTCGCAGAGCTCATCAAACTTTAGCTTTTCTAACTTTCCAGTAAGCTGTAGAGTTTCTAAAAAATGTGTGTAGGAAGAAGGAAGCCCACAAATTAAAATTGTGACCATAAAACTATCATCAACTACTTGAAAACCAACATTAAGAATTTCCTGCTTAATATTCTTAAGTCTGGAGATGTCTTCAAGAATATCTCCTTCTTTAGTCAATTTTTGATGCAACAATTTTAATTGTAGGTCGACTCTTTTTGATTGAGGCTGAGTATCAAACAATTCTTTAAAAGTTCTCAAAGCAAACCAAGCATCTTTTGCATTTTCGATATGGACATACATTTCATCATTGACAGAGGATTTAATGAGAGCTAATGCTTTGGCGTTTTTAACTTCCCATTTTGCTAGCGCAACTGCATCTATAGGTTTATTTGGCTTTACATCTCCATCACAAATATCATGCCATAGTTCATTATAAACAAGAGTGCTTTCGATGAGGCGTTGCCATGTTTTGTAAGATTTTGAGCCTTCAAGTTTGTCGGAATCAGAAAAGAAATTAATCAACTTAGACATTGTAGTGTTAAGACTTCACACCACGAATCAAGCTCCAAAAAATCAAGATGCGCAACACAACAGCGACACACGACGCAAAAGAAATGAACTATCGGGGCTTGGCCTTGACCCTCGAATAGTCGTCGAAACAGGAGAAAATTGACTGAGCTTTGCACTTGGCTCTAGTCAATTTCTCAAATATTTACAAGGCAACTTTCAAAATTTGACTTTTACAATGGTGCTTTTGCACAATCTGGTAAAAAAAAAAATTACCCCCCCTCAAAGTAAAATTACTTTGAGTCACACTGTCACTCCATAAACAAATTTAAAAAACAAAAAACTCCTTATTACTCCAAAAAAATCAATACCCTTATTACTCCAATTAGAAAATATTACAAAAAAAAATTCTACTTATTTCTCCAAATTCCTCCCAATCTACCACAAAGAACTTCCTTATCTCTCCAAATAACATTACATAAAAAATATATATATTTTATCACTCTATTACAAAATTAATAACACTTCAAACTGCCTTTGTAAGATCTTCAAGAGGCAAGTGAGCACGAGTAGCAATAACCGCAGAGGCTCTTAAAAACAGCTCAATAGCTCAAAAAAACAACCAAACAACAGCTCCAAGAGTACAAAAGACAATGTACAGTTCATGCGCTGGCATTCAAACTGGTTGGAACGCAGGTTTCAAAATGTAAAAAGTGATGTCACGCTAATTCTGGTCCACAATCTTTTTGGGGCAATTAAATATTATAAAACGTTGTTTTCAAATGCTGATTCAATTCATTTAAAATGCAGACAATGAAAGTGCATAAAACGCAAAAGTCGATGCCAATTAAAACGTTGTTGCAATTAAACATGCAGAACGTTGGTTTTATTCATAAAAATGTTGTTTCAAACGATGTCAAACGCAAAAAATTGGGCTGAACGCTGGTTCATGCATCCGTTCATCGTTGGAAGCAGAATACCACATCGATGATATGACTCGAACGCTAGTTCTTATTGCTGGTTTGCATCAAAATCTGGTTTACTTTAACGTTGGTTTGAACGCGTGCAGAAACACACTTCTGATCTTCACACTGCACTTTACGTACACCAACAAAAAATGGATCAATCCGTCGAAAACAAGTCACTGCTTGGCAAGCTTCAACACAAATTGAAATAGGGGTAATTGAACTCCAATTTATACAGCAAGAATTCCCTCTCATCGTTGGCTTAACGCTCGGTTCTTTGACGGTTTTTAACTCTCAAGATCTACCTTCACAGATATGCAGAGAGCAATCTTCAATTCTGCTTGTGGAATCGATTCTGTTTTTTTTTTTTTTAATTTCCAAATGAGCCTATGAAAGTTCAGAATCGAAAATATACAGCGCAGAAAGTGCAGAATCGATATTAGAATCGATATTCAGACTTGATGAATTGATATTGCAGACCATTAATTTGTTGTTTCAACGCTGCATTGCTGAATCGATATTTCAGAAAATGTTGTTCTCCAAATCGATTTGCAGAATATTACAATGATTGGAATATATACAGCGCTTTATACAAACTTCTTATAAACTAATTCAATCCAAAAAAATAAACCTTGGCAAGAGCGCTCTCCTTTTTTTTTCACTCAAACAATTTGAAAAAGTCACACAGATTTGCAATGGCTCCTTTTTAAAAAATGGTTTTAGAATTTGCAGATCTAAAATCAATAAAAAATTTGCAAATTTCATACCAATCTTTTGCTGATCACTTCAACGGAGTTGAGTTTTACACGACCTGATAGAGCTGGAATCTCCTCCTCACAGCGTTACCGTGGCTCTGATACCACATGAAAGTGCAGAAGTGTCCTCAGACACACAACTTTATTGATCAAGCAAGAAGATTACAGGGAAAATTACAGGAGTTTACACACGTAAACTCACTCTCACATTCTCTCATTACACATTACAATGAAAATAGGAAACTAACCTATTTATAAGGTCTATGCTCTAACTTAATCTAGTTATGGATCACTTGGAAAATAAACAAGTGTCCATTTACAATAAATGAGATTCTAACCAAACTACTAACTTTTCTCCTAACTTAGAGCCTAGGAAATGACTCTTTTCTAGAGTCCTAATTTTTAATAACAAATTTCTAATTCTAAATATCTCACAAATATATTAAATATTCTAGAATAATAATTATTAATTTAATATCTTAAATTAATAATTATTTTATTCAAATACTATAACCTATGATAAAAATTATTTTTGGATCATCTAACACTTTGCATATCAAGATTATAGCGTTGTATATGAAGTCTAGGTCATTTCTTATCAATTTCTCATCTTTGCATGGAAAATTCATAGTTATGTATGTCAATGTCCTAGTTCAACATTTCAATTCCACCGCACAGGTAGCCAATTCCACAGTTCTTCCTGTCATGTCGACATTCGTGTTGGTCAATTTCATTTCCCTGCTTGCTAATTTCCAAGTTTTGCAAGGAAATTTTACAAAATTGCATGCATGGCTTACAATGTTAATTTGCGGGTTAGAGCTTCATTTGATAATGTCAATAGGGTCAGGGGAGAATTGCATAGTAAACCAAATTTTGGGTTGATTTTTGGGGGGGTTAATTCAATTATCAGGCCGGGTGAGGTTTCATACTTGGGATGCATGGGAGAAGCTTATCTGTCTCTGTCTCAGTGTCTAAGTCATTGGCTGGTCTCTGTCTCGGTGTTTATGGTGAGTGGGAACATCTTGCTCCTGCAAGTCAAACCTGTATCTCATACACATGCTGAGAAGTGGATTTATAACAAAATTTCGAAGGTAGAGGCTCATTTGCGCGGCCCTGTTATTGAAATTGAAGGAAAATAGAAGTGTACACTGTCCTCAGGCCAGCCCAACAAGCTACCCCTGTCTGCAAATTTAAACATATCCAGGGATAAAGGAAGATGGAAATATGATTCGAAGAATAATAAAATGGTTGGGGTGGTGACCCTCAACAAGTAGGATAATATTTTCTGTAATCTAACTAAATTCAATATTGCTATTTTGTTTCCTTCTACAGGTATTCCTAGCATTTTTCACCCTCAAGCCACTGCACGTCGGGGGAGAACCTCGATGTGGACCTGGGTGAATGTTCAGATGTTGGGAGACAAGTCTCAAACAAAAATGGTCAAATCGCAGTCTCGGAAAAGAGAGGGTAAGGAAAAAGGAAAGGAAAAAGTGGGGCCTAACAAAAGGGGAAGGAAGTCTGGGCAGGAAATAATGCAGAACCTTTTCCACGCTTATGGAGTGGGGACACTGTAGAAATTATACAAACAATATGTATACCAATGGATTCAATCCGATCATGCGATATGATAAAGAAAGATATTGAATCCTTATACAAACTAATTGCGGAAAATAAACATGATTGCCAATCACAACAAGTAAAGAAAGAATAAAATCAAACCACAACACAGATATTTTCTGAGGGAAAGCTTGCTGCTCAAAACCCCTCAATATTATATTGTATATTCACCAAGGAATCATGAAATAATTACAATGCACTCTTCTCACAAGAGTCTGTTGCACTCTTGCAACTGTCTCACTCTGATATAGACAAAATTAGCCAACACTTAGCCAATTTTCAGCCTCTGTTCAACTTGCATTTCTTGCGTAATTCATGTGGAATGCAATCCCTATTCTTTAGGAATTTCATCCTTCCAAAATTGTGCAATGCTCATGCGAAATCCTATGGTTGTATTACTGCATGCAAGAAGTGTGCTAATAATATAACTGATAGTTAACATCCCTTTAACCTCTGTCTGAATTTGGTCTTCATCGGAACTGACATGCATATAGCTATTAATAGTAAATCATCAGTTACTTGACATATTACTACATGTGAATTAAATCTGATTTAATTCACTTGACCTCTCACTAGTGCAACAATCAGGTACACCTCGTTAAATTGATTTCAACTCAATTAATTGAGTTAACTGATTTCTCATACATTAAACTAATGCGCTAACTGCAACTTGGACTCAAAAACTAAAGAATCACTCTGCATGCCTCACCAACCACCCTCAATTTGAATTCCATGAGCTAACTGAGTTTATCACACTCAGTTAATTATTACAACTAATTATGAGATAAGATTACAATTTGTTTTCCAATTTAATTAAGGGAAAATTAAATTAGACACACATTTCTTGTTGACTTTTCAACACTTCCTCTCAACCAGAAAGGGATTATCAACTACCCCGATCCTGCCTCTATGGTACTCAAATTTTCTCTTGCAAGCGCCTTCGTCAGAATATATGCATCCTGATCTTCTGTGGGAATGTACTAAAGTAACATAATGCATCTCTGAACACAATCTCTAAGATGGTGGTACCAGATGTCAATATGCTTGGACCTATCATGGAATACCAGATTAACCAAGAGCTTTATGCAACTATGGTTATCACAATCTATCACTGTCAGATCCATCCGATGACCAAACAAACCAACAAGAATATTCCTCCTCTAGATGGCCTCACAAGCAGTCTGAGTAGCTACCATGTACACTGCCTCAGCTGAACTGGGTGCCACAGATCTTTGCTTCCGAGTGCCACAGATCTCTGCTTCTTGTTGTACCAAGAAACTATTGTCGATCCTATGCTGAAGATCCCTCTTGATGTGCTCTTTCTATTTGATGGACTATCTACCCAATCTGCATTGGTGAAGCCTTGAAGCTTCACTCCCTCTGTTCGTCTGTACCATAATCCATACTCTGTAGTGCCCCTGAGATATCTCAAGACATGCTTCCCTGATTTCCAAAAGAGCTTGGTAGGCTTAACCATAGTTTGAATTAGCTAGTTAACTGCGTAGCAAATGTCTGGTCGTGTGTTCACCAAGTACATGAGTGAACCCACAAGTTATCCTATAAACAATAACGTCCACTAACTCACCTGAAGTAGCATCCTCCTTCCACCAGTTTCCTGCAAGAGGAGTCTCCATGGGTTTACAACTCTCCATGTGGAACTTCCTCAAAATATATTTGGCATACTTTCCTTGAGAAACAAATAGCTCCCCATCACGCTGCCATATCTCCAAACCAAGGAAATAGTGAAGGAGTCCCATGTCCTTCATCTCCAACTCTCTTGCAAGATCCTCTTTGCAAGAAGTTATGAGTTTCTCATCACATTTCAAAATAAGATCGTAAACATAAAGTACTATAATCAAAAGCTTACCATCAACCAAAATTTGGTACAGGTTCACATCCGCTTCACTCTTTATGAATCCCAACCTAGTGAAATAGTTGTCAATCTTGGTGTACAAAGCACGAGGTTCTTGCTTCAACCCATACAATGCTCTCTTAAGTCTTCACACATGCGACTCATTGTCAAAGGTATCAAAACCTTCTGGTTGCTCAATTTACACTTATTCCTCAATAACTACATTGAGAAATGCAGTCTTCACATTCATTTGATGTACCTTCCACCCCATCTGCGTTGAGAACGCAAGGATAGATCTAATCGATGAGTACCTTGCAACCGGTGCAAAAGTCTCCTCATAGTCAATCCCCTCAACTTGTGAGAATCCCTGAGCTACAAATCTAGCCTTGTATTTCTCCACACTCCCATCTGCTACTTGCTTCACCTTATAGATCCATCTCGGTCCAACCATTGATTTCTCAACTAGTCTTGGGACAACTTCCCATGCATTGTTCCTGACGATGGAGTCATACTCCTCTACCATGGCATCAACCCAAATTGGTTGCTGCACTGCTTCCTCAAAAGAGGATTGTTCTATCACAATACACTTGCTCATAAGAGCCATGTATCCAGTAAACATGTCTGGAGACTGTCTCTGTCTGTGTAGTGATGTAGGTGCTCCTATGTGTTTTGCCGCATCAAGTCGCAATCTGTCAGCTTTTGTGGTGCGCCTTCTACCATGTCTGGTGGATGGCTCTACATGAGTATTTTCTGCCACTCCATGATCCTTCGCATGTGGCTGCTCCCCAACTTGAGGTTCATCCTTCAGAACCAAGAGTACCTCGTCTGCATGCAAATCAAGCTCCCTCTCAAGGGACAATCGCATGGCTTTCTCCTCATCAACTTTTATATCCTGTCTCACAACAATCATCTTGTTTTTCGGTAAATACACCCGATAGTTGTGGGGAGTATCAGTGTACCCCACAAATATCCCAATCTCAACTATTGGTTCTAACTTCTTCTTGGAATCTTTGGTCACATGGAAATAGATAGATGAACCAAAATTTTTAAAATATGAAACATCAGGTTTCTTACCAGGAAAAGCCTCATTTGGTGTACTTATGTCAAGTATCCGATGAGGACTATGGTTCTGCACAAATACCGTTGTGTTGCATGCCTCAGCCCACAGATGCAAAGGTAGGCCCTGATCATGTAACATTGCTCGTGCCGCACCCACAATTGTTCTATTCTTTCTTTCTGCAACCCCATTTTGTTGTGGGTTATGAGGCGTAATAAACTCTCTCTGAATTCCTTCTTTGCTACAAAATTTCTTGAATTCATTGGAGATTTACTCACCACCATTGTCGCTCCTTAGAGCCTTCATATGCTTCCTTGGATCTTTCTCCACCAGTGCTTTGAACTCAAAAAATTTTGAGAACGTTTGATCTTTCTTCTGCATGAAGTAGATCCAACACTTTCTATAAAAATCATCAAAAAAAATTGCATAATACATGTGATTTTCTGTAGAAGCAATAGAGAATGGTCCAGACACGTCTGTGTGAACTCTCTCAACTATTTTTGCTGCTCGATTATCCTTCTTGTGAAAAGTTGCCTTTGCATACTTCCCCATGGTACATCCCTTACATGTTTCTATCTGCACAAAAGTACCCTTTGAAAGCCCCGTATAAATTTAAAGCATGACCTTCAAAGCACCATGGTGTATATGGCCCAATCTCTTGTACCATAACTCACCCTTATCCTGACTCACCACTTTGTCTGCTTTACCCATCAATGTTGTGCAACCATCTACATCAAGTTTGTAGAGATTCTTCACACGAATCCCAATATTCTTGAATTGTCTGGTGGCTTTGTGATGAAGGAATGCTTTCCCTTCACTGAAAACCACATCATATCCTCTATCCTCGAACATTGCAACTAAAACTAAATTCTTTTTCAAGCCCGGTACATGCATTACATCTTTTAATAAAAAAGGTTTACCTGACTCTCTCTAGAAAGTAACTGTACCAATCCCGATAGCACTATACCTCCCGTCATCACCCATTTCGATATGCATCTGGAGATCCTTCTCCTCCAAGCTACTAAAAATTTCTTTGTCTCCCGTCATGTGGAAAGATGCACCACTATCCAAGTACCACACTGATCCCATCGCACTAGACACCATGCATGTGATGAGCGAGAAGTCCAACTCAAATTGCGACGCCAAAGCCTCACCTGCTGCAGATATTGAAGCCTTCTTGTTGTTATTCTTCTTCTATCAAAAATTAGTGGCATAATGTCCATGCTCGTGACAGTGAAAACATTTCACTCTGGACATGTCACGCTTCTTGCCTTCTTTACCGTTCTCAAATTTGGAATAGGTTTTCTTTCCCTTCCCCTTCTTTGCCTTACTAGCCAAGGCGCAATTTTCCTCATCATATGTCTTGGATGAGGATCCATCCTTGGTATTCAGCCTTAATTATTCTTGTACCAAACCCGACCAAAGTCGCTCCCAATCTGGTAGCTTCTCCCTTCCATTGACAG
This sequence comes from Pinus albicaulis, assembly GCA_034641835.2. Classification (NCBI taxonomy): domain Eukaryota; kingdom Viridiplantae; phylum Streptophyta; class Pinopsida; order Pinales; family Pinaceae; genus Pinus; species Pinus albicaulis. Next base: position 131,093,914 of record CM076575.1, read on the forward strand.
AGTCCTAATAACTATGGCAACTCTTGGGAAGGCCTAGAAGAGCTAGGCTCACCAAGTCATCATACACTACAGTAATTCCGACACTACCAAGCTCATCTCGACATTGGATGAACTTGGTTAAATATTTGAGAATAATGTTTCCTTTCTCCATTTTGATTTTCCTCAGCTTGTTCTTCAGTGCCAATTTTTTGTGATCACTGCTACTCTAAAATAGATCTGTCAAAGCTTTCCACATTGCATATGGAGTCGATTTTCCATGGAGACTCGAGAAAATGTGGTCTCGAACTCCCTCTAATAAGATCCTCCTCGCCTTTGCAACCTGCATTTTCCAAGGATCAAGAAGAGCAACGTCTGTTGTTGCGGGCTTAGGAATGCCATTATCAATGAATTCTTTCAACTCGTTGTCCTCCAGAACTGCCTCTATTCTGTCTTTCCATGCAATATAATTAGAACTTCCCTTGAGTGCATATTCCAATCTCAAACCATTGAAAGGCATCTTGATCTGCTTATCGCACCAAAGAATATTTTTGCAAATTTGAATGTTATTCAACACAAACTCAATTTCTTCTCCACTATAGTGATTTCCTGCGTTTTGATACCATGTAGAAATTATACAAACAATAAGTATACCAATGGATTCAATCCGATCATGCGATATGCTAAAGCAAGATACTGAATCCTTATACAAATTAATTGTGGAAAATAAACATGATTGCCAATCACAAAAAATAAAGAAAGAAGCAAATCAAATCACAACAAAGATATTTTCCCGGGGAAAGCTTGCTGCTCAAAACCCCTGTATATTATATTGTATATTCACCAAGGAATCATGAAACAATTACAATGCACTCTTCTCATAAGAGTCTGTTGCAGTCTCACAATGGTCTCACACTCATTTGGACAAAATCGACCAACACTTGGCCAATTTTCAGCCTCTTTTCAGCCTGCCTGCCTTGCGCAATTCATGTGGAATGCAATCCCTATTCTTTAGGAATTTCAGTCTTCCAAAACTGTGCAATGCTCATGGGCAATCTTATGGGTGTATTACTGCATGCAGGCAACGTGCTAATAATACAACTAATAGTTAACATCCCTTTAACCTCTGTCTCAACTCGGTCTTCATAAGAAATGACATGCATGCAACTATTAATAGTAAATCATCAATTACTTGAAAAATCACTGCATGTGAATTAAATCTGATTTAATTCACTTGATGTCTCACTTGTGCAACAATCAGTTACAACTAGTTAAATTTATTTTAACTCAATTAATTGAGTTAACTTATTTATCATGCATTAAACTGATGCACTAACTGCAACTTGGACTCAAAAACTAATAGAATCACTCTGCATGCCTCACCAACCACCCTCAACTCGAATTCCATGAGCTAACTGAGTTTATCACACTCAGTTAACTATTACAAGTGATTATGAGATAAGATTACAATTTATTGTCCAATTTAATTAAGGGAAAAATAAATTAGACACACATTTCTTGTTGACTTTTCAACAGACACCTGGTCATGTAAAATCTTTGATTTCAGGATGGGAACAAGACCTTAAAACAAAAGTGGAGGAAGACATCCCTCATGACGAGATGGATATGTTGACAGATCCGAGGAACACTAGGGGCATACAGTCATTATTTAAGTAGTCTATCCATATATATTGGACAATGAAGTGTTTAATGGCCAAATCCATTGTCACTGTTCAAGCGATAGGCGAAGACTCGAAGGAAACCTCTATTTTAGCAGAAATGTGCAAGGATATTCAGGAAATTCACCTCCAACAACACCATCAAAATGTTCGCCTTGGTCGAATGGAACGACAACTTCAGATCATGAATCAAGTTGATATGCCTAGGTCAACTGTCAAGGATCCGGTGCCCATTGAATCATCAAATGACTGAGTTTAGTGGTTCCTTGTTTTTTGTTTGATATGCAAAGTGCGGATAGCATTTTTGGTTGGCTTATAACATTTTGAGGTGGTGAGGCCAACATACCCGGTTTCCTACGAGCATATTGAGGCTATCAAGTATATAATCTCGTAATGTAACCTGCTATTTTGATTAGAAGAATGAATAGAAAGATACTACCAAATTTACAAAAATAAAAAATAAAAAAATCAATTAATATATAATAAATATATACCTAACACTACTCAATTAATATATAATAGATGCATACCATATATTAAAATATTGAATTTTAAAAGATAATTAATGTTTAACCCTCCAACTTCTCATAGATTCCCATACTTTGAGTGCACGAAATGGGCCTCACCATGTGGTTGATATGGAACCCTTAACCTTGCTGGTGGTATTCGTACTTTAACAAGTTATTTTGCAGCAAGTTCTTCTGGCAATTGCGGCCTTCTCCAGCGCAGTGCATCAAATTTTTTTGTTCTTGCAATCTCTTTAAGATGATTTTCAGTATATAGAAAATATTTTTGTGCATGAATTTAGTGGAAGGGTGGCTGTACTATTGAATTGGTAAAGAAAATAGTGTACTATTCAGCGTAAAAAAAAAAATTTGTATTTTCACTAGTGATATGTCATTTTTTCCCTTTATTTAAGCACGAAAGAATTTTCTATTGTTCTTATTTTTAATGATCACGCTTGTGTTGGTTAAGTAGTCATTTCATTTGACATAAAAAACCTTAAATTTATGGCATAATTAGTGGAACAGTTCTTTCTTTCCATATAATGTTCTCAAGAGCACATGTATCGGTTTCAATTAACTTATAAACATAGTTATCAAATTCGGCCGGTCGAAAAATCAGAACTTTTCATAAAAATTTGATTCAGTTTATAATGTAGAGATGATATATGCAGGAGACATCAAGCAAGAGGATGGGGAGATAAAAATTGGTTTTTGGTTTGTCTAAATCATAAAAATAATATTAATGGATTGTAGTTTAAGTTCTTCATAGCCCAAAAAAAAATGAGTAGTTAGTTATCAAGGTAAGCTAAACCAACACTCGGATTCTAAATAAATTTGGTAAATTTTGAAATATATAACTGATTTTTTGTTGGAATTTTGAGAATTCCAAGTGGAGAGAATAAGCTCTCCTTGTAAACACAGAGAGATAAAATAAATTTGACAGGAGACAGAGCTTTTTACACTTTAAAACAAGCTTCTATTACTTTCAAAAACTGATACAGATCTTCCTCTTCCAGAGAGGGATAACAACAAAGTGACTGCTACAGACGCAGTGCACAGAAAAAAAAACAATCTTTGTCTCTCAAGAACAATACTCTGTCTTCAACATACAACACACTGCTGTGTATTTCCTCTTTCGCGCTGCTGTGCGAAGAACCAAAACAAAACAATACAATTTCCTTACAATGGCTCACGGGCCTTTTCATTTTATATATATGGCGCAGCGGTCATAAAACATAAAACAAAATACATAGAAAAACATTACAAAAATATGAAAAAAAAACTTTATATGGCGTGACATATAAAAGTGGGGACCACTTTCATAGTCGGCAATCGACAATCGGCAAAAGACTTGACAACATACTTTGTGTTCCGCCCAATCTTTCGATTGCAATTAGAACACCACCTCCGATCTTCCGCTTGCGATTGGAAACATGGAAATCGACAATCGACAATCGGCAAATGTCTTGGCAACGAACTTTGTGTTCCATTCAATCTTTCGATTGCGATTAGAACACGACCTCCGATCCTTCGATTGCGATTGAAAACACGGGTGCGATCTAGCTGGATCAGATCCGCCCTGATCGGGGCACACAATAAAATCCCGCCGATTGAAACCTTGCGATTGAAACTAATCGATTCAATAGATTTCTGCCACGTGGTCTTGTGGACCCACGGGCCTCCTCTGCTGTGGGGATGATTTATATATAAGTTTCATTGTATTAAACGTTCTGTTTGCGGAACTCTCCCATATCAACAAGACACTGCTCCAACATAACTTTCCGATTCCGATTGGCATATAAATGGTGGGGACCACTTATCTCGCCAATTCAAAAATAAAAGGACTTCCGCCTGTTTCTCTTCATTCTAGTTGTTGAGGACTTAAAGCCCGAAACGACTGGTTTTAATTACTCTGCTCCTCTGTAGAAAAAATCTACAAAAATCTTCGTCCTTCCACTGCAAGATGGCTCTGTCCATCTCCAAATTAAATTTCATCTACAATCTATGGCTGCGGCCCATCAAAATTAAATTCATCCTTACGGATTCACCAACATTCTTCAATACAGAGTGCTGCACACTCAATCTCTGATGCTGCTACCTTTGTACTTTGTTCTTTGTTCTTCCTGCCCAAGGCACGGCAGGTGACTTTAATATTTCAACACTCCCCCTTAAAGTCAGCTGCTGGGTTATTCATCATACCCAAGCATTCTCTTAAAAATTCAAAGGTCTTCTGTCCCAATGGTTTAGTTAAAATATCTGCATATTGTTCCTCTGTTTTACAATGCTGTAAAATAACTTCACCATTATTCACCAATTCTCTGATATAATGATACTTTGTGTCTATGTGCTTTGTTCTTTTATGAAACACATAATTCTTTGACAATGCAATAGCTGAGCTATTGTCACAATAAATCACAGTGCCCTTTACCTGTTCTTGGCACAAACTTCTCAACATCCTTCTCATCCAAATTGCTTGACACGCTGCTACTGTAGCTGCCACATATTCTGCCTCTGCTGTAGACAATGCTACAATAGGCTGTTTCTTGGAAGCCCATGAAATGGCTCCTAAACCCATATGAAAAATATAACCGGAAGTGCTCTTCCGATCATCTAAACTTCTAGCCCAATCACTGTCAGTGTATCCAACTAATTCTGAATTTTCTGAAGTAGTATATAAAATACCAAATCCTTTTGTTCCTTTCACATACCTCAAAATTCTCTTTGCTGCTTGCCAGTGTGCTTCTTTTGGCTTCTCCATAAATCTAGAAATTAAGCTAACATCATGCATAATATCCGGCCTAGTTGCAGTCAAATACATGAGGCTGCCAACTATGCTTTTATACAAACTTGGATCGAAATCCTTGCTGCTGTCATTCTTACTCAACTTCAATCCCATTACTGTGGGAGTAATTGCAGCTTTGCACTCCTGCATGTTGAATCTTTCCAAAACTTGATTCACATACTTTTCTTGAGAAATAAAAATTCCTTTCTCACCTTGCTCCACTTCTATTCCCAAGAAGTATCTTAATAAACCCATGTCAGTCATTTCAAATTCATCTTTCATGACTGTTTTAAAATTTTCAACAAGGTAATCATCATTACCTATAAAAATTAAATCATCAACATATAAAACAACAATCAACAACTTACCATCCTTTTCTTTGATGTAGAGGGTGGGTTCTCCCTCACACTTTTCAAATCCATTCTCCAATAGATAAGAATCTATTCTGCTGTACCATGCTCTTGGTGCTTGTTTCAGCCCATAAAGAGCTTTCTTCAATTTACAGACCTTATGCTCTTGGCCTTTCTTCTCATATCCAAGAGGTTGTTCCACATATACCTCTTCCATTAAAACTCCATTTAAAAATACGGATTTTACATCCATTTGATATACTTTCCATTTATTTTGTGCTGTTATGGATAGCACTGCTCTTACAGTCTCCATTCTTGCAACTGGTGCAAAAGTTTCTTCATAATCAATCCCTTGCTTTTGCTTATATCCTTTGACAACAAGTCTGGCCTTGTGTCTTTCTATTTTTCCTTCAGCATTGCTTTTGGTCTTGTATACCCATTTAACTCCAATGACTTCTTTACCTTCTGGTAGATCAACCAACTCCCATGTTCTATTCTTCTCTATGGCTTTAATTTCATCATCCATAGCTTCTATCCATTTTCTATCTTTAATAGCATATTCAAAATGAATAGGATCATCAACTTGAAAATACAAAGAAAATAAGGAATTCATACCTTCATCTGCTTCTCCTTGCTCATAGATTTCTCTAAGACTTTTGAACTTTGTTCCTCTTTCACTTGGTGTAGTCGTGCTTGATGAAGCACTCGATTCTGCTCCTTGTGGTGTACTCGGTGAACCACTGCCGCTTCTTCTCAAGGGTGTTCTCACTGCCGCTTGAGGCGTCCCTTGCTGGCCTTGCGCCGTTGGAGGTTGTGCAATGGATGGGTTATTAATCTCAACCACATCTACATCATCTTCATCATGAGATAAATAGTTTTTGACATTGACTGTTTTCTCAATGCTTCCATCCCACGCTTCCTCTTCAATGAATTGTACATCTCTGCTAATTACAAAATTCTTTGTGGATGGGTTATACAGTTTGTATCCTTTGGAATCTTCACAATATCCAAGGAAAATGCACTTCTCCCCCTTACTATCCAACTTCTTTCTCAATTTATCTGGAATGTGTGCATATGCTACACACCCAAAAACTCTCATGTGGGTGACTCCCTGTTTTCTGCCACTCCACGCTTCTTCTGGAACTTTGTTCATCACGGCTTTTGTGGGGCATCTATTCAAAATATATACAACACAGTTTGCTGCTTCTGCCCAATACTCATTCGGCAAGTGCTTTGCCTTTAGCATACTTCTCACCATCTCCATTATGGTTCGATTCTTCCTTTCAGCCACTCCATTCTGTTGCGGCGTGTACCTGGTGGTAAACTGCTTGTGTATGCCGTTCTCTCTGCAAAAACGCAGAAATTCTTTTGATATATATTCTCCTCCTCTGTCAGTTCTGAGGACTTTAATGTGAAGTCCGCTCTGTTTTTCTACCAGAGCTTTAAAATGACGAAATTTCTGAAAGACTTCGCTTTTATATTTTAGAAAATAGACCCACACTTTTCGAGTGAAGTCATCAATGAAGGTCAGCATGTAATTGCTGCCCGAAACAGATGTTGTTTGCATCGGCCCACATAAATCTGAGTGGATTATCTCCAAAGGTGCTTTCGCCCTTATGCTTTTCCCTGAAGGAAAATTTTCTCTGTGTTTCTTTCCCAAGATGCAACCTTCACATAGGCTGTCAGGCTTTTCAATCAGTGGTAAACCTCTTACCATTCCCTTTCTGTGCAGCAAATTTAATCCTCCGAAATTGAGATGTCCAAATCTCAGATGCCATAACTAGTTTTCATCTTTCTCTTCCTTCTGGAAGGTCTCTTGAGTTACAACTGCTACATTCTTTCCTTTTCCTTTCAAGTCAATGTTGAGCTTGAGCGGAAACATTCTATTGCTGGTCATTTGAATTTCAGCAATAATTTTCTTTCTTGGAGGAATATCTTTTATTGTGCACACATCATCTTTGAATATTACATTGTAACCTTTATTTATGAGTTGCCCAACGCTCAAAAGATTACACTTCAGACCTGGAACATAATACACATCAGGAACAAATTTCTATTCCCCATTCCTTGCTCGAATACTAACTCTGCCTTTCCCTTTGACAGAGATTTTAGTATCAGTCCCTGTGGTCACTTCAGATTTGACTTCTTCATCAAGATTGGCAAACATTGCTCTGTTGCCAGTCATGTGATTACTACATCCAGAATCTAAGAACCAAACATCATCTTCTTTATCTTGTGCTACATTACAAGCTAACAGCACATTACTTGGGTTGTTTTCCTCTTTTGCTACATTAGCATTCTGCCTATTCTTCATGTCATTTTGCTTCTTTCTACATTCATTGGCATAGTGCCCATATTTCTTGCAATAATGACACTAGACATTGGATTTGTCATACCTTTGTCCTTGAGCATGTTGGTGTTGATGTCCACCTTGCTGGCTGTTGCATTGGCCATGGCTCTGGCTTTGACTGTTGCTCCTTCCATGTGAATGTGAAGAGCTGTCCCTTCCACCTCTATTCTGACTTCTACCTCTTCCTCTTCCTTTTCTTTGACCTCTTCCTCTTCCTGAAGGCATCTGGGTCTTGAAGGCATGCTCAAGAGATGAGTGTTCATCTCTGCTCAATCTTTGTTCATGAGTTATCAACGAGGCATGAAGTTCATCCACTGTGAACTGTGAGAGATCTTTGGTCTCTTCTATGGTGGTAACAATAACATCAAACTTTGAGGGTAAGCATCTCAAAAGTTTCTCCACAATCCTTCTATCTTCAAGAGTTTCTCCATGGGATCTTATCTGATTTACAATCCCAATCACATGTGTGAAAAATGTGTCAACACTGTCTAACTCTTTCATGCAAAGAGTTTCAAAATATCTTCTCATCAACTGAAGCTTTGCTGTCTTAACCTTCTCCATACCTTGATAGGCTACTTTCAGAGTTTCCCATGCCTCCTTGGATTTCTTAGCTGTTGCTATCCTTGGAAACACACTCTCATTTACAGCTTGATACAAACAGAAGAGAGCTTTAGCATCCTTCTTCCTATTATTCTTCAATACATCTTTCTCTGCTTGAGTTAAGGCATTAAAAGCCTGCTCATCAGTTGGTTCTGTAAAACCATCTTCTACTAGTTCCCATAAGTCTTGTGAGACAAACAGGGCTCTCATGGTAATAGCCCAATAATCATAGTTCTTTCCATTAAACTGTGGAAGCTGAACACTTCCAAGATTCATACCAGTGCTTGGTCCAGCCATTGCTTCTTAAACTGAACTCAGAATTTAAACAAACTGTCTTTCCTTTACTGAAAGAACAAACTCCTTTTAAATACAAAGCAACAGCACTATTATCTTTGAGAAATACCTAACTTTTCGACTTCTGTTGAGCTTTTCACGCTGCTGGAGAGAAACGCTGCAACAGGTCTTCTTCTTCAGCTTCTTTGAAATCTTCAAAGAGCCTAGATTAGCTCCGATACCATGTTGGAATTTTGAGAATTCCAAGTGGAGAGAATAAGCTCTCCTTGTAAACACAGAGAGATAAAATAAATTTGACAGGAGATAGAGCTTTTTACACTTTAAAACAAGCTTCTATTACTTTCAAAAACTGATACAGATCTTCCTCTTCTAGAGAGGGATAACAACAAAGTGACTGCTACAGACGCAGTTCACAGAAAAAAAAAACAATCTCTGTCTCTCAAGAACAATACTCTGTCTTCAACATACAACACACTGCTGTGTATTTCCTCTTTCGCGCTGCTGTGCGAAGAACCAAAACAAAACAATACAATTTCCTTACAATGGCTCGCGGGCCTTTTCATTTTATATATATGGCGCGGCGGTCATAAAACATAAAACAAAATACATAGAAAAACATTACAAAAATATGAAAAAAAAACTTTATATGGCGCGACATATAAAAGTGGGGACCACTTTCATAGTCGGCAATCGACAATCGGCAAAAGACTTGACAACATACTTTGTGTTCCGCCCAATCTTTCGATTGCAATTGGAACACCACCTCCGATCTTCCGCTTGTGATTGGAAACACGACAATCGGCAAATGTCTTGGCAACAAACTTTGTGTTCCATTCAATCTTTCGATTGCGATTGGAACACGACCTCCGATCCTTCGATTGCGATTGAAAACACGGGCGCGATCCAGCTGGATCGGATCCACCCTGATCGGGGCACACAATAAAATCCCGCCGATTGAAACCTTGCGATTGAAACTAATCGATTCAATAGATTTCTGCCACGTGGTCTTGTGGACCCACGGGCCTCCTCTGCTGTGGGGATGATTTATATATAAGTTTCATTGTATTAAACGTTCCGTTTGCGGAACTCTCCCATATCAACAAGACACTGCTCCAACATAACTTTCCGATTCCGATTGGCATATAAATGGTGGGGACCACTTGTCCCGCCAATTCAAAAATAAAAGGACTTCCGCCTGTTTCTCTTCATTCTGGTTGTTGAGGACTTAAAGCCCGAAACGACTGGTTTTAATTACTCTGCTCCTCTGTAGAAAAAATCTATAAAAATCTTCGTCCTTCCACTGCAAGACGGCTCTGTCCATCTCCAAATTAAATTTCATCTACAATCTATGGCTGCGACCCATCAAAATTAAATTCATCCTTACGGATTCACCAACATTCTTCAATACAGAGTGTTGCGCACTCAATCTCTGATGCTGCTGCTGCTGCTGCCTTTGTACTTTGTTCTTTGTTCTTCCTGCCCAAGGCATGGTAGGTGACTTTAATATTTCAACATTTTTTAAAGTTTTGAAATCAAATTGTTTTAATATCTATATCATATTGAAATTCAAATTCGAACCTGATAACTATACTTGTAACCTCCTTTGGTTCTCACTCTCCACTCAATAGGGTTATAATAAAGCAAATAATTTTATAATGGTTATTGGGATGGGTGGAATAGAGAAATGTTTATTTATTATTTAGTTATTGAATTATTGTCGTTTATCTTTAATTACAACTGGTCGGCTTATCTCATAATTGTAATGGTGACATAATTACATGAGAGGGCACAATACAGGTAAATGGTATATCAGTATATGAATTATACATCAAATTAAAATCTCTCCAGAATTATGATAGAATCATATCTAGCTTCCATGGATTCCATACAAGATTGAGGAAGGGGAAGATACTCACTTGGGAGGTCATCAAAGATAGGGGAAAACATGGACTTGGAAGATGCATACTATGCAAAAGGGAAGATGAATTAGTGGAACATATGTTTATAAATTGTAATGTGGCCCAACAAATATGGGGATTATTTTCACCATTAGCAGATGATCCTTTTTGGAGGCCTATTGGGTGTGAACAAACGTTCCAATATTAGGCATCAACAAAGGGACGCTATAGATCTCTTCCTTATTATGTGATGTGGGAGATATGGGGTATTCGTAATAGAATGATATTTCAAGAGGCAGCTTTTGATATATCTAGAATTCACACAAATGTCATATGCTGGATGAAGGATATCCCCACTAGAACGCCTATTATTGATGATCTATCTGTACGGGGAAGGCCTCACAAAATTGAACTTCTAGCAATATTTTTTGATGGTGCACAGAATGGTGGAAGTTGTGGATGTGGATCTTGGATTAAAATATCAAATTTGGAGCGGTATCATATGGAATGGTGGTTATGGGACAAAAAATAAGGCTGAGCTCATGGCTCTATGGAGTGGAATCATGATGGTTTATCATTTACAGATACCAAAAGTTCACATTTATGATGATTCGAAGATCATTATAGATGGTATATCAGGAAAATCTTTGTTGCAGGGATAGAACTTATCAGGATGGATCGATCACACCCTATATATATTATCAAAATTCTAGAATTTTACTATGAATCACATATATAGGGAGCATAATGGGAGGGTTGATCAATTGTCTAAACAGGGTCTGGATGCTGCTTTTGGCAAAATAATGGTGATACACTTCAAAAATGCATTACACGTTGCATCCTATACTGTCCCTCTGCCTTGAATTCAAATGGACTAGTCAACAGTTTCATATCTGCTTTCAAGCGAGCCTGGTCTCTTCCTACAAGCAAGTCTGCTAATTTCTATCTACGAGAATGAGACTTCCATATTGCAGGGGATTAGCATTTTTGAACATTAGTGGCTCTGTTTTGAATATATATAAATATTTTTTACACCACTTATTACTTTTTTGCTGATGATGACTTTCAGGTTGAATGATATAACAGGTCCTCATCAACGAAATGGTGCAACCTTAAATATTTTGTGATCGTCTTTGTGGAGGATGGACTGTAAAAATTTGGCCATACTTAGCCATAAGATGCTGGCGGAACTTTATTTTACAAGTTGAATGCTGAACCTTTTATGGTTGTTACATGTGGATTGTAATATTCGGTCAATGCTGCAATTGGACACCATACAGACTTTTTCTGATATGTATTACTGTATATATGGCAGAATCAAACTTTTATACTGGACCTCCTGTTATGGATGTTTCAAGAGGAAATATTGTAGATGAATTGTTCTTAATATAAGAACAACAATTTTTTTCTCCTTTGAACAAAAAAACATTCAGTATTGTTTTTCAAAATAGAAATTCATGACCATTTAAATTGAAGGCGCGTGAAGCGGTTGATTTTATGCTTATACCTTCTTTTCAAAATTTCATTTGTAGCACATTTACAGGATTAATTTGGCCGTTTACAGGTTGAAGAGGATTCGAATGTTTATTGAAGTGTACGACGCTGCAAATGGTACACACTGCACATGCACAATGGGAGGCAAAGATATGATTACGCAATAAGACTTAAGGCGAATCAACCAATAAAATGTAATAAAATGTTAAAAAAATATAAAATTAAAATAAGAGGAAAAATAAATTAATTTGCTTATAATATTAATTCTACAAATTAGCTTTAAATTTTTGGTCAAAAAGGTGGCAGAAAATAATAGCTAAATATTAAATTACTATAGCTAAAAAATAAGATTAATTTTAAATAAATTAACACAGTTATATAAATTAAAGAGCCAGTAAATGTTTATAGGTATCAATCTATAATAAGAACAAATAGTTATCCCAACTTTCTTAATAGAAAGACCTCAACTTGACAAAGATAAAAAAGCATTCTAGTGAGTGACAAGGCATATTAGTTGTGAATGTAATAAACGAAAGAAAAAAGAAAAGTAATTAGTTTCCAAGGTTGTAATTCCATTTCGTTTAAAATTTTTTGCAAAAGAATCCATGTCAAATCATTTTGCAGCAGAGTGCATGCCATGTAATCCATTACCTTAGTGTTATTGGCTACTATTTAGACCTTAATAGTTTTGTTAGAGAATTATATCTTATTATATTCTAATTATTTTCTTATGACATGCACTTTGATTTGAAGTTGATTGAACAACTAATAATGTTCCTTGCATAGGTTGGAGGAAAAAGAAAATGATTTTACTTCAAAGATTGTGTATGGTTCTTTGGAAACATATCACATAGAATCATCTAATAGTAAAGTTGATCAAACTAAAAGGGAAAGTGAGTTAGAATCCAAACATGCCAAATCTACTAGAACCATTCTTATTAGATTTGTACTACTACCTCTCAAGCTCATTTCAAAGCTCTTATTGTATGTTTTTCTTTAAATTTTACGTTAGGTAAAATAAATTTAAATCTTACTTTAAGTAAAATAAATTTCAGTTGTACTATTATATTTTTCTTAATAAAAAAACAATTATTTTGCTTTACAATTACTTAAAACTATTTATTTACAAATTAGTTATAGATACATATGAAATGTTAAAACTTGAAAATAGTACTTAAATAAATAACATACCTTTATGATTTTAATGTCCTTTATATTTTTATAAACTAAAAACTACTAATGATATACCTTAGCCATAACATCTTAGAGGCTAAGCACCAATGATAAATAGAGAAACAAAATAAACAAAATAATGAAATAAAAAAGAACCACAATGATATCATACTCAACTTTGCAACACCTTTCAATACACACTACATCAATTCTCTAAACTCAATGACACATAAAAGAGTAGCAATGCTCAAGGTAGGTTGATAAGTGGTTAGAAATTGTGATTATGATTGAAAATGATATGGTTTAACTGAAAATTTTGATTAATATATATATATATCATTTATATGAAAATACGAAAAGTATTTTTTTCTAAAATTCATTTAATTACTATGAAAATGTGAAAATTATTTTTTCATGGTGATTTTATTTCAAAAAGAGACCAAATAAGATTCACTAAAACACTATTAGCCAGGACAAGTTTTTTATACAGTCGAATTTTTACGCATATCCTTATTATATATTTAAATTTACGAAAAGCAGTAAACTATTTCTCCCCGTTCAGTATTTACATGCAAGCTTATAGCTGTTTCCTTTAGTCTTCGAACAAAAAGTAGGGATTAACAAGCATGTTTTGAAACACCTGGTCTCAACTCCGAGTTAAAAATATATTTATAATTCGTAATTATAAAATTAAGATGGGATTTTAAACAAGTGTATATATTTTTATAAGACGACATTTTAAATAAATATAAATAAAAAATATTTTATTTTATAATTTTTTATTTTAAAATTACAATTAACAATGTAATAAAAATACAAGTAAACCACCAAATATATAATCTTTCTTATAAAGAAGGAAAAAATTAAAACAGCGTTATGAAGGTAGAATATGAAATCAGATAAAAAGACCTGAATTTACGAATTCATATAAAAAAACATGAATCTTTCATAAAATTAATTCAAATAAGGAGACATGAATATTTGACAAAATGGGCCTCACCATGTAGTTGATATGGAACCCTTAACCTTCTTGGTGCTATTCGTACTTTAACAAGTTATTTTGCAGCAAGTTCTTCTGGCAATTGCGGCCTTCTCCAACTCAGTGCATCAAAAAATTTTGTTGTTGCAATCTCCTTAAGATCTTTTTCAGTATATAGCAAATATTTTTGCGCATGAATTTAGTGGAAGGGTGGCTGTACTATTGAATTGGTAAGGAAAATAGTGTACAATTCAGCGTAAAAAAAAGATTTTTGTATTTTCACTAGTGATATGTCATTTTTTCCCTTTATTTAAGCACGAAAGAATTTTCTATTGTTCTTATTTTTAATGCTCACGCTTCTGTTGGTTAAGTAGTCATTTCATTTGACATATAAAACCTTAAATTTATGGCATAATTAGTGGAGAAGTTCTTTCTTTCCATATAATGTTCTCAAGAGCACATGTATCAGTTTCAATTAACTTATAAACATAGTTATCAAATTCGGCCGGTCGAAAAATCGGAATTTTTCATAAAAATTTGATTTAGTTGATAATGTAGAGATGATATATGCAGGAGACATCAAGTGAGAGGATGGGGAGATAAAAATTGGTTTTTGGTTTCTCTAAATCATAAAAATAATATTAATGGATTGTAGTTTAAGTCTTTCATAGCCCAAAAAAAATGAGTAGTTAGTTATCAAGGTAAGCTAAACCAACACTCAGATTCTAAATAAATTTGGTAAATTTTGAAATATATAACTAATTTTTTTAAGTTTTTAAATCAAATTGTTTCAATATCTATATCATATTGAAATTCAAATTCGAACCTGATAACTATACTTGTAACCTCCTTTGCTTCTCACTCTCCACTCAATAGGGTCATAATAAAGCAAATAATTTTATAATGGTTATTGGGATGGGTGGAATTGAGAAATGTTTATTTATTATTTAGTTATTGAATTATTGTCGCTTATCTTTAATTGCAACTGACTGGCTTATCTCATAATTGTAATGGTGACATAATTACATGGGAGGGCACAATACAGGTAAATGGTATATCAGTACATGAATTATACATCAAATTAAAATCTCTCCAGAATTATGATAGTATCATATCTAGCTTCTATCAGGTGTGGAAATGGAGGATTCCATACAAGATTATCCTCCTCAATTGGCTATTGAGGAAGGGGAAGATACTCACTTGGGAGGCCATCAAAGAAAGGGGAAAACAGGGACTTGGAAGATGCATACTATGCAAAAGGGAAGATGAATTAGTGGAACATATGTTTGTAAATTGTAATGTGGCCCAACAGATATGGGGATTATTTTCACCATTAGCAGATGATTCTTTATGGAGGCCTATTGGGTGTGAACAGACGTTCCAATATTAGGCATCAACAAAGGGACGCTATAGATCTCTTCCTTATTATGTGATGTGGGAGATATGGGGTATCCGTAATAGAATGATATTCCAAGAGGCCGCTTTTGATATATCTAGAATTCACACAAATGTCATATGCTGAATGAAGGATATCCCCACTAGAACACCTATTATTGCTGATCTATCAATAAGGGGAAGGCCTCACAAAATTGAACTTCTAGCAATATTTTTTGATGGTGCACAAAATGGTGGAAGTTGTGGATGTGGATTTTGGATTAAAATATCAAATCTGGAGCGGTATCATATCATATAGAATGGTGGTTATGGGACAAACAATAAAGCTTAGCTCATGGCTCTATGGAGTGGAATCATGATGACTTATCATTTACAGATACCAAAAGTTCACATTTATGGTGATTCGAGGATCATTATAGATGGTATATCAGGAAAATCTTTGCTGCAAGGACAGAACTTATCGGGATGGATCGATCGCACCCGATATATATTATCAAAATTCCATAATTTTACTATGAATCACATATATAGGGAGCATAATGGGAGGGTTGATCAATTGTCTAAACAGGGTCTGGATGCTGCTTTTGGCAAAATAATAGTAATACACTTCAAAAATGCTTACAGGTTGCATCCTATACTGTCCCTCTGCCTTGAATTCAAATGGACTAGTCAACAGTTTCATATATGCTTTCAAGCGAGCCTGTTTACTGTGTAACAAGCGAGCCTGGTCTCTTCCTACAAGCAAGTATGCTAATTGCTATCTACGAGAATGAGACTTCCATATTGCAGGGGATTAGCGTTTTTGAACATTAGCGGCTCTGTTTTGAATATATATTTTTTTTTACACCACTTATTACCTTTTTTTTGCTGATGATGACTTTCAGGTTGAATGATATAACAGGTCCTCATCAACAAAATGGTGCAACCTTAAATATTTTGTGATCGTCTTTGTGGAGGATGGACTGTAAAAATTCGGCCATATTATTTAGTTATTGAATTATTGTCGTTTATCTTTAATTACAATTGGTTGTCTTATCTCATAATTGTAATGGTGACATAATTACATGGGAGGGCACAATACAGGTAAATGGTATATCAGTACATGAATTATACGTCAAATTAAAATCTCTCCAGAATTATGATAGAATCATATCTAGCTTCTATCATGGGTGGAAATGGAGGATTCCATATAAGATTATCCTCCTCAATTGGCTATTGAGAAAGGGGAAGATACTCACTTGGGAGGTCATCAAAGATAGGGGAAAACAGGGACTTGGAAGATGCATACTATGAAAAAGGGAAGATGAATTAGTAGAACATATGTTTATAAATTGTAATGTGGCCCAACAAATATGGGGATTATTTTCACCATTAGCAGATGATCCTTTATGGAGGCCTATTGGGTGTGAACAGACGTTCCAATATTAGGCATCAACAAAGGGAGGCTATAGATATCTTCCTTACTATGTGATGTGGGAGATATGGGGTATCCGTAATAGAATGATATTCCAAGAGGCCGCTTTTGATATATCTAGAATTCACACGAATGTCATATGCTGGATGAAGGATATCCCCACTAGAACGCCTATTATTGCTGATCTATCTGTACGGGGAAGGCTTCACAAAATTGAACTTTGAGCAATATTTTTGATGGTGCACAGAATGGTGGAAGTTGTGGATGTGGATCTTGGATTAAAATATCAAATCTGGAGCGGTATCATATCATATGGAATGGTGGCTATGAGACAAACAATAAGGCTGAGCTCATGGCTCTATGGAGTGGAATCATGATGGCTTATCATTTACAGATACCAAAAGTTCACATTTATGGTGATTCGAGGATCATTATAGATGGTATATCAGGAAAATCTTTGCTGCAGGAACAGAACTTATCGGGATGGATCGATCGCGCCCTATATATATTATCAAAATTCCAGAATTTTACTATGAATCACATATATAGGGAGCATATCAATCACATATATAGGGAGCATAATGGGAAGGTTGATCAATTGTCTAAACAGGGTCTAGATGTTACTTTTGGAAAAATAATGGTAATACACTTCAAAAATGCATTACAGGTTGCATCCTATACTGTCCCTCTGCCTTGAATTCAAATGGACTAGTCAATAGTTTCATATCTGCTTTCAAGCGAGCCTGTTTACTGTGTAACAAGCGAGCCTGGTCTCTTCCTACAAGCAAGTCTGCTAATTGCTATGTACAAGAATGAGACTTTCATATTGCAGGGATTAGCGTTTTTGAACATTAGCGGCTCTGTTTTGATTTTTTTTTTTTTTATATCACTTATTACTTTTTTTGCTGATGATGACTTTCAGGTTGAATGATATAACAGGTCCTCATCAACGAAATGGTGCAACCTTAAATATTTTGTGATCGTCTTTGTTGAAGATGGACTGTAAAAATTCGGCCATACTTAGCCATAAGATGGTGGCGAAACTTTATTTTACAAGTTGAATACTGAACCTTTTATGGTTGTTACATGTGGATTGTAATATTCGGTCAATGCTGCAATTGGACACCATACAGACTTTTTCTGATATGTATTACTGAATATGGCAGAATCAAACTTTTATACTTGACCTCCTGTTATGAATGTTTCAAGAGGAAATATTGTAGATGAACTGTTCTTAATATAAGAACAACATTTTTTTTCTCCTTTGAAAAAAAAACATTCAGTATTGTTTTTCAAAATAGAAATTCATGACCATTTAAATTGAAGGCGCGTGAAGCAGTTGATTTTATGTTTATACCTTCTTTTCAAAATTTCATTCGTAGCACATTTACATGATTAATTTGGCCATTTACAGGTTGAAGAGCATTCGAATGTTTATTGAAGTGCAAATGGTACACACTGCAGATGCACAATGGGAGGCAAAGATATGATTACGCAATAAGACTGCAGGCGAATCAACCAATAAAATTTTAAAAAAATGTAGAATTAAAATAAGAGGAAAAATAAATTAATTTTCTCCTAATATTAATTCTACAAATTAGCTTTAAATTTTTGGTCAAAAGGGTGGCAGATAATAATAGCTAAATATTTTTACTATAACTAAAAAAATAAGATTAACTTTAAATAAATTAACACAGTTATATAAATTAAAGAGCTAGTAAATGTTTATAAGTATCCATCTATAATAAGAACAAATAGTTATCCCAACTTTCTTAATAGAGAGACCTTAACTTGACAAAGATAAGAAATCATTCTAGTGAGTGACCAGCCATATTAGTTGTGAATGTAATAAACAAAAGAAAAAAGAAAAGTAATTAGTTTCCAAGGTTGTAATGCCATTTCGTTTAAAATATTTTGCAAAAAGAATCCGTCAAATCATTTTGCACCAGAATGTATGCCATGTAATCCATTACCTTAGTGTTATTTGCTACTATTTAAACATTAATAGTTTTGTTAGAGAATTCTATCTTATTATATTCTAATTCTTTTCTTATGACATGTACTCATGATTTGAAGTTGATTGAACAACTAATAATGTTTTTCAAAGTGGAGGAATAACCTGTTATGAGTATTTTAACAAAGGAGTAATGATATATATAGTAATTTTAATGTTCCTTGTATAGGTTGGAGGAAAAAGAAAATGATTTTTCTTCAAAGATTGTATATGGTTTTTTGGAAATATATCACATAATAGTAAAACTGAAACTAAATATCACATAGAATCATCTAATAGTAAAGCTGAAACTAAAAGGGAAAGTGAGTTAGATTCCAAACTTGCCAAATCTACTATAACCATTCTTATTAGATTTGTACTACTACCTCTCAAGCTCATTTCAAAGCTCTTACTGTAGATTTGTACTACTGCCTCTCAAGCTCATTTCAAAGCTCTTACTGTATGTTTTTCTTTAAATCTTACTTTCGGTAAAATAAATTTAAATCTTACTTTAGGTAAAATAAATTTCAGCTATACTATTATATTCTCCTTAATAAAAAGACATTTATCTTGCTTTACAATTACTTAAAACTATTTATTTACAAATTAGTTAAGTTCATATGAAATGTTAAATCATGAAAATAGTAATTAAATAAATAACATACCTTTATGATTTTAATAACCTTTATATTTCTATACACTAAAAACTACTAATGATATACCTTACCCATAACATCTTAGAGGCTAAGCACCAATGATAAATAGGGAAATAAAATAAACAAAATAATGAAATAAAAAAAACCACAATGATATCATACTCAACTTTGCAACACCTTTCAATACACACTACATCAATTCTCTAAACTCAATGACACATAAAAGAGTAGCATTTTAAATAAATATAAATAAAAAATATTTTATTTTATTATTTTTTATTTTAAAATTACAATTAACAATGTAATAAAAATACAAGTAAACCACCAAATATATAATCTTTCTTATAAAGAAGAAAAAATTAAAACAGCGTTATGAAGGTAGAATATGAAATCAGATAAAAAGACCTGAATTTACGAATTCATATAAAAAAACATGAATCTTTCATAAAATTAATTCAAATAAAGAGACATGAATATTTGATAAAATGAACTGATTACATTTCCAATACAACAAATTAAGCTATTTCACATTCAAAATCGGTGTGAGTATGAACTTGATTGTTACAATCGCCAATCTGCGAAGCAACAAATCCAAAGGTTATATATTAGCAATAGTTATCATATCCATAAATACAAAATAAAATCGAAACGCCTAACAGTAATCCATCCATTACTCTAATTATTACCTTTTCTCGCATCCCTTTGGTTGGTCGAAAAAATTGGAACTTTTCATAAAAATTTGATTCGGTTTATAATGTAGAGATGATATATGCAGGAGACATCAAGCGAGAGGATGGGAAGATAAAAATTGGTTTTTGGTTTGTCTATATCATAAAAATAATATTAATGGATTGTAGTATAAGTTTTTCATAGCTAAAAAAAAATGAGTAGTTATCAAGGTAAGCTAAACCAAAACTCAGATTCTAAATAAATTTGGTAAATTTTGAAATATATAACTGATTTTTTTGAAATTTGTAAATCAAATTGTTTCAATATCTATATCATATTGAAATTCAAATTGGCACCTGATAACTATATTTGTAATAGGGTTATAATAAAGCAAATAATTTTATAATGGTTATTGGGATGGGTGGAATAGAGAAATGTTTATTTATTATTTAGTTATTGAATTATTCTGGTTTATATTTAATTACAACTGGCTGGCTTATCTCAAAATTGTAATGGTGGCAGAATTACATGGGAGGGCACAATACAGGTAAATGGTATATTAGTACATGAATTATACATCAAATTAAAATATCTCCAGAATGATGATAGAATCATATCTAGCTTCCATCAGGCATGGAAATGGAGGATTCCATACAAAATTATCCTGTTCAATTGGCTATTGAGGAATGGGAAGATACTCACTTGGGAGGTCATCAAAGATAGGGGCAAACCGGGACTTGGAAGATGCATACTATGCAAAAGGGAAGATGAATTAGTGGAACATAGGTTTATAAATTGTAATGTGGCCCAACAGATATGGGGATTATTTTCACCATTAGCAGGTGATCTTCTATGGAGGCCTATTGGGTGTGAACACACATTTCATTATTGGGCATCAACAAAGGGACGCTATAGATCTCTTCCTTATTATGTGATGTGGGAGATATGGGGTATCCGTAATAGAATGATATTCCAAGAGGCAAATTTTGATATATCTAGAATTCACACAAATGTCATATGCTGGATGAAGGATATCCCCACTAGAAAACCTATTATTATTGATCTATCTGTACGGGGAAGGCTTCACAAAATTGAACTTTCAGCAATATTTTGATGGTGCACAGAATGGTGGAAGTTGTGGATGTGGATCTTGGATTAAAATATCAAATCTGGAGCGGTATCATATCATATGGAATGGTGGTTATGAGACAAACAATAAGGCTGAGCTCATGGCTCTATGGAGTGGAATCATGATGGCTTATCATTTACAGATACCAAAAGTTCACATTTATGGTGATTCGAGGATCATTATAGATGGTATATCAGGAAAATCTTTGCTGCAGAAACAGAACTTATCGGGATGGATCGATCGCACCCTATATATATTATCAAAATTCCAGAATTTTACTATGAATCACATATATAGGGAGCATAATGGGAAGGTTGATCAATTGTCTAAACAGGGTCTAGATGTTTCTTTTGGCAAAATAATGGTAATACACTTCAAAAATGCATTACAGGTTGCATCCTATACTGTCCCTCTGCCTTGAATTCAAATGGAATAGTCAACAGTTTCATATCTGCTTTCAAGCGAGCCTGTTTACTGTGTAACAAGCGAGCCTGGTCTCTTCCTACAAGCAAGTCTGCTAATTGCTATCTACGAGAATGAGACTTCCATATTGCAGGGATTAGCGTTTTTGAACATTAGCGGCTCTGTTTTGATTTTTTTTTTTAATACCACTTATTACTTTTTGGCTGATGATGACTTTCAGGTTGAATGATATAACAGGTCGTCATCAACGAAATGGTGCAACCTTAAATATTTTTTGATCGTCTTTGTTGAAGATGGACTGTAAAAATTCGGCCATACTTAGCCATAAGATGGTGGCGGAACTTTATTTTACAAGTTAAATACTTAACCTTTTATGGTTGTTACATGTGGATTGTAATATTCGGTCAATGCTGCAATTGGACACCATACAGACTTTTTCTGATATGTATTACTGAATATGGCAGAATCAAACTTTTATACTTGACCTCCTGTTATGAATGTTTCAAGAGGAAATATTGTAGATGAACTGTTCTTAATATAAGAACATCATTTTTTTCTCCTTTGAAAAAAAAACATTCAGTATTGTTTTTCAAAATAGAAATTCATGACCATTTAAATTGAAGGCGCGTGAAGCGGTTGATTTTATGTTTATACCTTATTTTCAAAATTTCATTCGTAGCACATTTACAGGATTAATTTGGCCGTTTACAGGTTGAAGAGCATTAGAATGTTTATTGAAGTGCAAATGGTACACACTGCAGATGCACAATGGGAGGCAAAGATATGATTACGCAATAAGACTTCAGGCGAATCAACCAATAAAATTTTAAAAAAATGTAGAATTAAAATAAGAGGAAAAATAAATTAATTTGCTCATAATATTAATTCTACAAATTAGCTTTAAATTTTTGGTCAAAAGGGTGGAAGATAATAATAGCTAAATATTTTTACTATAATTAAAAAAATAAGATTAACCTAAATAAATTAACACAGTTATATAAATTAAAGAGCTAGTAAATGTTTATAAGTATCCATCTATAATAAGAACAAATAGTTATCCCAACTTTCTTAATAGAGAGACCTTAACTTGACAAAGATAAGAAAGCATTCTAGTGAGTGACCAGCCATATTAGTTGTAAATGTAATAAACAAAAGAAAAAAGAAAAGTAATTAGTTTCCAAGGTTGTAATGCCATTTGGTTTAAAATATTTTGCAAAAGAATTCATGTCAAATCATTTTGCACCAGAATGTATGCCATGTAATCCATTACCTTAGTGTTATTTGCTAATATTTAAACATTAATAGTTTTGTTAGAGAATTTTATCTTATTATATTCTAATTCTTTTCTTATGACATGTACTCATGATTTGAAGTTGATTGAACAACTAATAATGTTTTGCAAAGTGGAGGAATAACCTGTTATGAGTATTTTAACAAAGGAGTAATGATATATATAGTGATTTTAATGTTCCTTGTATAGGTTGGAGGAAAAAGAAAATGATTTTAATGTTCCTTGTATAGGTTGGAGGAAAAAGAAAATGATTCCAAGTGTGCTGAAGATTATCGAATCCTTTATCGAATCCTTTGTCAGCTGCTAGACTCACTAAATTGGCTTCCGGATCTGAACTGTCCACAAAGTCTAAGAAGTCCCATGCCTGGCTATAAACATTGATGGCCTCATCAATCACATCACGATAATTTGTACCGTACTCAGAAACATGGATCATGCAATATATCAATGACACTGCTCTCATCTTCCAAGACTTTCTGCCAACGTGCTGGTAATACTTTTCTTCATCTGCAGCCAGCGACAGCGCAGCAGCTTCACCTTCGGCAGACCAAGTTTTCTCTGTTAATATTTTGATCAAATCTGAGGTATTATCCTTGCCCTCTTCAATGCCTTGCTCCATATGATTCTCCGCTTGTTTAAATGCCGGTTGATTTGCTATCCAGAGGCTGTAGGGGATTTCTCCTGGCATTCGGACGCAGTCCAACGCATCTTTGTAAGTCGAAAAGTGACCAGCCTCTTGTGGTAATATTGGCAATCCACACAACAAGGTATAACTTTCACGGCTCATTATGAAAGGCCTAATCAATCCGATTACAAATTCAGAGAAAGACCAACATGCTTTGCTAAGTGCAACCATAAATTTCTGCAACCAAATCCTCATGGGAAGTAATAAGGAATGCAGCCTTGCTAGTGTGATGAAATTCACCATGACACTTTGCCAAAATGTTCTTTGACGAATTCTTTTCAGCCGATATAATCGGCCTTTCAAATGTCTATCAAGATCCTCTTTGAGCTCAACAAGGCTCCTCGTCCAATAATCCTCCAAGTAAAATACGAAGTATGGATTTCTTGGAAAATACATAACAGCTATTACCCATCTGAAGAAGATGACGATCCATCCAACCAGAACGAAGGAAAACTCAATTGCAACTGTTAGTCTGTGCAAGATATCATAATCATGTCGTGGGAGGTGAATGCCTTTCCATTTAACCATAAAAACGAGGA
Source organism: Pinus albicaulis (assembly GCA_034641835.2). NCBI lineage: Eukaryota > Viridiplantae > Streptophyta > Pinopsida > Pinales > Pinaceae > Pinus > Pinus albicaulis. Next base: position 131,118,189 of record CM076575.1, read on the forward strand.
CAGAAACTGTGACTAGGAAGCCTGCAAATGAACTGAAAACTGACCTGGCCATGATATAGTCAGGTTGGGAGGCACGAACAACAATCCAACACTTGAGGACGTGATCCCCAATGTTGTCACACCCTCGTTTTTCATTGGAATTACAACATGAGAGTGCTACAGGAACCTTTTGAGAACTGATTTTACGAATGGTTTTACCTGCTAAGACCGCGCAGCTCAAGAGTAGAAGCAACAATACACATGATATGAAAAGTGTAGTGCCAGAGAGTAGGAGCCAGAATGATTCGCTTTGCTCGGATTGAAAACTTAACTTCTTAAATTTCCAAACAAAGTAGAGCTCAAGGACCATATGAAGTATGACTGCCAATACCAATGCTCCGATCTCGCTCCACACACGAGTCCAGCGAGATTGGACCATACCCGGAAGCAAATACCCTATGAACACACACATTGTAAGTCTCCGGCAATCAATTACCAGCTGATCTTCTCTCAGCAGAACGCCCACTTGCTCTTTTTTTGGTTTGTGGTCCATATAACGGATATCCCAGAAATCAATGATGCCCAGCATCTGGATTGTGAGAGCGTTAAGAACGAGAGCTACACAAGGAATCCAGTGTGCCTTCCTCCTCAAAGCCCTACAGACATCCCATAGGAGCAATATCAGAAACAAAATTGCGCACACGCTTGATGGCAACAGCTCTACAATGTCATCAAAATGACTGGGACTGCGCTCTTTATCGTTTCCCATATTGGTGAGGGATGTCTTCATCACTGCTCTGAACTCGACCTCGAATCTATCTGCTCTGTGACAAATGAGCCTGCGTCGCAATGTTTCATCCAACAAATTATACTGCCTTTAACAATAAAAAAAAGATATTAGGCTCGCAGTAAGTTTTGACAAATTGTGGAAGAAATGAAAGTGGAGCAGTCCACATTGCTGGAGATGCCATGCGATGTGGAAGAAACCTAAGTGGACCATCTGAAGATGCCATATGATGTGAGTCTCTTAGACGAAATCGGGAAGAAACCGAATAGCTGGACCTAGGCTCTCGTACAAAGAATGAAAGTGGCCTTACCTAACTAGAATGAGATGGACCAAAATCAAGCCCACGAAGCTAAATTAAAATATGGGAATTTGTAACTTTTTCCTAGATTATATTATTCTATCATTTCCTTTTTTCTTTAAAAGCAAAAGAACAAGAATAATAAAAGATAAAGATATAAATTGTAAGAGACGTTGTATTAAAAAGAAAAAGTTTAAGTATAACTATAATATATGAGAACAACATGTTATGGTAAATTAGTATGTTACCCAAAGGAAAAAGTAAATTAAGAATAAGATAGGTATATAAGTTTAGTTTATATATATCTATATTATCTTTTTCCTAGATTATATTATTCTATCATTTCTTTTTTTCTTTAAAAAGCAAAAGAACAAGAATAATAAAAGATAAAGACATAAATTGTAAGAGACGTTGTATTAAAAAGAAAAAGTTTAAGTATAACTATAATATATAAGAACAACATGTTATGGTAAATTAGTATGTTACCCAAAGCAAAAAGTAAATTAAGAATAAGATAGGTATATAAGTTTAGTTTATATATATATATATAATTTAAAAAAGAGGAGAGAAACCAAATTTCAAAAAGAATAGAGGGAATGTTGGATCACTTTGCATTTCAAGGTTTTAGGGAATTGGAGACTTAAAGTCAAATTAGTAAAAATGTAAAAATGTAATTAGTAAAAATCATAAATATTTTGAAAGGAATAGGAGTTTTTAATCTTTCATGTGAGAAGGATGGAAACAGAAGTAATGGAAACAAATTAGTATAATTATTAAATTTGGAAATAATTTGATTGAATAATTTTCAATTTAAAAAAAATCACAAACATATATCAAAATATTTAGTTAAATATTTCATAATCTAGCAAATCTACAAATAATCTGAGTAAGGTTGACTCTTATTTTGACTTTGGAGGTTGAGTGCTCTCATTCTTTGGGCTGTGATGAATATAAGCAACAATAATAAATTGTTCTTTTACGGTTTGGGTGAGGCTAAAGCTTGTATTAAATCACTTTTGATCTCCCATCCTCAGTTTTGAGGAGTAATACTTAGGTATCAAAAAACTACATATTATGTGATATCTAATACTTAGATATCAAAAATTTGTTGGAAATACTCCCAACCACTGCCATGAATAAACAGTGGCAGCAACCCACACTTAATTGATTTTTTGTGCAGGGAAGGACGAAGCCTCAATTTTCAAATCTGAGGCATTTTCACGCAATATGAGAAACAAAGTACCCGCATTCATACTTTGTGTTATTTCCTTACCCACTGTCGTTGACTTACCTTTCTTGCCCGCAACTTCACAACCCGCAAGTTTTTTCATTTAACTCTTAAGCCTCTCGCCGAATGTTATACTACCGCCAATGTGATATCGGTAGGACCCACCATACCTTTGTTGCATTGCAAATCCGCATGCAAACCTTCATTATCCCATTATTTCTTACTTTCAGCCATTTCGCAATTATCATCGCTTAAATGCTCGCGACCGGCACTTTGCAACTTTTATCATTTACCTTTTAGCGCTTGTACCAAACCTTGCGATGTTGCGATGTGACATCGTCATTGCACATCGCAACATTTAAATATCACATTTCGCAATTTTTTCCATTTACCTTTTTTATCCTTTCGCACTTTGCAAGATTTATGTTTTACCTTTTTTGGTGCGCCCACAATTTCGCACTTTGTAAAGTTTATGACCTACTTTTATGCCGCCTGCAAGTTATGTTATTTGAGTTGCGATGCGATCACAATCGTACGTGCCAAGCTCAGGAGGGTAGCGCCCGCAATCACATATCGCAAGTTCTTAAGGTTCCGCGTATCACGAAATGTTAAATGTTATAATTGTCAGTGTGCGATTTGCGATGGAGGACTAAGATGCGATGTGGTTTCAGAGCTGGAACCCATAACATTTCAACTTCGGTCTTTTGCGTTCTATATGTTGTTTTGTGTTTTGTACCCTGTTTTGTGTAGAAACAGAAGAATCAAGCGGAAGGACGATTTGTTGGTTCTACGTCCAGTTCTGCATTGAATCGCATTTAATCTCCAGGCTTCCTCCAATTTTATATGAAACGAATGTAATTTCATTTTGTAGATTGTGAAGGAATGAGATGAAAAAAGGGAAGGGTTGAATAAATTGAAAAAGATTTCCTCTCCCATGTTCCTCTCGCTCTGTCTCTGTAATTTATTTCCGCGTTTATCTGCATTCTTTGTGTTGTCAGGGGAAATGCATCCCTCTATATTTATTCATAATTTCCAACATGGTATGGGAGCAGGTTTATGCTCTCAGTGAAAGAAAGTGTTCTACTGAATAAGATGAAAGATTGTTTTGAGAAGATGATTCTCCAGCAATGAGAAGGTTTTGTTTACATAGTCAACAAAGTACCCGCATTCATACTTTGCGTTATTTCCTTACCCACTATCGTTGACTTACCTTTCTTGCCCGCAACTTCACAACCCGCAAGTTTTTTCGTTTAACTCTTAAGCCTCTTGCCGAATGTTATACTATCGCCAATGCGATATCGGTAGGACCCACCATACCTTTGTTGCATTGCAAATCCGCATGCAAACCTTCATTATCGCGTTATTTCTTACTTTCAGCCATTTCGCACTTACCATCGCTTAAATGCTCGCGACCGACACTTTGCAACTTTTATCATTTACCTTTTAGCGCCTGTACCAAACCTTGCGATGCGACATCGTCATTGCACATCACAACATTTAAATATCACATTTTGCAAGTTTTTCTATTTACCTTTTTTATCCTTTCGCACTTTGCAAGATTTATGTTTTACCTTTTTTTATGTGCCCACAATTTCGCACTTTGCAAAGTTTATGACCTACCTTTATGTCGCCCGCAAGTTATGTTATTTGAGTTGCGATGTGATCACAATCGCACGTGCCAAGCTCAGGAGGGTAGCGCCCGCAACCACATATCGCAAGTTATTAAGGTTCCGCGTATCACGAAATGTTAAATGTTATAATTGTTGGTATGCGATTTGCGATGGAGGACTAGGATGCGATGTGGTTTCAAAGTTGGAACCCAGAACATTTCAACTTCGGTCTTTTGCGTTCTATATGTTGTTTTTTGTTTTGTACCCTGTTTCGTGTAGAAACAGAAGAATCAAGCGAAAGGACAATTTGTTGGTTCTACGTCCAGTTCTGCATTGAATCGCATTTAATCTTCAGGCTTCCTCCAATTTTATATGAAACGAATGTAATTTCATTTTGTAGATTGTGAAGGAATGAGATGAAAAAAGAGAAGGGTTGAATAAATTGAAAAAGATTTCCTCTCCTGTGTTTCTCTTGCTCTGTCTCTGTAATTTATTTCCGCGTTTATTTGCATTCTTTGTGTTGTCGGGGGAAACACATCCCTCTATATTTATTCATAATTTCCAACATGGTATGGGAGTAGGTTTATGCTCTCAGTGAAAGAAAGTGTTCTACTGAAGAAGATGAAAGATTGTTTTGAGAATATGATTCTCCAGCAATGAGAAGGTTTTGTTTACATAGTGAAGGTGACAGCAGTAGGCACAAGCCTGACTAATCCCCATCTACCATAGTTCAATGGGAAGAATTATGAATATTGGGCTATGTTGTGAAACCGGCTCCAAAAAGAGAAGAAAAGAGATATCAACACCTTAGAAATAAGCCACTTTGAGGGGGCAACCTCCAATACATTACATGAATGAATAATTCTTGGATGATTCAAATTAAAAAACCTCCTTTCTATATATAGGAGTCCATGGGGCCATAATGTAATCCTAGTGGGGCCACAATGTAATCCTAGTAGACCTAACAATAATAATTTAAGGGCACAATAATAACAATATGGGGGTTACAAGGGTACAATAATAACAATAAGGGGGTTACACTAACAACAATAAGGGACTATACTAGTAATATAGGGACCTAACATGCCCCTCTCCTTCAAAAAAGTGTTGTCCTCAACGCTTGAGTAGCTCTGGGTGGTTCTACATAAAATTCTCATCCTCCCATGTAGAATCTTGAGTGGGTAAGTTCTTTCACTTGATGAGATACTCAGAAATTAATCAATTCCGTAGCTGTCGAGTTCTTGTTTCCATGGCCAACTTTAGGGTTCCAATATGATTTTCCTTCCTCATGAAGTTAAACGTATTATTGTTTGAGCTGGAATATTTTCACCTATAACCTTCTTTAAACTGCATATGAAACATGGAAAATTGGATGCACTCGTGAAGAAGAAGGAAGCTCCAATTTGTATGCCATAGTACCAATCTTTTGCAACACCTTGTAAGGACCATAGTACTTTGGCGATAATTTGTTATCCTTCTTAACTTGCTTGAGGGACATTTGTTTGTACGGTTGTAGCCGTAAAAATACCCAGTCTCCTACATCAAAAATTCTCTCACTGCGATGTTGATATGCCTGTTGTTTCATTCGATTTTGTGCCAAATTCAGGTTGTCCTTTAAGAGTTGTAGAACTTCGTGTTGATGCTCGATGTGATCTTCCACTTCTTGAACCTTCGAATTTTCTCTTAAAGATGATGTGATGGATTGTGGATGATATCCATAAAGTGCCATAAATGGGGTCATTTTTGTTGTAGTATGGAAGGAAGTGTTATACCACCATTCAGCTAGAGGTAACTACTTGACCAATTGTGTTTGTTTATCAGATACAAAAAAATGAAGATATCCTTCCAAAATTTTATTTACTATCTCAGTTTGACCATAGGATTGAGGATGATAAGATGAGATATGAGCTAATTGAGTACCCAAACAAGAAAATAACTCCATCCAAAAATTTCCAGTAAAAATGGGATCTCTGTCGCTCACAATAACCCTTGGGTTTCCATGTAGCTTTTGAATTGTGTCCATAAATGTAGTAGCAACTATACTTGCTTTAAATGGATGAAATAATGCACAAAAGTGTGCATACTTGGTAAGTCTATCAACTACCACCATGATGACACTCTTTTCTTCGGACTTAGGTAAACCTGTGATAAAATCCATTGAAATCTCCTCCCAACGTTGACTTGGAATGGATAAAGGTTGTAGAAGTCCCGAGGTCTTAATTGTCTCCACTTTATTCTGCTGGCAAACCAAACATTCCGCCACAAACTTTTGAATATCAGATTTAAGGCCATCCCAAAAAAATTCTTTCTTCACCATGTGGTAAGTTTTTAAAAATCCTGAGTGTCCTCCTAAAGGAGAAGTGTGCAATTCCAGAAGAATCTTTTGTTTTAGTTGGGAATTCTTACAAAGATATAAGCGTTCTTTGTACCATAAGGAATCATTTTTCCAACTAAATGTATCAGATGTACTAGGATCTTGCTGCAACTTTTGAATGAGTGTCCATACATCTTTGTCCTTCTTCCATTCATCTCTTGCTTCGGTTATCCAATACGGTTGGATAATAGAAATGGCACAAAGCAATGCTTCCACCTCTTCATTCTTTCTTGAGAGTGCATCTGCAACAACATTAAGCTTTCCTTTTTTGTAGATTATTTCAAAGTCATAACCCAACATCTTTGTGACCCATTTTTGCTGCTCTTCTGAAGATAGTCTTTGTTCCAAAAAGTGTGTAAGACTATCATGATCAGTTTTTACCTTGAAGTGTCTTCCCATTAGGTAAGTTCTCCATTTCTTTAGTGCATGCAGTATTGCTAACATTTCCTTCTCATAAATAGGTTTCTGTAAATACTTTCCTTTGATTGGAAGACTTTCAAAAGAAATGGGTATTCCTTCTTGCATTAAAACAACACCAATTCCATTTCATGAGGCATCACATTCCACAAAAAAGGTTTTTGTGAAGTCTGGCATAGCTAAGACTGGTGCTAGGCACATTGCCTCTTTAAGATGTTCAAAGGCCTTAGTTGCTTAAGGAGTCCATGAAAATGCATCTTTCTTCAATAATGTTGTTAGAGGTGCTTCTATTCTCCCATAATTCTTAGAAAACTTTTGATAATACCCTATTAACCCGAGATATCCTCACATCTGCTTTATGGTTGTGGGGACTTTCCATTCCTTAATGGCTTTAATTTTGTTCGGGTCTACCTTAACACCCTCGTGAGATACAATATGACCCAGATATTACACCTCTTGTACTCCAAAGAAACATTTGGATGTTTTTGCATATAATTGTTTCTCCTGCAAAAGTTTGAGCACTCTATCAACATGTTGAACATGATCCTTCCTATACCTGTTGTAGATTAGTATATCATCAAAAAATACTAGCACAAATTTTCTAAGGAAGGGTTTGAAAATGGAATTCATCAACTCTTGAAATGTAGAAGGTGCATTGGTAAGGCCAAAAGGCATGACCAAAAATTCATAATGACCCTCACGAGTTCAAAATGTTATTTTTGGAATATCTTCAATCTTCATTCTAATTTGATGATACCCTAAACAAAGATCCAATTTGGTAAAATAAATTTCTCCATGTAATTCATCCAATAATTCATCAATCACAAGAATGGGAAATTTATCTTTAATGGTGAGCTTATTGAACTCCCTATAATCCAGACACATGCACCATGATCCATCCTTCTTGTGTACCAATACTACAGGAGCAGAGAAAGAGCTTTGACTAGGTTGAATTATACCCACCTCTACATTTCTGCAATCATACGTTCAATTTCTCTCTTTTGGACATAAGGATATCTATAAGGCCTGATGTTTGGAGGAACACTTCCTGGATTCAAATGAATAGCATGATCATGATCAAAAATAGGTGGGAGTCCTTTTGGAGTTTCAAAAACCTTGGAATGATTGTCCAAGACTTTTTGGAGATCTGTAGAAATAGATGATTTTGATGTTGGAACTTCTGTGCAATTATGCCTCATTTTTCTTTCTTTAGAAGCTTTGTCATGACATTAGAGCTTATTATCTTTCTAGGCTTCCCTGCAATACCCTGTAATTCGACTTCCTTTCCTTCTGAAAAAAAATTCAAGAAAAGTTCTTGAAAATTAAAAGCTATTGTCCCCAAAGATTGTAACCATTGTATTCCTAGTACAACATCAACACCTCCCATAGGAATGGAAAGAATTGGACTATTAAATACATATTCCCCCATGGTTATCTTGATATTATGGCATTTTCCAGAGCAATTTATAGTTCCTCCATTTGCAACCATCACTTGACATTCTGGTGTTGGGTATATGAAACAATTCAATTCCTTGGCTTCTTACAATGAATAAAATTATGGGTGCTAGATGGCAATAACTATTACCTTTTTCTTCTTGATATTGATTTCTCTCTTTGAGGTTTGAGGAGTGGTAATTCCTGCCAATTCATTACACGATATGGTGGAACTCATTTCTTCCTCTTCTTGGGTTGGTTCCTGGTGTATATCCTCTTCATTTTCATTTTCTTCTTCCTCTTCACAATCTATATAAAATAGTTTCTTCTTAGCACACTTATGACCTTTAGTATTTATATCTGTGGTATGAAAGTATATTACACCTATCTGAAATATGTTATTTTTATTCTGAATGTAAAGTTCTGTCTGCGTAACTTTTCGTGTGTTTTACCACATTATGGAGATCAAAATATTGCTCCATCTATAGTATCCGTATTCTGAGGATCATTTCCATCGCAACTTCTCATATCCATTTTGTTCATCGATATTGGTTCTCATTCAATAATTAGATTTTATTAAATCACGATTAACATTTATTTTTTTCTCATCATGAGTTTCCTCTACTATATTTTCACCATTAGGAAACATTTCTTGTATGAACTTTGTCAAACCTTCCATGTCTTCTTTTAGATCATTCTTCATGTTTTCCATTTCCATGTCATCCATCTTAGATTCCATGCCTTTCTTCAAACCATCCATCTTAGTTTCCATGCCTTTCTTCAAAACTTCCATGTCATTTTTTGTTGCTCTTTGCGAGAGCGAAATTTGTTGCACTTTCTCTTGTAATTTTGATATGTCATGTTGCCATTATTCGTCTTCATGAGTCACAGTAGAGATTTATAAAGGCTTAATGGGTGTGAATTATTTTTAGGGGCAATTTTAGAATCAAATACTGATCTCTATTCTACAATATTCCCTTGGAATCAATTCACCTTGATTCTTCAAACAAGACTTATGCAATTCGGAAAAAAAAAATACACACCTTTTACTTGCTTTTGAGGAGCTCGATATTGAAATTGAATTATATCTATAATTACAGATCCTCAATATCTGAAATTCTGCCCTGTAGTAGCCCTCTGAAGCTTCTTTCAAATTCCACAGGTCTGATCTGATTTAGATTCTTCAAGGAAAATTTATGTCCAATCTCCCACAATGACCCAATTTTGGACTGGTTCAGCAGTGCGAACTTGTACGAATTTCCACGTGTCAATGTTTCCTCCTTTGGCTATGAAATTGATAGACCAAAAACTACAGTCCATGTACTTGCATCCACTTTTTACAACATTCCAATCCGATGCTCAGAGAGAGAGCTATGAATATTTTCCCACGATCACCTCTTTGAGATGAAATTCAGAAGCTTCAAAAATCCCTAACTTCCACAGATCATATCTCTGAAAATATTGCAGACCAATATTTGAAATTTTGCGATGATGTTCCTCAGGATTGCGGCTTCGTACTCTAAAAATTTCAGCTTCTGAACCTTCGTAGAAAAAAAAGTTATTACGAAAATACCATGATGACCTGTTTAGGTTAAATTCAAGAGCCTGCAAAATGACCTAACTTGCACAGATCATATCTCCAAAAATATTTCGAACCAAGCTCTGAAACTTTGTGACGATGTTCCTCAGGATTTTAGCTTTGCACTCTAAAAATTTCAGATTCTGACCCTTCGTAGAAAAAACGTTATAGCGAAAATTCCACAATGACCTGTTTGGAGAAGTGAAACACTAGAATCTCAAAGCTCTTATACCAAATGTTGTGAAACCAACTCCAAAAAGAGAAGAAAAGAGATATCAATGCCTTAGAAATAAGCCACTTCTAGGGGGAAACCTCCAATACATTACATGAATGAACAATTCTTGGATCATTCAAATTAAAAAACCTCCTTTCTATATATAGGATTCCATGGGGCCATAATGTAATCCTAGTGGGGCCACAATGTAATCCTAGCCGACCTAACAATAACAATTTAAGGGCACAATAATAACAATATGGGGGTTACAAGGGTATAATAATAACAATAAGGGGGTTACACTAACAACAATAAGGGACTATACTAGTAATATAGGGACCTAACAGGCTATCACAATGAAGGCCCTGTTCTCCTCACAAGATATTTGGGAGCTGGTGGAAAATAGTTTCCAAGAACCAGTAGATGCAACAACATATAATGCTTTGACACAAGCAGAAAGAGATTTGTTGAGGGACAATAAGAAGGACTCCAAAGCCCTCTTCTATATTTTCCAAGCAGTACATGAGAGTATTTTCCCAAGGATTGCAACAGCAACGAAGTCCAAGGAAGCATGGGATACCCTCCAAATAGCTTATCAAGGCATGACAAAGGTGAAGCCAACAAAACTTCAAATGTTGAGAAGAGATTTTGAAACTCTTTGTATGAAACAGTCTGATAACATAGACTCATTATTTACACATGTGATTGGGTTGGTTACCCAAATTAGGTCTCATGGAGAAACACTTGAAGAAAGAAGAATAGTTGAGAAAGTATTAAGAAGTCTACCACCAAGGTTTGATGCCATAGTAGTGGCCATAGAAGAGACAAAGGATCTCTCATAGTTTTTAGTGGATGAGCTTCATGCATCACTGATGTCTCATGAGCACAGACTGAACAGAGAAAAAAAATCCTCATTGGGGCATCCATTTAAGATAAAAATGTCTTTTGGTCAAGGTAGAGGTTGAGGAAGATAAAACTACCGAGGAAAAGGAAGAAGCCCACATAGAGGTGGAAGAAGCAGCCCTACAAGCACAAGTGGAAGGGGCATCAATCAGACTCCAAGCTAAGGCTTAATCTAGAATCAAGCACATGGATAGAGGTATGATAAATCTCAAGTCGAATGTCATTATTGCAAAAAGTATGGTCATTATGCAAATGAATGTAGAAAGAAGAAAAATTACATGGGTAGTAAACCAAGTGTAAATTTTACAAAAGAAAATCAGAACCACGATAGCGTGCTTTTAGCTTGTAATGTAGCACAAGAAAAACAAGAAGATGTATGGTTCTTAGATTCAGGGTGTAGTAACCATATGACTGGAAACATATCAATGTTTTCCTATCTAGATGAGAGTGTAAAATCTGAAGTGACAATAGGGACTGATAGCAAAGTCTCTGTCATGGGAAAAGGAAGAGTAAACATATTAAAAAATAAGGGAGAGAAGAATTTTGTGCCAGATGTCTATTATGGACCTCGCTCAAAATGTAACCTTCTAAGCATTGGACAGCTCATGCAAAAGGGCTACAATGTTTTTTTTTAAAATGATGTGTGCACAATCATAGATAGACCTCCAAGCAGATAGCTCATTCCAAAAGTGCATATGACAAGAAATAGAATGTTTCCTCTCAATATCAGATCAGACTTGAAGGAAGGCGGTATTGTAGCAGCTGTCACACAAGAAATATTTCAAGAAGAAGTGAAAGATGAGAACTGGTTATGGAATTTGAGATTTGGACATCCAAATTTTGGAGGTTTGAACTTGTTGCATAGAAAAGGCATGGTAAAGGGATTAATCCTCCTAGAGAAACCATACAACCTATGTGAAGGATGCATCTTGGGCAAACAACACAAAGAATCATTTCCAGCAGGAAAGAGTATAAGGGCAAAGGCACCTTTGGAGATTGCCCACTCAGATTTATGTGGACCAATGAAAATGCCATCATTAGCTGGCAGCCATTATATGTTGACATTTATAGATGATTACACAAGGAAGACACGGGTCTATTTTCTAAAACAGAAAGGTGAAGTGTTTGAACAGTTCTACCACTACAAAGCTCTTGTTGAGAAGCAAAGTGGACACTACATAAAAGTGTTGAGAACTAATAGAGGTGGAGAATATATCTCCAAAGAATTCCTACGTTTCTGCAGGGAGAATGGAATACACAAGTAGCTTACCACAAGGTATACATCTCAAAAAAATGGTGTAGTAGAAAGAAAGAATAGGACCATCAAGGACATGGTAAGAAGTATGTTGAAGGAAAAGCATTTGCCAAATGAGTATTGGTCAGAACTTGTCTCTTGTGCAGCTTATATTATTAATAGATGTCCAACCAAAAGTGTTATGAACATAGTTCCAGAAGAAGCATGGAGTGGAACAAAGCAATTTTTCACTCACATGAGAGTGTTTGGATGTGTGGCATATGCACATGTCCTGGATCAGTTAAGGAAGAAGTTGAACAGAAAGGGGGAGAAATGTATATTTCTTGGGTACAGTGATGAATCAAAGGCTTAAAAGCTCTATAATCCATCAACCAAGAAAGTAATAATCAGCAGAGATTTTCAGTTCATAGAAGAAGCTGCTTGGGATGGAAGTTTAGAGAAAATAATCAATGTGAAGACATATATTTCACATGAAGACAAAGAGGAATTGATTGGAGAAAGTAATTCCTCAACGGTGGCTCCTCCTCCACCTACACAAGATCAACAAAGCACACCAAAAGCAAGCAATAGAACAACATTGAGAAACCAAGAAAGTGCTTCTCCAAGCACACCACAGGGATCAACAAATCCCTCGAGTTCAAGTGCAACACCAAGCACATCTTCAGCAAATACAAGAAGACCAAGATTCATAAATTTAAGTGAAATTTATGAACAAGAAGAAGTTGATAATAATGCTACTATGAATTATTTATTTGCATTATTTTTTCATGTTGATGATCCAATCCATTTGGAAGATGCAGTAAAATAAGGGAAGTGGATTGAAGCAATGAATGAAGAGATAGGAGCAATATAAAAGAATGATACATGGGAGTTAGTGGACCTCCCATAAGGAAAATAAGTTATTGGAGTGAAATGGTTCTATAATACCAAAAGAAACATTGAAGGCAAGATAGAAAGGCACAAAGCAAGGCTAGTTGTGAAAGGCTATAAGCAGCAGCAAGGAAGAGACTACGAGGAAACCTTTTCACTAGTTGCAAGGATGGAGACAGTGTAGTCAGTGTTGTCCATAGTAGCACAACAAAAGTGGAAAGTTTATCAAATGGATGTGAAGTCAGCATTCTTGAATGGAGTAATGAAAGAGGAGGTGTATGTTGAACAAACTCATGGCTATGAAATAGAAGGTCAAGAACACAAGGTGTGTAAGTTGAAGAAATATCTTTATGGGCTGAAGCAAGCACCACGAGCATGGTGCAATAGGATTGATGCTTACCTGATAGACAATGGGTTTGAAAAGTGTGATGGTGAACCCACACTCGACATCAAAGAAAATGACGGTAATATCCTTATTGTTGTTTTGTATGTAGATGATTTTATTTTTACAGATAATGATGTTTCTCTCATTGTTGATTTCAAAGAAGTCATGAAGAGTGAGTTTGAAATGAATGACTTGGGTTTGTTGAGGTACTTTTTGGGCATAGAAGTAAAGCAAACATAAAAGGGGATTTTTATCTCCCAAGCAAAGCATGTTGCAGAAGTTTTAAAAAGGTTCAATATGCAGAAAAAAAAGCCATCATCAACTCCAACTATCATGGGGTTGAAGTTGAGCAAGGAATATTGCAGCAAGAATGTCAATCCGACATTGTATAATAGCATGGTTGGAAGTCTAATGTATTTGACTGCAACTAGCCCTGATATAATGTATGAAGTATGTTTGATATCCATGTTCATGGAGACACCAAAGGAGACACATTGGCAAGTGGCCAAGAGAATTCTAAGGTATGTGAATGGAACAAATGAGCATGGTGTTGTATACTCCAAAACTGATGATTTTAAGCTGATTGGTTACAATGAAAGTGATTTGGTTGGAAGTGTTGATGACAGAAAGAGTACATCATGGTATGTTTTTCATTTGGGATCGGAAACCATTTCATGGGCTTCCAAGAAGCAACCAATAGTTTCATTATCAACAGTAGAAGTTGAATATGTAGCAACAACAACATCAGTATGTCAAGTTGTTTGGTTGAGAAGGATGTTGATGGATTTATGTCATGAACAAGACAAAGGAACCATAATTTTCTATGATAACAGCTCAGCAATTGCATTTTCAAATAATTTTGTTTTCCATAAGATAACAAAGCATATTGATGCCAAATACCATTTCATAAGGGAATTAGTTAACAATAGTGAAATTGTTTTGCAGCATTGCAGGTCATAGGAACAATTTGCTGGTATCCTCACAAAGCCGTTGCGACATAAAAGTTTTGTTTATCTCAGACAGTGTCTGGGAATGATTGATGGCAGCAGTTGTGATTAAGGGGGAGTGTTGGAAAGACTCCCAACCACTGCCATGAAAAAACAGTGGTAGCAACCCACACTTAATTGAATTTTTGTGCAGGGAAGGACAAAGCCTCAGTTTTCAAATCCGAGGAATTTTCATGCAATATCAAAAATAGAGTACCCGCAACCATACTCTGCTTTATTTCCTTACCCACCGTCATTGACTTACCTTTCTTGCCGGCAAATTCGCAGCGCACAAGTTTTTTGGTTGAACTCTTAAGCCTTTCTCCGAATGTTATACTTACGCCCATGAGATATCGGCGGGACCCAACATACATTTTTTGCATTGCGAATCTGCATACAAACCTTCGTTATCAGTTATTTATTACCTTCAGCGATTTCACACTTACCGCCACTTAAATGCCCATAGCCCACACTTCGCAACTTTTATCATTGACCTTTTAGCGCCCACACTAAACCTTGTGATGGTGCGATACGACATCGTCATTGCACATCACAACATTTAAATATCGCATTTCACAATTTTTTCCATTTTCCTTTTTTATCCACCCGCACTTCGCAAGATTTATGTTTTACCTATTTTTTCGTGCTCGCAATTTCACACTTTGCAAAGTTTATGACTTACCTTTATGCCACCTGCAAGTTATGTTATTTGAGTTGTGATGCGATCGCAATCGCACGTGGCAATCTCGGGAGGGTAGTGCCCGCAATCGCATATCGCAAGTTCTTAAGGTTTCCTGTATCGCGAAATGTTAAATGTTATAATCTTCAGTATGCGATTTGCAATGGAGGATTTGGATGTGATGTGGTTTCAAATCTGGAACCCATAATATTCCAAGTCCGGTCTTTTGCGTTCTGTACATTGTTTTGGGTTTTGTACCCTGTTTCGTGTAGAAACAGAAGAATCGAATGGAAGGACGATTCTTTGGTTCTACGTCCAGTTCTGCATTGAATCACATTTAATCTTGAGGCTTCCACCAATTTTGTATTAAACGAATGTAATTTCATTTTTTAGATTGTGAATGAATGAGATGAAAAAATAAAAAAGTTGAATAAATTGAAAAAAAGTTCCTCTCCTGTGTTTCTCTCGCCCTGTCTGTGTAATTTTTTTATTTCCACGTTTATCTGCATTCTCTGTGTTGTCGGGGGAAACACATCCCTCTGTATTTATTCATAATTTCCAATAGAAACTAATAGGTTTTTATAATAATTTGGCAGAACTGAATTCACTCGAATTTGTTTTTTTGATACAACGGAATTTGGTAACTATGCAAATTAGCTAATGAATAGCTCAACTTCAAAGCTAATATTTCAGATCTGAATTGGACTCAAGACATTCCATATTAGTAGGAGCAAAGGGGTCAATATTAAACATGAGATTTTGCTAAAATAATCATAACATTTTATGTAACCTATGCAATTTTATTGTCATATTCAAGCCATGAATAAGGCTCTTCCATGGGAGCATACAGAAATATTATTTTGGGTTTTATTATACAACACTACCTCAGTCCCACTAGAATATCACCTAATGAGATGGAGGAAATAAGAGAAAAAAATCATGCTTTGGTTGTAACAATAAATGGTCAAAAGATCAGAATACCAATAAACAAAATTGTTCATCTTGCAAAACACAGATGAAGAGGAAATGGAGGCATCTACACAAAATATGTGAGGAATAATTTGTCAGCTTAAAGAGTGTTGTAAATACTTGTCAACTTAAAGAGTGTTGGAATTACTAAGACAGGATAAATCAATATTTCCTTTTTTCTTATAATTTAGCATCACAAACATTAACCAATCACATCACATCAAATATATGCTAAATTTATCTTAATAATTTATTTTTATTTTAAAATAAACTTTTCCCACCCATAATAAAATTAAAATTAAATAAATCAACATTTGTTGCATAAAAAGTTGATCTATAATTTATTTATTTTTCCATACACATAATTATAAAGTCAACCAGGTTAGGTACCCAAAATTAATATCATGTTGTCTACAGCTCTGTGGATAGAACATTTGTCTTATAGGTTCTACCCCTAGCAATTTGTTATTGTCTCTACCATTTCTTTCATTTTATTTTGTTCGACAGCTGAAGCTGAACATGAAGGTGATAATCTTTGAAATACATTTCTAGTGTGTTATTGAGCTTAGAGGTCCATTATACAACCCAGTCGATGTGTAAGTCGGAAGCTCATAAAAAAATTTAAATAATTGTATAAATAAAAATGTAATGTCTGCTCATAAAAAAACTTTAAATAATTGTATAAATAAACAATTACAAATATATTAACCCAACACAGTTTGATCATTATTATTCAAATCCACTAGATTTGTGTTCATTGAGTTGTTGAACACCCAAAAAAGAGGTATGTTAAATAAATATAAATATAAATAAAGCGGAGGTATGGTAAATAAATAAAAATATAAATAAATGAAGTTATGGTAAATAAATGAAACCTCTTTTTATACTTACTCCAGTGGTATGGTAAATAAATAAAAATATAAATAGACTAGAGGTATGGTAAATAAATAAAACCTGTCTTTATATTTACTCCATAAACCTCTTTATATCTACTAAAACTCAAAAAGGAGGTTTTTTTTAGGTGAAGCCTATGGGCCAAATACTATATCATGATATATATTAACTCTAGATATATATGGGAGGGAAGAACAAAGACATAGAGTCATAAAGGTAGAGAGATGGAGAGTCACAAGGTAGAGATAAAGATAAATTGAAGGAGAGGGGATAGGATAAATGAAGAGAGAGAGAGGGAGAGTGGAGCGAGAGAGGTAGAGAAGGGTAAGAGAGGGAGAAGAAGACACAAATATGGAGGAGAGAGAGAGAGAGAGAGAGATGAAAGACGAGAGAGAGGACTTGTGAGAGAGGAGGAGAGAGGGAGGGATAGAGAGATGGAGTTGGAGGGGGACAAAGGGAGGGAAGAAGAAAGACATAGAGAGTGAAAAGTGAAGAGAGAGAAGAGAGAGAGGGAGTGACAAGGGATAGATGGAGAGTGACTGTATATGTTTGGGGTGATATAAAGAGACGAAGAAGGAGATATGGAGAGAAGTGGGGAGAGAAGGCTAGAGGGAGGGATATAGTAGCAGAGTTGGATGGTGAAGAGAGAGAGAGAGAGAGAGAGAGAGAGAGAGAGACTAGTGGGAGAGGAAGGAAGAGAGAGGATGTGAGAGAGTGAAGAGAGGGAGGGAAATAAAGGGAAAGAGATATGGAGTCCGAGCCTAGGAGAGAGAGGGAGGTAGGAAGAAATACATAGAGAGAGAAATGTGGAGAGAGAGGGAGTGATAAGGAAGAAGAAGAGAGAGGGAGAGAGGACAATAGGAGGAAAAAGAGGTAGAAGTGGGTGAGAGGGAGAGAAGGGGAAGATAGAGATGTAGATGGAAGGTGAAGAGAGGGAAGAAGAGAGAGATGGAGAGAGAGAGGGAGGGGCATATAGATTGATATATATGGTGTGGGGGAGTGTGTGTGTGTGTTTGGGGGGGTTTGAGATAAAGATACAAACAAGGAGAGATGGAGGGAGATATTGATATAGATGGAGGGGGGAGAGAGCCAACGACAACGCATGAGTAGCCTCACATTCGGCAGACCAATTTGTCTTTGTTAATATTTTTATCAAATTTGAGGTATTATCCTTGCCCTTTTCAATGCCTTGCTTCATATGATTCTCCACTTGTTTAAATTTCGTTTGATTTTCTATCCACAGGTTGTAGGCAATTTCCCCTGGCATTCGGATGCAGTCCAACGCATCTTTATAAATCGAAAAGTGACTAGTGATACACTTTGAAAGACATTTCCAATTTTTTATAGATAAAATCATTATGCACATTATATTATATTAATCAAAAGGATCACATATATATACATGAAGTATAGTTTCAAAATAGTAAAACTATATTGGACGCACAATAAGGTGGTTGAGATAATATCTCAACCACACACCAAAATATGAATATTTAGATTTAACTACCTCTTATGATATAGGAACAAACTCCTTACATAGAGATTCAACACCGGACAAGTAGGGATTACATATTCCAACACACCCCCTTAATGACTACTTGCCTCGATAGTGATTCACAAAATCTAGTTGTGGTCAGTCATAACAGAAGATATGTCTGTGACTTAGATCCACCACAAACGGGAAAATCCGATGTGTAGAATAAAAATAATATGTGTCTGCGACTCAGATCCACCACAAACGGGAAAATCCCATATGAAAAATCAACAAAAGGATATGTTGACATCCATATAAAGGAGCAACCATCCACCAAAATGCATGGGTACAACTGCTGCAACCGCTAGTCTCGTAGTATCTCCTTCGCATACATGGTTCTATCAACCATTATCACTGCATGAATGTACCTGCATCTGCAAATCCCCCCCAAAATGTGCACAGTAAAATGAGACCTGTGAGAAACTAAGTTTCTCCCATGAGTAAGGTGTTTATGTGGACCACCTACTCGGTTGTGAGCATGAAGGCTCCTCTGTGCACCCAGGGCACTATAGCCACGAAGTCTCTATAGTTGTGAAGGCTCTGTAGCCATAAGGGCTCGCATGTGGTTTCTGGCTCACCAAAAACCATCACTTCAAAGTGACAAAAGTGGTTTCTGGCTGACCACAAACCTGTAATTACAAAGTGGCAATTACAAAGTGGTTTTTAGATAACCACGAACTTCACAGGGATAAATATGCCTTTACAAGGGTTACATTACACACTCCAACTCTTGGAGTTACTAGGAACATACAAATACCACTATAAAACCATCCTAGACTTGCTTACCATTCAACTGTGTGGCTTATCATCAAGATTTTATTCCAAGAAACTCACAAAAAGCTCACACAAACTAGATTGATGTCCATCATAATAATTGTTGCTACTTATTTACCTCCTCTTTTCGTTGTTTACATCTTGGGTATCTTTGTCTTTGTCAATTAAGACTTGGAACTTCACATTTCACCTGTAATTTGTTATAGTAGCCAAGTCTAACAAAATAACTTCATATTGAGATGGCTAATCTCAATATGTATATTGATTTTAATTCCAAAATACTTTCACCATAAAAATATCATTTACCCAAGCATGTACAAAAAAATGTGCTTTAAAACAAAGAACCGAATTTTAATCGACTGGTTATAAATACAAAGATAAGGAAGAGCATCATATAATCCAACCAGCCCATTAACTCTTTCACTCAAAATAGCACCCTCAAATTGCTTCACGTGCTACACGATGTGGTTGCACGAGTGAGGAAAAATGTGCACAACCTTCAACCAGGCTGATCCCAAACACAGGAAGATGGAAGCCTCCCGACAACTCCATGTGTTCCCGCACCTCTTCTTACACATGCAGAAGACCCAACAATCTATCGACCTCTTCTCTACGCCAGGCCACGTTCACAACACCAGTAACCAGCATAACCAGCACTGGCACCAGGTGACCTTTGCAACATAAATCGATCTGGTCACGACATATAAATCATGGGGCTTTTATTTCATATAAAGCACCATCTTGGCACTTGGCTCTTTCAACTTCCCATGTTTGGATGGCACCACAAAACAACTAATCTTCCAACTTGAAGCTGCCGTATTCAACTCGAGCGTGGAAGTGAAGCCACCACCGATTCGTTCCAATGAGTAATTAAAAAAAAATTGAAACCAAAAAAAAATGCCAACAAAATCATGTAGGCCTTACTGCACGAGGCAAAAATGTTTAGCTGGCACAATCCGCACTCCTCGCTTGCCGATCACAAACTTCGACACAAAACTTGAAGCGGATAAGGAGCCTATCGATACTGTGGACATATATCAAGAATTCACAGTCAAACCAACATCACCTTATGTTGGGTTTACCATGGATCTCACCCAAAGATCTCCTTGGATGAAATCGGCATTAACAACCAGATGCTTCAATGATTTAGGTGGATTTTTGGATCTGGGCCTGTGTTCATTACAAAATTTTATTCTACTAACAACAATGACCTTCTTTACTTCTGCTCCACCTATGCGAAGTTTACTGCAATGTTGTATATTTAGCACCTTCAATGATTTCAAATATCAAAAACCCTCATGCACTTCTAAGTCACCATAGTGTCATTGCATCCCAACCATTGGGATGCTATTACAGCCAAATATTCTGGTGATCACCCAGGCAACTCCAACACGCCCATCACAAATTCAGGAGCGGACACACCGGACATAGCCCTCTACAACAACATCGATCCTCCTCACAGTAGCAGGTGAGATCTGATTTGATCCAATCTGAATCCTCACAGATCGGCTGTATGTAGCAAACCACATGGAAATGGCAACACCATAGCCTCTCGACCCTCACAGGGACACAACGATCAAACTTGGTAGCTCCAAAATGATCACGGTCTCATGCAACACACGTGCCTTTGATCTGTTAGAAAATTAAATATTATGGAGCAATGCAACACATAAAATATGTGGAAAATAAAAGCACACAAAACACATAAAACTAGAGAGACACAAATATACGTGGTTCACCCAATTTGGGCTACGTCCACCTCGAACAGCAAGTCCTTCCTTTCTATTATCCAGCAAAAATGAAGAGACAAAACCTACAGCAAATCCACTGTAATATCCTATGTTCTCTCTCACAGCCTCCCTCTCTGTTTCTCACTCCGAGAATACACATACATTGCACAGCCGCAATACAATGCCCTCATAAAAGCAAGGGGTTGCCTTCTAGAGCAAAAAACCCTAATCTAAACATAACTTCTACCGTCAGATCATTTTCCTAATGAACGGACCAGATTGACTATAAATTACTATACTTTTACAAGGCAATTTTACATCTGTTTTTAGCTTCGGGGGCGCTGCCCCTGAAAACCCCCGCCAGGGAGGGGCTTCGAAAAGCACTGCCGCCCCCCCCTGGACCCCCCATGGAAGCGATTAATTACGGGTGGCGTTGCCGCCCATTTTAAGGTACAGGGGTCCAATGTTGTGATACAAAGTAAACAAGATAATCAGGCTCCACACCCAACATGATCTATACGCTCCTTTGACAGTTGCATCAAACGCAGTGCTCACAATATTTTCGATGGAATTACCAAGACTTTCCATCGTCGATAAACCTCCCTGACATGAACATAAAAAACGTAGCATCTCTGAAAGAAAAAGAAGGCATCGAAGATAGGAAACTATTCTAGCTCTGTCATTTCTGGCTAGGCAAATAAAAATGCCCATTAAATTCCAAAAAATAGTGGCTTTCCTGTCAGCGCTATTCAGGCAGGACAATTTTCTCCACACGCAATGCGCGCACACCACCAGTTCAATACTCAACATCGCAATCAACGCAGGCTTTCACTTTTTGGTACAAAAAATGATGCAAGCTCTTATCACCGAATCTCAATAACCATGGTCGGATCTACAGTAACACCACAATCTCTCACTCCATTCGATGGAAAGATCAACACCACGTTGTGCTCCAGGCATGGCTCACCTCCATCTCCTCCAACAACGAAAAAACACAATGACGACAACCAACCTACAACAACACTCTCATGGGACTTGGTTGCTTCTCACTCTTTCGATGTTCAACTCCACTGCGTCGAATTAATTAAACATTGAAAGCAGTTAATAGTGCCCTACCCTTTCTGGTGGCTCCACATACAGATCCGCGACTCCACACTTCTCCAACCTTCGACGGAATGAATGGACAATTAAAAACTAAAAAAAAACAATAGCGATATACTCTTATTTCCCTCAGCCCAGGAGGGGCCGAGGTCGATACTCCTATGGGCTCTGATACCAAGATAAAATATGATTATGCACACTATATTATATTAATCAAAAGGATTACATTTATATACATGAAGTTTAGTCTCAATATAAGAAAACTATCTTGGATGCATAATAAGGTGGTTGAGAGAATATCTCAACCACACACCAAAATAGGAATATTTAGATTTAGCTACCCCCTATGATATAAGAGAAAACTCTTTACATAGAGAGTCAACACCGCAGACAAGTAGGAATTACATATTCCAACATTTATTGCGCTGAGAGGGGCATTCTGTAGCCCAATAGATGTGTAAAGTTGCCCGTCAGAAGCTCATAAAAAATAAAAATAAAATTGTATAAATAAAAATTTAATGTTACTCATAAATTTTTTTTATATAATTGTATAAATAAACAATTACAAATATATTAACCCAGCACGGTTTCATCATTAACTTTAAATAATTGTATAAATAAACAATTGAAAATCTATTAACCCAACATAGTTCCATCATTATTATTCACATTCACTAAATTTGTGTTCCATGAGTTGTTGGGTTAGAACGCTAAAAAAAGAGGTATGGTAAATAAAGAAAAATACAAATAAAGGGGAGGTATGGTAAATAAATAAAAATATAAATAAACAGAGGTATGGTAAATAAATAAAACCTCTTCTTATACTTACTCCAGAGATATGGTAAATAAATAAAAAATCCAAATAGACTAGAGGTATGGTAAATAAATAAAACCTATTTTTATAGTTACTCCACAAACCTCTTTATATATATGAAAACTCAAAAAGGAGGTTTTTTTAGGTGAATACTATGGGCCAAATACTATATCATGATATATATTAACTCTATATATATACGGGAGGGAATAACAAAGACAAAAAGTCATAAAGGTAGATAGATGGAGAGTCACAAGGGAGAGATAAATATAAACAGAAGGAGAGGGGAAAGGAGAAATGAAGGGAGAGGGGGGGGAGAGGAGCGAGAGAGGTAGAGGAGGGTAAAAGAGGGAGAGGGAGACACAAATATGGGGGGGGGTTAGAGAAGGAGAGAGGGAGGAATATAATGAGAGAGAGAGAGAGAGAGAGAGAGAGAGAGAGAGAGAGGAAGGATGAGAGAGAGATGGAGTTGGAGGGGGGGAGAGGGAGGGAAGAATAAATACATATAGAGTGAGAAGTGGAGAGAGAGAGGGAGTGACATGGGAGAGATGAAGAGAGAGTGTGGATGTTTATGGGTGAGATAAAGAGACAAAGAAGGAGAGATGGAGAGAAGAGGATAGAGGAGGAAGAGGAGAGAGGAGGAGAGAGGGAGGCATATAGTAACATAGAGAGAGAGAGAGAGAGAGAGAGAGAGAGAGAGAGAGATGGAGGTAGGAGATAAAGGGGGGGAGAGGAAGGATGAGAGAGAGAGGAGGAGAGTGATGGAAGGGGGAAAGAGGGGGGTAGGAGAGAATTGGAGAGAGAGGAAGGACGAGAGAGAGGACTTGAGAGATAAGAGGACAGAGGGAGGGAGAGAGGAGGAGAGACGAAAAGAGAGGGATGGATAGAGAGATGGAGTTGGAGGGGGAAAAAGGAAGGGAAGAAGAAAGACATAGAGAGTGAAAATTGAAGAGAGAGAGGGAATGACAAGGGATAGATGGAGAGAGACTGTATATGTTTGGGGTGAGATAAAGAGACAAAGAAGGAGATATGGAGAGAATTGGAGAGAGAAGGCGAGAGGGAGGGATATAGTAACATAGTTGGATGGTGAAGAGAGAGAGAGAGAGAGAGAGAGAGAGAGAGAGAGAGAGAGAGAGAGAGACTAGTGGGAGAGAAAGGGAGAGAGAGGAAGGAAGAGAGACGATATGCGAGAGTGAAGAGAGGGAGGGAAAGAGATATGGAGTTGTAGCCTGGGAGAGAGAAGGAGATAAGAAGAAAGACATAGAGAGAGAAAGGTGGAGAGAGAGAGGGAGTTATAAGGAAGATGAAGAGAGAGGGAGATAGGAGATCAGGAGGAAACATGGATAGAAGTGGGGGAGAAGGAGAGAAGGGGAAGATAGATATATAGATGGAAGGTGAAGAGAGGGAAGAAGAGAGATATGGAGAGATGGAGGGAGGGGCATAGAGATTTATAGATATGTTGTGGGAGAGTGTGTGTGTTTGGGGGGGTTTGAGATAAAGAGACAAACAGGGAGAGTTGGAGGGAGATATAGATATAGATGGAGGGGGGAGTGTGGGAAGAATATTTCTTGCACTAGATGCATTTATTTCAGTGTAGATGGTGATTTCTAATCTTATTTTATTTCTTGCACTAGATGCATTGATTTCAATGTAGATGGTGATTTATAATCCTATTTGATTTCTTGCACTAGATGCATTGTATAGCGTGATTTCTAATCCTATTTGGTTTTTTTCACTAGATGCATTTATTTTAGTGTAGATATTAATTTCTAATGATATTTGATTGCTTACACGAGATGCATTGATTTCAATATAGATGATTTCTAATCCTATTTGATTTCTTGCGCTAAATATATTGATTTTAGTGTATATGGTAATTTTTAATTCTATTTGATTGCTTGCACTAGATGCATTGATTTCAATGTAGATGTTCATTTCTAATTATAATTCAGATTGCTTGTGCTAGATGCATTGATTTTAGTGTAGATGATCTCTAATCCTATTTGATTTCTCGCACTAAATGCATTGATTTCAATGTATATGGTGATTTCTAATCCCATTTGATTTCTTGCAGTAGATGCATTTATTTTAGTGTAGATGGTGATTTCTAATCATATTTTATTGTTTCCACTAGATGCATTTAATTTAGTGTAGTTATTGATTTCTAATGATATTTTATTGCTTGCACGCGATGCATTGATTTCAGTGTAGATGATTTCTAATCCTATTTGATTGCTTCCACTAAATGCATTGATTTAAGTGTAGATGGTAATTTCTAATCCTATTTGATTTCTTGCACTAAATCCATTGATTTCAATGTAGATGTTGGTTTCTAATCATATTTTCTTACTACTAGATGCATTGATTTGAGTGTAAATGTTGATTTCTAATACTATTTGATTGCTTGCATTAGATGCATTGATTTCAATGTAGAAGTTATTTTTTAATATTATTTGATTTCTTTCATTAGATGCATTGATTTCAGTGTAGATGTTGATTTCTGATTTGATGTAATTGGATGTATGATGTTACATTAATTTTAAAGTACTTGGATTAACAATGTGCATTTATTTCAGTGTAAGCACAAAAAAATATTGACATTGTACATTGATTTTTGTGTTATAGTAATTCAACCTATTAATATTGGAGAGCAAGAGAGACAAGGTATGATGTTTACTACAAAAATTCAAGCTAAATATTTAAATGGCTTACAATATGAAAATATGACAAATGTAACAAGGGTGACAATAAGAATAGTAGAAGAAAATAGTTTGAGATTGATCACAATGAATACTATTTGTAAATGACAACATTCTTATTATTCACATTTTCTATCATTCAACACTAATATTTTCAATTTGCATTTCATCTTTTTTCATCATTAAAGTTATTAACAATATTTCTCATCTCAACAAACTCAGGTAACTTAGAAAATTTAAAATTAAAATGACGAGGTTGATCTTACACATATTTAGCATATTTAAAATGATTAGATTAATATTAGATATATTTACATATTATTGATAACAAATTTCATATCTTCGATAGAATTTCCTTGGTCACACATGACTGAAACTAGTCTAGATCCATCTTAACTCCAGATCTATCAAGCACTGAGAGGGATCAAATCTCTCAAGGTGCAAACCTTTCCTTAAGTTTTGCACTAAAAAAATAGGTTTTCACCTCGAGAGATTTGATCCCTCTCGGCGCTTGATATATCCGGAGTTAAGATGGATCTAGGCTGGTCTATACAAATATTGTGTGATATCCCCATGAATAGAATTGAAAATGAAGGTCGAGAATCCACTTTGGCTTCTGTTTAAATTTACAAAAGAAGGTGAAGAAATTTTTGCGAGGTCAAGCAAATCAGTTTCATAGGTATTGGTGTGCATAAACTGGTATTAATTTCTGAAGATGTCTTACTTATTTTGGGTGCCTATAGTCAATATAGAGTGTTCACCATTAATATTACAGAAACGGAACATTGACGGAACAAATATTTAGTGGACATTTTTTCCATACATTTTTAATTATCACTAACCCATGAATAGAATTATGAAAGACCAATATGAAGCGGGTGAAGCTCAAAGCCCTTTGGTTTACCAAAATTATCACAATGATGGAAGATCAAACTTGCTTTGTTGGTAGTTATGTATTGTTTGATTCATTAATGAGAAGTTTCCCTTTGTATAAGCTGACTTGAGCCTAGGCTTATTGTCATTTTGTAAAAGGTTTCTTTCACATAAATACATTGATAGAGCTAATTAGGGTTAAGTTTTTGACTTTGAGTTTAATTTAGGTTTAAGTTTTGAACAGTGAAAAACAAGTCTAATTAGGGTTTAAGCATTGAATAGTGCAAAGTCAACTAGATATGGATTGAAGATTAATATCATGGTCTATAAGAGTTTAGGTTCAAATCCACTTTCAATGGATTTCTAATCTAGATTGAGGGCATAATTGGTTCAAATCTTACTTCTCCTTTCATTTTTACTCCATTGTGATTCAAAATAGAAAAATAATTGTGATACAATGATAGTTCTTCAATAATCAAAATATACACAAAACAAAACCAATGTTAGAGGATGATAAGTTCAATTGGATTAACATATTTGACATGGCTTACAGAAGATTGTGTCTCATGATATTCTTTATCATATCATAATTATTGAATCTCCATATGAAATATGCACTACATTGAAAGGATTATATGGTGATGAAGATGACTTAGAAGAACAACATTTGGAGACATAGAGCTTGATATATCATAGCAGTTATGAAACCATCGAATATTTTTTCAACAACGTGGATAGATATTCTCGAGACAATGTTGCATATGAAGAATTTTATTCTTTTGTTTTTCAACAACATGGAGAAATAGTCTCGAGACAATGTTCACATGAAGACTCTGCTTATTTTGTTGTTGATGAAGATGTTGTAGATGAAAATTTTATCCTTTCCAATAAAGAAAATGCCACACATGAGTAAATGTCTTCCTCCATTGATGATGAAGACCCTACTACATATGGAGACAATGCTTTTGAAAACATAGAAGAGGATATTGATTCCTCTACTATTGATGATCTTTATGATGCATATATGACAAGATCTCACTTTGATGATGCCCTACATTCACTCTCAGGCATAGGGTCATGCATACCCATGTGTGCATCTGAGGAGGCATCTATAACACCCTCCATGCACATCTATGCATCGATGAAGGCATACCTAAAGCCATCCATGCACATGCATGCATCCCTAAAGACAAGAATGCTCATGAATGCTTATATGGTACATGTTTCTCATCATCAAACACATGTTGAAGTTGCAAGGAACCCATATTGGAACACAACCATGGATAAGGAGAATTAGTGCTTGATCCAAACATGGGAGTTGATACCTTTACTCCCGTAAAGGAAGCATGTTCCTCCAGATCCATTGCAAAGAAGGAGTCCACCTTCAACTAGCTACTTATTTTGGGATCCAACCCCATTTTTTGGTTAGCAAGAAGGAAGTTTCCATTTCTTTATCTTCAATAGAGGTTGAGTACAAAGAAGTAGTCAAAACTTCCATTCAAGAAATTTGGTTACAAAATTTCCTTTCCGAGCTTGGTATCATTTTCCATCATCCGACTACCATATGGTGTGACAATGATATTACACTAAAGTTTTAAAAAGATCCAGTGCAACAAGAACACACCAAACATATCGAGATCCACATGCACTACATCAAAATATTGATTCATGATGGGATGCTTGATCTGCAGTATTGTCCCAATTATGAGCAAGCTACTAACATATTCATTATTGTTTCGGGGTGAAGGATGCAAATACCTAACATGATTTTTTTCTTTTAGTTTTGCATTATATTTTGAGGAGGGGTTTTGTTCCCACTGGGATTTCCCTCTTTCCTCTGAAATGCATTGTACATGGGTAGCTACAATGGCCTTGTTCTCGAGACTCATCCATCTTGCATTATACTCACCTAAATTATGTTTAATGGGGGGTGTTTGTGTAAATACACATTAACATAACATATAGTTTTAGTTAGCTTTAGTGATTGCATGTAGTTAAGCTTAAATTAGTTGTTTTATGTATTGCTTCTTTCACTATTGAATATACAGGATGCATTCTCTCCTCCAATTTTTTTCTCAATTCTTGCAAGTTTGTGCAATTATCCTCTACCTAGGTCCTTACTTAATTAGGCTCCAATAATTTAACATCCCATACTCATTGGGTATGAGAGGTCAATTCTTAGAGTCACTCATACTATGTATTGATAGTTTTATCTTTTCCTATGAGAGGCCAGTTCTTAGAGTCCACCATACTATATATTGATAGTTTAAAATTGATGAGAGGTCTAGACTTTGATTCTCAGAATGCCCCCATACTAATCGTTTCTCTTCTTATTTTGTTACACAAAGGTTGGTTGATTTTTACAAGTTTACTTTGATTCTCAAAATGCCCCCATACTAATTGTTTCTCTCCTTATTTTGTTACACAAGGTTGGTTGATTATTAGAAGTTTTCAAGCTAGGCATAAAAAGTGTTTGAAATTAATATATGTCATTTAGAAATGAAAATATGAGGATGCATAGTTTCAAAAAAAGACCAAATAAAATTCAGGCAAAATTTAATATCCGAGACATAAAATTTATACATTTGGAAAAAAAAAAATATGCATATCATTATTATAATTTTAGATTTTACATAAAACCTAATAAGTAAAATATTTCTTTTTCTAATTTTTGAGAAAAAAAATATTTATAAAGATATTATAAAACACTTGAGTATATTTTACAGATAAAAAAAACATATTTATATTAAAATAATATTTTAAATTAATACAAACAAATATTTTATTTTATAAAATTTTAAATAAAATTATGAATGAAAATAATCAAGTTAAAATAAAAATACATGTAAACTAACAAATAATTTGAAAGGTAGAATATGAATTGGGATAAAAAGCGTTTAGAATTTGATAAAATTATATTGAAAGTAGAATATGAATTGTGATAAAAATTTATTAACAATTTTTGATAAAAATTAATTGATTACAATTCAAATACAACAAGATTATCGTGTGACACTATCAACTTCATTGTTAGTATAGCCAAATCTGTAAACCAACAAATCCAAAGGTTGTATATGAGTAGTCAACTCCATACATTCAAATACAAACATAAACATAAAACTAAACCTATAACCATAAGCCATTGATTAATCTTACCTTCTCTCGCATTCCCTTCACTTTTACTGGTATAAAAGTTGCATGATACATATGATGCAAGTATTTTGACTAAATCTGGAGGAAACAAAACATGTGGACCTATGCTCCCGAACAAAAAATCAAAGTGGCCCTAACTAAATTTACGTAGACCAAAATCAAGATCATGAAGCTATATGCAACAGCCTGCAAGCCACACAATTAAAATAAAGGAAGTTGTAACTTCTCGCTAAATTATATTTATTGCTTCCATGCCTTTGTATAAAAAGTTAAAGCTAAAGATCAAGAATAAGAAAAGATGTAAAATGAAAAATATCTTGAATAAGAAAATGATGTTATATTAAAAAGAAAAAGTTTAAAAATAACGATGATAAATTACACCAACATGTTATCGTAAATGAGTAGCATGTTTTCCTAATGGAGAAGAAAAAGAGTAGTATGTTTAAATCTTGAGATGTTGCAAAGGAAACGTTTTAAGGTATTGAAAATAAAAATTAGCACACAAAAGGTTATGTTAAAATTGGTTGACAAAAAAGCTGCAAGAGAATGAGATCTTATGCCTATATAAGTAAATATGGACATTAGTTTTTTTTCAATCAAGCAACACACAGAGAGGATAATTAGGAAGCCTTGAGGGTTAGCTTAATTGGTCGAGGTCAAGTTGCTAAATAAAATTGCGAATGGGAGGTGACAACGTCAATTCTCCTCAATATCCTTGGGGTTAGCCTTTGATTAGTTTGGTCGATGGGTGGTTAGCGGGAAGTGATCCCTTCAGGTGGATTTGTTGGGAAGCACCTTGCTAATGGTAGGTCATGGGGTAAATTCTCCTTGACGCCTTTTGGGTTACGCTCTGCTAATAAGCTACTAGGACATGATCTCTTTAGGTGGATCTCCCTGAATATTTCCTTTAAATCCTCAGAAGAAAAAAAAACAAAAGAGAGAAAGGATAATGGGTCGATCTGCTTGGATTCCTTTAAGTCCTCGGAAAAAAGAGAAAGGATAATTAGGTGTTTAGATAGAGATTATTTTTCCAAGTTTTGGAAATTGTTGGGTGTGGAGCCTTATTATCTTGTTTACTTTGTATCACAACATTGGACCCCTGTACATTAAAAGGGGCGGCAACGCTGCCCATAATTAATCGCTGCCATGGGGGGTCCAGGGGAGTGCAGCAGTGCTTTTTGGAGCCCCCCCCTAGTGGGGGATTTCAGGGGCAGCGCCCCCGAAGCTAAAAACAAATGTAAAATTGCCTTGTAAAAATATAGTAATTTCTAGTCAATCTGGGCCGTTCATTAGGAAAATGTTCTGACGGTAGAAGTTATGTTTATATTAGGGTTTTTTAACCCCTCACTTTTATGAGGGCATTGTATTGCGGCTATGCATCATATGTGTATTCTCAGAGCGAGAAACAGAGAGGGAGACTGTGAGAGAAAATAGAGGATATTACAGCGGATCTGCTGTAGGTTTTGTCTCTTCATTTTTGGTGGATAATAGAAATGAAGGACTGGCTGTTCGAGGTGGACGTAGCCCAAACTGGGTGAACCACGTATATCTAAGTTTCTCTAGTTTTATGTGTTTTGTGTGATTGTATTTTCGCATATTTTATGTGTTGCATTGCTCTGTAATATTTAATTTTATAACAACTGGTATCAGAGCCGAAGGTATATTTGGCTGATAAACTCGCAGGAAAGAAGGGTTCCTGGTTCGAGTGGGAGCAATGGCGGACGATGGTAGGTTTAGTGTCGAGAAATTTAACGGCCAAAACTTCTCGCTGTGGAAGATGCAGATGGAAGATTATTTGTATCAGAAATATCTATACCTACCATTGAGCGGAAAAAAAAGAAGTCGACGGCCATGACAGATGCGGAATGGAACATTCTTGATAGAAAGGCACTCGGAACAATACGGTTGTGTCTTGCGGCGTCAGTCACCTTCAATATTTCGAAGGAAACAACAGAGGGTTTGATCATTAGGGGAATTTTGAGGTCTAAAATGGGCCTCCTAAGAAAAATGCACAACCAAAATAAACTTTATAAGAACCAATAGGATTCAAGATGATGATGTCATCCATAATGGATGATTCACCATTTTTGGAGTAAAAAAGTAAAAATATTAAAAAATAATAAAATAATAAAACTACTTTTTCAACTCGTAATTTAAACTTATCTCCCAAAATTTTTACTCAAATTTCGAGCGGGAGTACTCGTTGGATGCGGAATTTAATTCCTCATCCAAGGAGTACCCATGTTGCATACTTTCAATGAACTCTTCTACACGAAAAATGAGAAATACATAAAAAACGTGATTGTAATCACGTTTTTTTATGTATTTCTCATTTTTCGTGTAGTAGGACCCATCGAAAGTATGCAACATGGGTACTCCTTGGATGTGGAATTAAATTCCGCATCCAACGAGTACTCCCGCTCGAAATTTGAGTAAAAAATTTGGGAGATAAGTTGAAAATATGAATTGAAAAAGTAGTTTTTTCATTTTTCCCTCTAAAATTTGATGATGTCATCAAATCTTATTTGATTTTTTCCACTATTGTTTTATAATTTCCTTAGGATGCCCATTTTAGACCTCAAAATTCCCCTAATGATGAAAAACCCTCGGCCTCAAACAAGGTATTTCTTATGAAACGACTATTTAATATGAAGATGTTGGAAGGTGGATCTGTTGCAGACCATTTAAATGAATTTAATACAGTTACCAGTCAGTTAAGTTCTGTAGGGGTAAAATTTGATGATGAAGTTAGAGCTCTATTATTCTTGTGCTCATTGCCAGAGAGTTGGAATGGTTTAGTTATGGCCATTCGCAACTTCCGTTCGGATCTAGTACTTTTGTTTGATGATGCTTGGTGCTATCCTTAGCGAGGAAATGCGTCTTTAAAAACTTCCGGTGAGACATTGGGGAATGCTTTGTGTGCGCAGTATAGGAAGAAGAATGAAAGAAAGAGCTCGAGTTATCGCAAAGAATCAAGGAAAGGCAGATCCAAGTCCAGATCGGGGATAGTGTGCTGGAAATGCGGAAAGAAAGGACACCTAAAGAAAGATTGTAGATCTCGGAAGGGAAAAGAAGGAGACACGCAACAAGAAAACAATCATGAAGAAAATGTGAGAGGTGATGTGTTACAAGATGCTTTGATTCTTTCTTTCGAAAATGTTACTGATTCTTGGGTTGTAGATTCAGGGGCTTCATTCCATGCCACACCTGATAAGAAATATTTTCATGACTATGTTCAAGGAGATTTTGGACAAGTTCTTTTGGGTGATGATAAACCCTATAAAAATTTTGGAATGGGTAAAGTTATTGTAAAACAACAGAATGGAAACCAATGGCTACTAAAGGAGGTAAGGCATGTTCCAGATCTGAAGAAAAATCTGATTTCAACAGGGCAGTTAGGCAGTGAAGGTTGTGTGACAACTTTCACAGATAAAACTTGGAAGGTGACCAAAGGAGCGATGGTAATAGCAAAAGGTGAAAAGGTTGGTACATTGTATTTATGCAATGGTATTTCTAACTCTGTTAATGCTTTAAATTCCAAAGGAGCAGATGCAGCATAATGGCATCATAGGCTCGGACACATGAGTGAGAAGGGAATGAAGATTCTTTACTCAAGAAATTTGTTGCTAGGTTTGAAGAATGTTGATTTGGTTTTCTGTGAAAATTGCATTTATGGAAAACAAAAGAGAGTCAGATTTCTCAGAGTTGGGAAAGAAAATAAGAGCGAAAAAATGGAGCTTGTGCATATAGATGTATGGGGACCTACTCAAGTATCATCTCTCGGTGGCTCTCGCTATTATGTTACATTTATTGATGATGCAACTAGAAAAACTTGGATTTATTGTATTCATAATAAATCTGATGTATTTGATACTTTCAAGAAATGGAAAGCTTTGGTTGAGATTGAGACAGGAAATAAGTTGAAGTGTCTCAGATCAGAAAATGGAGGTGAATATTGCAGCAAAGAGTTTGATAGGTACTGTTCAGAGCATGGAATTCGTAGAGAGAAGACAGTTCCAAGAACACCACAAGAAAATGGTGTGTCGGAAAGGATGAACAGAACAATCATGGAGCGTGCAAGGTGCATGAGATTGCATGCAGGATTGCCTTTACAATTTTGGGCAGATGTTGTAGATACTGTTGTTTATCTAATAAACATAGGGCCTTCAAGTTCCTTGGATGGTGGTATTCCAGAGGAAGCATGGACAGGTAAAAAGGTAAACTACTCTTTTTTAAAGCCTTTTGGTTGTGAGGCCTTTGTCCATATTAATAAAGAAAACAAAACAAAGCTTGAGGAAAAATAAAAGAAATGTACCTTTATTGGATATGGTGCTAATGATTTTGGTTATCACTTATATGCTTTTTGAAAATCACAAAATCATTAGGAGCAGAGATGTAATATTCAATGAAAAGGTCTTGTATAAGAATCAGTTGCAGGAAAAGAAACAGGAAAAAGAAAGCAAGGAATACATGGTTCTTGATGAGATAACTGAAAAAGTAAAGGTGCCTGAAAATAATAATAATCAACAACCACAATAGCAGCAACCACCACAACAGCAACAGGCACCTCAAACACCTAAAAGTGGTGTTAGAAGATCTACCAGGATAAGTAGACCCCCTGAACGATACTCTCCTTCATTATATTATTTATTGTTGACTGATTCTGGTGAACCTGAATGTTATGAAGAAGCAATGCAGGTTGAAAGCAGGAAGAAGTGGGAGCTAGCCATGGAAGAAGAGATGGACTTCTTAATGCATAACCAGACTTGGGACTTAGTCAGGTTGCCTACAGGTAAAACTACATTGCAGAATAAATGGGTTTACAGGCTGAAGGAAGAAGATGGAGGAAAACAGAGGTACAAAGCTAGACTTGTGGTGAAGGGGTTTGCATAAAAGAAAGGTATTGATTTTGATGAAATATTTTCTCCTGTTGTTAAGATGACTTCAATCAGAACTATTTTAAGTCTTGTAGCAGCGGAAGATTTACATCTTGAACAATTAGATGTAAAGACAACATTTCTCCATGGAGATTTGGAGGAAGAGATCTATATGGAGCAACCAGAAGGATATGAGGTCAAAGGGAAAGAAAAATTAGTGTGCAGGTTAAAGAAGAGCTTGTATGGCTTAAAACAGGCTCCAAGGCAGTGGTATCTAAAATTTGACAGGTTTATGTCTAAACAAGGTTATACTAGATGTCACTCTGATCATTGTGTTTATCTGAAAAGGCAAAATGATGGCAGCTATATTATACTGTTATTGTATGTAGATGACATGCTTGTTGCAGGGTCTAACATGCAGGAAATAAATGTGCTCAAAATAAAATTGGCAAATTCATTTGCAATGAAGGATTTGGGAGTTGCAAAACAAATCCTTGGTATGAGGATAACTAGAGATGGGAAAAATCACAAATTAACACTGTCTCAGAATGAGTACATAGAAAAGGTGTTGAAAAGATTTAATATGCAGAATGCAAAACCAGTTAGTACACCTTTGCTAGCCATTTCAAACTTAGTAAGGAGATGTGCCCAAAGACCCAAGAAGACATGGATTATATGTCTAAAGTTCCATATGCATCAGCAGTTGGAAGCTTAATGCATGCAATGGTCTGCACAAGGCCTGATATTGCACATGCAGTGGGAGTTGTAAGCAGGTACATGAATAAACTAGGAAAAGAACATTGGATGGCAGTAAAATGGATTCTCAGATATTTGAGAGGTACCACAAATCAAGCATTATGCTTTGGTGGTTCAAACATTGCTCTACAGGGATATGTTGATGCAGATATGGCAGGTGACAGAGATAACAGGAGGAGCACTACAGGATATGTATTTACCGTAGGTGGAACAACTGTCAGTTGGGTTTCAAAAATCCAAAGTGTTGTTGCACTTTCAACAACAGAAGCAGAGTATGTTGCTGCTACAGAGGCTAGTAAAGAAATGATTTGGTTACAAAGGTTTATGGATGAATCGGGTAAGAAGCATGATATGGGCACACTATACAGTGATAGCCAAAGTGCTATTCATCTTGCAAAGAACTCAGCATTTCATTCCAGGACTAAACACATACATCTCAAGTACCATTTCATACGGTCAGTATTGGAAGATGGAGAGTTGAAGCTGGAAAAGATACACACTAGCCAGAATCCTGCATATATGCTAACAAAAGTTGTAACCAGGGAGAAACTGAGAACATGCTCAGTTTCAATTGGTCTTCAAGGATGACGATGAAGATGAGAAACAGCCAGGTCCAAAGAGGAGTCATTTTCTAGCAAATGAAGCAGCGGTGGAGTTGCTACAATCAGTCTCCAAGTGGGATATTGTTGGGTGTGGAGCCTGATTATCTTGTTTACTTTGTATCACAGCATTGGACCCCTGTACCTTAAAAGGGGCGGCAATGCCGCCTGTAATTAATCGCTACGGTGGGGGGTCCAGGGGGGGTGGCAGCGCTTTTTGGAGCCCCCCCCTAGCGGGGGCGTTCGGGGGCAGCACCCCTGAAGCTAAAAACAGATGTAAAATTGCCTTGTAAAAATATAGCAATTTCTAGTCAATTTGGGCCGTTCATTAGGCAAATGATCTGACGGTAGAATTTATGTTTAGATTAGGGTTTTTTGCCCTAGAAGGCAACCCCTCGCTTTAATGAGTGCATTGTATTGTGGCTGTGCATTGTATGTGTATTCTCAGAGCGAGAAACAGAGAGGGAGACTGTGAGAGAGAACAAAGGATATTACAACGGATCTGCTATAGGTTTTGTCTCTTCATTTTTGCTGGATAATAGAAAGGAAGGACTGGCTGTTCGGGGTGGACGTAGCCCAAACTGGGTGAACCACGTATATCTGTGTCTCTCTGGTTTTATGTGTTTTGTGTGCTTGTATTTTCCGCATATTTTATGTGTTGCATTGCTCCATAATATATAATTTTCTAACAGAAATGATTGTTTTTCATTACCTTGGAATTTATATTTGGCATTAATAAATTTGGACACATTATTAGAAAACTCTTACTTACTAATATGCTTCAACCAGGTGAGCCATAATGCATGCATTGGAATAGTCAATGAGATAGTAAGGTTCATAGAATCCAAATCTTGCCAATAGGTTTCCATGTGTATTTTCTCTGAAGGCTGCATAGCCTAGAGAACAACATAGGATGAAGAAGGTAGTTGATATCATCATAGCCAACAAATTAGCTTTCTTCATAGTTCTATTTTTAGGAAATTGTATGAAGGTTTGAACCCTGGTAGTTTGTTTTCTTTAAAATATTTCCACAAGGTGTTTTATGAGAATTATAAAGAAAATTCTCAGTCTTTATCATTAGCTGAAATTTCTTTTGACTAGTCTAAGGATCTCATACAATACATTGTAAATATTAAGATCTAGGAAATTGACATTCTGTGAATCTCTTAGAAGAAATTTATGAATTTCATTCTCAAGTTAACTGTCATGATAACCAAGAGAAGTTAGTTGAAAATGAAATAAATCAGGAAATGAAAGAAGATCTACAAGATCTCTCTATGGGGACAAATGATAGTTCATCTGCTCTTTTGTGTGAGGCTAAAGAAGACATTTAGCCTCATGATCAATCTTCACAGGATAAAGAAAACAATTGTTGTTCAATACAAAGAAAAAAAAGACTCCCTCCTCCTTTAAATGAAGAAGAAATCAATCAGATTCTAAGTATGCAACCAACATGTTGTCGACCCTAGAGACAACCTTGAGTTGTGAAAGACCAGTGCCTAGGACATCTTATACAACAAGGAGCATATGATATAACATGATAAGTTATCAGGAAAGGCTCTCATTCTATCTCTTGTAAACAAGAAGGTTAATTTGAATGGGACCAAAACTTTTAGAAAATGGACACAGGGAAATCAATACTGCAGAGGAAAGGTGTGGAACTCTAATACAAATGCATCAGACAATTCAAAGGCAACTTACTGTAAAGAGGGTCGGTTAAAAAATACCTCACAGAAATAAATAATCAGAAGGTGTTTACTGCATACGCAAGATGTAAGATAATACTAACTATCATTGAGATGCTATCCAGGAACAAGTATTAACATGTAATGGGCTTACCAATTTAAGAATCCATACATGACAATAGCATTTTAAAAATAACCTCCCAAAGAAGCTAATATAGCAGAAGTATGGTTGAAGTGGAAAGTGAAACAATATATCATGCTTGAGCCATATTTAAAGCGCTTGACTGGTTCAAGCATGAGTATCAACTAGGATAAATTCATATTGAAAGCCAATGAGCCACTTGCATTCCAGAACATGATACAAGAAAGGTAGATGAAATGAAATGAACAGTTAAACTAGCACATATAAGAGAAAGTTACAAACTGTGAGGCACCAAAGACCAGAATCTTGGCATTAGAGATGAAACTCCTCCTCACTGAAACCCAACAGGCTCTATACATTCATATAAGAGTTCAACAAAATGTATACAAAAATTCTCTCACCGCCTCATTTTCTGATAATCTGGAACCCAGTGTAATCCGTTCTTGGGGGATTTTATAGGAGAATGAGTGATAGCGGGAGTATATTTTTCATTTAATTTGATTCATTAAGAAAGAATGGCGGAAGTGTTCAGGTCCACACTGCTCAATAACCTTATGTTGTACTCTGTAGTCTGGTCCGGAGATCTCTGTCAGGTCGGGATTGACCTCAGAAGTCTTCTTGAAGTCCTTCTAGCTGCCTGGAACTCTGCGCTAGCCTTCTAGAAATGGTGAACTGGATAGAAAGTCCTCAGGCCTCCATACTCCATAACTGCTGGTTCTGACAGTCTTTAAGAGGATTCTCTCAGCGTAATTGACTATTTCTGGGCTCGAGGAGGCATGGGGGCTTTAATGGGAAGATGTATCTCCCGGAGAAAAACGTCTCGTAGATATTCAAACATAGATATGGCTGTTGTGTGTGCTCTTTTAAGTCTTCAAAATGCGTCTTTATCATTTGAATACAAGATTAGGCTCTAAATATTCAATTAACAGGTCCAAATCCCTTAAATCTATTTCTGCTGCTTCACTTGGCCGCTATAATGGCCTCTCTATGTTTTACATTACGGTGACTGTGATTACGGAGGCAGAGTGAAAATTCCACTCTGTAAAAACCCTGCACAATGAAACAAATCAATTATAAAATCCAGGGTGGTGGCGGAAGAATGTTTTGGAGGCCTGCGGAGTGGTGGCGTAATGGTGGAGAACAGTGGAAACTATGAAAGAGTTTGTATGGTAGGACCTGGTCAAGGGTAGGGGGGGATTGAACGCGAGCCGTTAGATCTCGGGAAGGGATCAATGGGGGAGGTCAAATGATGAAGCTAGTAGGAGCTGCGATGAAGCAATATGGGCGAAACGCGCGATGTGATGTGGGCTGCAGATCTTGGATGAATGCACGGCTCTGATTGAATCAGAGGATCACAATCGGGAGACGCATTTGGGAGCTTGCGATTGCGATTGGAGCAGTGATGCGATTGGCGATGGTGTGATTGAGCGCAAACCGTTCGATCTGGGTCAAGATCAACGGCAGGGATTAAATCGGTGGGGGGAAAGATTGATGCAATGAGTGGGATGGGAGACATAAGGGCCGCTCGATTAAGCATGATGAACGGATACGATCTGATCGAGGGATCGCAATTGGAGGAAATTGAATGAGGGGATGCTGAGTCTGCGCGATGCGATTACGCGCCAGCCGTCTAATTTGAAACCAGATTGATGACCCATGGTTAATCGGAGGGGATATGGAGTGGGGACGGGCGCACAGTGAAACTAGTACTGAAATTCGGATCTTACAAAGATCGACGACTCAGATCTTAGAGGAGGCCAAACGACTATACTCCATCGCATCGGAGGATTTCATGATAACAAAGGAACGTGCATACCGAAAGCTGCGATTGCGATGGTAGTGAATTAGCACTGGCCGTCGGATCTCTTAAAGAGATCGACGGTGGAGATTGCGGTAGAGGTCTACAGACCAAACCCCAATCACATCGGGATTTATCAAGCACAACACAGAAAACGCGCTCCTCCGAATGTTTCGATTACGATTAGCGCCCAGGCCTTTAGCACTTGGTCTTGCGCGGAGAGCATATGGGGAAGTGGTTCAAGGGGCTGGACTAAAAAGGGGCTTAGCCTATCATAAGGTGGAAAGTGGGTTTTTGGCCCATTTTTAATATATTTTAGCGCCAACAAAGGGTAACGGTAAGGGGGATTAAGGGATTTTCAGCCAAACAAAGGGTATTTGTGAGGTTGAAAAGGGGAATTGAATGATCAATGAGGGAATAATGAGGAATTAGGAGAGGGGAAAAATGGTGTTGAAACAGAGGATTAGTGGGAATAAAATAAGGGAAAAGGAGGCCTTTTTGGGCATTCTTCTTCACAGAAACAGAGAGGTTTTTAACTGGAAACAATAGTGGGGATTCATCAAAGGACAAAGGGTATAAAGGGACTTCAAGGATGATGTATTTTTAGCAGTAATGCATTCCTTGAAAGCTCAGAGATAGTTTGACCCCCTGTTTTCTTGTCAAAAATTAATAGGGGGCTAACATGATCAACATTGGCTCCACCTAGGGACGACACGTTCATCCTAGGGCATGTCGAGAACTTTGCAGACCACCTACATCATCAATTTTTACAAACAAGAAAAATAAACCTATTCTAATTATACTCTTGTTACTCCATGAGACCAGATTAAACTGTTGGTCTCACATTTTCTCTACCTAAACTACATCTACTAGGATTAAACTGTCTAGTATATTTCTTCTCTACATTCTAAAATGGAAATTGAAAAATAGCCAAGCCAAGATTAGACTGTCTGGCTTGCTGGACTTTGCAGAAATTAAAACGACTAACTACATGCTCACAGACTGAGCTTTATTGAGATTTTCCTACCTAACCTACTTTAACTAGATTATTTACAAGTCTAGCTTACAAACATTGTCTTCCAATGCAACCAGTCCATCAAGTGATCCCATGAATGGTTTGTTCTGCCCAGCTCCTTGAGCAGGCTGCATAGCCAGGGCTGCTCCCACTCTTTCTATTCTTCGTCAGCAGCTTCAAAAAAATTTCTTTATGTCTGCAACATGTTGCTTAAAATGACCTTTGATCCTTCCTTAAATGTTTGCAGGAAATGAGCATAAGGATCATGCAAAGATACCTAGTTATGAATATTTGGCAGGCAGGCTTCAACCATGATCTCTTCTTCTTCCACTGGATTGAGAAGAAGACTCTCTTGGGGTAGAGTGTCTCCTTCATCTTCTGGACCGGAGGACTCATCGTACATTTTTTCTGACTCATCTTGGAGCTCTGACATGTTTTGCGTTGCTGGATAATTTGAGCTAATCCAGGCCTCCATATATTCTGCCACAAGATCAATGAACACATGATGTACACTTTTTTCTTTCAGGCTTTCCATGACTGGTAGGCTGTCTTTATCCTGGGCCGCTTTGATTTCTACATCTTCCATTGCATTTTCAATGCGGCTCTTGAGAATCGGATCATTTTATTCTTGTACTTTGAAAGGCAGTGGAATCTCTTCTCTTTTAGGCGGAGGGGGACTTTCCAAAAATCCTCTCAGGACTTTGAACTGATATGACTTTTCTTGTGAGTTCAGAAATTCGATCTCAGCTTCATATATTTCAACCACCAATTCTAGAAAGATTTTCTTAAGCACGGATTTAACACTTGAGCTGAGAAGAAGAATAGCTCATGGAAGGTCCTCCACCTTCATTTTTTCCAAGTCACATGACATTTCATCTCGACACTCTGCTATGAAACTTGGATGCATTTTTTTAAACTGCTCAGAGTCTTCCACTAGTGAAGTGGCTTGGTCTTTGGCATGGCTGATGTTGTACTACGACATGGTCTCCAAGTAGAGTCTCATGAAACCAAGATAATAAATGGCCTACTGATCACCAATGGAGTTTTTGAATCATTTAGGAACTGTGGAGTCGCCAAGGTGAGGGATCTACAACTCTCAACTCTTCATGCTCACCTTTCTGAAGAGTGAATAAAGATTTTTTCGAGGCCCAGGGATTTAACTTTTCTTAACTTCGTCCCCGGAAACGGCGCCAAAAAGATGTTGTCGACCCTAGAGACAGCCTTGAGTTGTGAAAGACTAGTGCCTAGGACATCTTATACAGCAAGGAGCATATGATATAACATGGTAAGTTATCAGGAAAGTCTCTCATGCTATCTCTTGTAAACAAGAAGGTTAATTTGAATGGGACCAAAACTTTCAAAAAATGAACACAGGGAAAGCAATACTGCAGAGGCAAGGTATGGAACTCTAATACAAATGCATCAGACAATTCAAAGGTAGCTTACTGTAAAGAGGGCCAGTTCAAAAATACCTCACAGAAATAAATAATCATAAGGTGTTTACTGCGTATGCAAGATGTAAGATAATACTAACTGTCATTGAGATGCTATCCAGGAACAAGTATTAACATGTAATGGGCTTACCAATTTAAGAATCCATACATGACAATAGCGTTTTAAAAATAACCTCCCAAAGAAGCTAATATAGCAGAAGTATGGTTGAAGTGGAAAGTGAAACAGTATATCATGCCTGAGCCATATGTAAAGCGCTTGACTGGTTCAAGCATGAGTATCAAATAGGATAAATTCATACTGAAAACCAGTGAGCCACTTGCATTCCATAACATGATACAAGAAAGGCGGATGAAACGAAATGAACAATTAAACTAGCACATCTAAGAGAAAGTTACAAACTGTGAGGCACCAAAGACCAGAATCCTCATTAGAGATGGAACTCCTCCTCACTGAAACCCAATGGGCTCTGTACATTCATATAAAATTTCAACAAAATGTATACAAAAATTCTCTCACCGCCTCATTTTCTGATAAATCTGGAACCCGGTGTAATCCGTTCTTGGGGGTTTTTATAGGAGAATGAGTGATAGCGGGAGTAGATGTTTCAGTTAATTTGATTCATTAATACATAATGGTGGAAGCATTCATGCCCACACTGCTCAATAACCTTACGATGTACTCTGTAGTCTGGTCCAGAGATCTCTGTCAGGTCGGGATTGACCTCAGATGTCTTCTTGAAGTCCTTCTGGCTGCCTGGAACTCTGCGCTAGCCTTCTGGAAATGGTGAACTGGATAGAAAGTCCTCAGGCCTCCATATTCCATAACTGCTGGTTCTGAAAGTATTTAAGAGGCTTTTGTCAGCGTAATTGACTATTTCTGGGCTCGAGGAGGCATGGGGGCTTTAATGGGAAGATGTAATGCCTGGAGAAAAACGTCCCGTAGATATTCAAACACAGATATGGCTGTTGCGTGTGCTCTTTTAGGTCTTCAAAATGTGTATTTATCCTTTGAATATGGGATTAGGCTCTAAATATTCAATTAATAGGTCCAAATCCCTTAAATCTGTTTCTGCTGCTTCACTTGGCCACTATAATGGCCTCTCTATGTTTTGCATTACGGTGACTGTGATTATGGAGGCAGAGTAAAATTTCCAATCTGTAAAAACCCTGCACAATGAAACAAATCAATTATAAAATCCAGGGTGGTGGCCGAAGAATGTTTTGGAGGCCTGCGGAGTGGTGGCGTAATGGTGGAGAATAGTGGAATCTATTAAAGAGTTTGTATGGTAGGAGTCGGTCAAGGGCGGGGGGCGATTAAACACGAGCCATTAGATCTCGGGAAGGGATCAACGGTGGAGGTCAAATGATGAAGTTAGTAGGAGCTGCGATGAAGCAATATGGGCGAAATGCGCGATGTGATGTGGGCTGCAGATCTTGGATGAATGGACGGCTCTGATTGAATCGGAGGATCGCAATCGGGAGAGGCAGCGGG
Organism: Pinus albicaulis; assembly: GCA_034641835.2. Taxonomy (NCBI): domain Eukaryota; kingdom Viridiplantae; phylum Streptophyta; class Pinopsida; order Pinales; family Pinaceae; genus Pinus; species Pinus albicaulis. The sequence continues at coordinate 131,161,546 of CM076575.1, forward strand.
AGACACATTTGGGAGCTTGCGATTGCGATTGGAGCAGTGATGTGATTGGCGATCATGCGATTGAGTGCCAACCGTCCGATCTCGGTCAAGATCGATGGTGGGGATTAAATCGGCGGGGAGAAAGATTGATGCAATGAGCGGGATGGGAGACACAAGGGCCGTTGGATTAAGCAGGGTGAACGACTACGATCTGATCAGGGGATCACAATCGGAGGAAACTGAAGGAGGGGATGCTGATTCTGCGCGATGCGATTATGCGCCAGTCGTTCGATCTAGAACCAGATCGACGGGCCATGGTTAATCAGAGGGGATATGGAGCGGGGACGGGCGCACAACGAAACTAGCGCTGACTGTCGGATCTTACAAATATCGACGACTCATATCTTAGCAGAGGCCAAACGACTAAACTTCATCACATCAGAGGATTTCATGATAACAAAGGAACACGCATACCGAAAGCTCTGATTGCGGTGGTGGTGAATTAGCGCTGGCCGTCGGATCTCTTAAAGAGATCGATGGTGGAGATTGTGGCAGAGGTCTACAGACCAAACCTTAATCGCATCGGGATTTATCAAGCACAACACAGAAAACGTGCTCCTCCGAAAGGTCTGATTGCGATTAGTGCCCAGGCCTTTAGCGCTTGGTCTCAGGCGTAGAGCATATGGGGAAGTGGTTCAAGGGGCTGGACTAAAAAGGGGCTTAGCCTATCATAAGGTGAAAAGTGGATTTTTGGCCTGTTTTTAATGTATTTTAGGGCCAACAAAGGGTAACGGTAAGGGGGATGAAGGGATTTTCAGCCAAACAAAGGGTATTTATGAGGTCGAAAAGGGGAATTGAATGATCAATGAGGGATTAATGAGGAATTAGGAGAGGGGAAAAATGGTGTTGAAACAGAGGATTAGTGGGAATAAACTAAGGGAAAAGGAGGCCTTTTTGGGCATTCTTCTTCATAGAAATAGAGAGGTTTTTAACTGGAAACAATAGTGGGGATTCATCAAAGGACAAAGGGCATAAAGGGACTTCAAGGATGATGTGTTTTCAGCAGGAATGCATTCCTTAAAAGCTTAGAGACAGTTTGACCCCTTGTTTTCTTGTCAAAAATTAATAGGGGGATAACATGATCAACATTGGTTCCACCTGGCGACAGCACGTTCATCCTTGGGCGTGTCGAGAACTTCGGAGACCACCTACATCATCAATTTTTACAAACAAGAAAAATAAACCTATTCTACTTCTACCCTTATTACTCCATGAGACCAGATTAAACTGTTGGTCTCACATTTTCTCTACCTAAACTACATCTTCTAGGATTAAACTGTCTAGCAGATTTCTTCTCTACATTCTAAAACATAAATTGAAAAACAACCAAGCCAGGATTAGACTGTTTGGCTTGCTGGACTTTGCAGAAATTAAAACAACTAACTACATGCTCACAGACTGAGCTTTATTGAGATTTTCCTACCTACCCTACTTTAACTGGATTATTTACAAGTCTAGCTTACAAACATTGTCTTCCAATGCAACCAGTCCATCAAGTGATCCCATGACTGGTATGTTCTGCCTAGCTCCTTGAACAGGCTGGATAGGCAGGGTTTCTCCCACTCTTTCTGTTCTTCGTTAGCAGCTTCAAAATTTTTTCTTTCTGTTTGCAACATGCTGCTTAAAAAGACCTTTGATCCTTCCTTAAATGTTTTTCAGGAAATGAGCATAAGGATCATGCAAAGATACTTGGTTATGAATATTTGGCAGGCAAGCTTCAACCAGGATCTCTTCTTCTTCCACTAGATTGAGAAGAAGAATCTCTTGGGGTAGAGTGTCGCCTTCATCTTCTTGACCGGAGGACTCATCATCCATTGTTGTTGAGTCCTCTTGGAGCTCTGACATGTTTTGCGCTGCTCGAGAATTTGAGCTAATCCGGGCCTCCATATATTCTGCCACAGGATCAATGAACGCATGATGTACACTTTTTTCTTTCAGGGCTTCCATGACTGGTAGGCTGTCTTTATCCTGGGCCGCTTTGAGTTCTGCATCTTCCACTACGTTTTCAATGCAGCTCTTCAGAACCAGATAATTTTCTTCTTGTACTTCGAAAGGCAGTGGAATCTCTTCTCTTTTAGGGGGGAGGGGGACTTTCCAAAAAGGCTCCCGGGTCTCTGAACTGATATGATTTTTCTTGTGAGTTCATAAATTCGATCTCAGCTTCATATCTTTCAACCACCAATTCTAGAAATATTTTCTCAAGCACGGGTTTAACACTTGAGCTGAGAAGAAGAATAGCCCGTGAAAGGTCTTCCACCTTCAGTTTTTCCAAGCCACGTGAAATTTCATCTTGACACTCTGCTATGAAACTTGGATGCATTTTTGCAAACTGCTCAGAGTCTTCCACTGGTGAAGTGGCTTGGTCTTCGACATGGCTGATGTTGTACTACGACATGGTCTCCTAGTGGAGTCTCGTGAAACCAAGATAATCAGCGGCCTACTGATCACCAATGGAGTCTTTGAATCATTTAGGAATTGTGGAGTCACCAAGGTGAGGGATCTACAACTCTCAACTCTTCATGCTAACTTTTCTAAAGAGTGAATAAATATTTTGTCGAGGCCCAGGGATTTAAATTTTCTTAGCTTCGTCCCTGGTAATGGCACCAAAAAGATGTTGTCAACCCTAGAGACAACCTTGAGTTGTGAAAGACCAATGCCTAGGACATCTTATACAGCAAGGAGCATATTATATAACACGGTAAGTTATTAGGAAAGGCTCTCATGCTATCTCTTGTAAACAAGAAGGTTAATTTGGATGGGACCAAAAATTTTAGAAAATGGACACAGGGAAAGCAATACTGTAGAGGCAAGGTGTGGAACTCTAATGCAAATGCATCAGAAAATTCAAAGGCAGCTTACTGTAAAGAGGGCCGGTTCAAAAATACCTCACAAAATAAATAATTAGAAGCTGTTTACTGCGTATGCAAGATGTAAGATAATACTAACTGTCATTGAGATGCTATCCAAGAAAAAGCATTAACATGTAATGGGCTTACCAATTTAAGAATCCATACATGACAATAGCGTTTTAAAAATAACCTCCCAAAGAAGCTAATATAGCAGAAGTATGGTTGAAGTGGAAAGTGAAACAATATATCGTGCCTGAGCCATATTTAAAGCGCTTGACTAGTTCAAGCATGAGTATCAACTAGGATAAATTCATACCGAAAACCAATGAGCCACTCGCATTCCAGAACATGATACAAGAAATGCGGATGAAACGAAATGAACAATTAAACTAGCACATATAAGAGAAAATTACAAACTGTGAGGCACCAAAGACCAGAATCCTCATTAGAGATGGAACTCCTCCTCACTAAAACCCAACGGGCTCTGTACATTCATATAAGAGTTCAAACAAATGTATAGAAAAATTCTCTCACCGCCTCATTTTCTGATAAATCTGGAACTCGGTGTAATCCGTTCTTAGAGGTTTTTATAGGGGAATGAGTGATAGTAGGAGTAGATGTTTCATTTAATTTGATTCATTAAGACAGAATGGCGGAAGCATTCACACTCACACTGCTCAATAACGTTACGCTGTACTCTGTAGTCTGGTCCAGAGATCTCTGTCAGGTCGGGATTGACCTAGGATTTCTTCTTGAAGTCCTTCTGGCTGCTTGGAACTCTACGCTAGCCTTCTAGAAATGGTGAACTATATAGAAAGTCCTCAAGCCCCCATACTCCATAACTGCTAGTTATGATAGTCTTTAAGAGGCTTCTGTCAGCATAATTGACTATTTTTGGGCTCGAGGAGGCATGGGGGCTTTAATGGGAAGATGTATTGCCTGGAGAAAAACGTCCCGCAGATATTCAAACATAGATATGGCTATTGCGTGTGCTCTTTTAGGTCTTCAAAATGCATCTTTATCCTTTGAATACATGATTAGGCTCTAAATATTCAATTAATAGGTCCAAATCCCTTAAATTTGTTTCTGCTACTTCACTTGGCCACTATAATGGCCTCTCTGTGTTTTGCATTATGGTAACTGTGATTACGGAGGCAGAGTGAAAATTCCACTCTATAAAAACCCTACACAATGAAACAAATCAATTATAAAACCCAGGGTGGTGGCGGAAGAATGTTTTGGAGGCCTGTGCAGTGGTGGCATAATGGTGGAGAATAGTGGAAACTATGAAAGAGTTTGTATGGTAGGACCCAGTCAAGGGCGAGGGGCGATTAAACGCGAGCCGTTAGATCTCAGGAAGGGTTCAACAGCAGAGGTCAAATGATTAAGTTAGTAGGAGCTGTGATGAAGCAATATGGTCGAAATTCTTGATGTGATGTGGGCCGCAGATCTTGGATGAATGGACGGCTCTGATTGAATCGGAGGATCGCAATTGGGAGAGGCCTTGGGAGATGCATTTCGGAGCTTGCGATTGCGATTGGAGTAGTGATGCGATTGGAGATGGTTCGATTGAGTGCTAACCGTCCAATCTGGTTCAAGATCGACGACGGGGATTAAATTGGTGGGGGGAAATATTGATGCAATGAGCGGGATGGGAGACATAAGGGCCGTTGTATTAAGCGGGATGAACGGCTACAATCTGATCGGGGGATCACAATCGGAGGAAATTGAAGGAGGGGATGTTCAGTCTGCGCGATGCGATTACGTACCAGCCGTCTGATCTGGAACCAGATCGACGACGCATGGTTAATCGGAGGGGATATGGAGCGGGGACGGGCGCATAGCATAACTGGCGCTGACCGTCGGATCTTACAAAGATCGATGGCTCAGGTCTTAGCGGAGGCCAAACGACTAAACTCCATCGCATCAGAGGATTTCATGGTAACAAAGGAACACATATACCAAAAGCTCTGATTGCGATGGTGGTGAATTAGCGCTGGCCGTTGAATCTCTTAAAGAGATTGACGGTGGATATTGCGACAGAGGTCTATAGACCAAACCCCAATTGCATCGAGAATTATCAAGCAGAACACAGAAAACACGCTCCTCCAAATGTTTCGATTGCGATTAGCACCCAAGCCTTTAGCGCTTGGTCTTGGGCGCAGAGCATATGGGGAGGTGGTTCAAGGGGCTGGACTAAAAAGGGGCTTAGCCTATCATAAGGTGGAAAGTGGGTTTTTGGCCTGTTTTTAATGTATTTTAGGGCCAACAAAGGGTAACGACAAGGGGGATGAAGGGATTTTCAGCCAAACAAAGGGTATTTGTGATGTCAAAAAGGGGAATTAAATGAACAATGAGGGATTAATGAGCAATTAGAAGAGGGGAAAAATGGTGTTGAAACAGAGGATTAGTGGGAATAAAATAAGGGAAAAGGAGGCCTTTTTGGGCATTCTTCTTCACAGAAACAGAGAGGTTTTTAACTGGAAACAATAGTGGGGATTCATCAAAGGAAAAAGGGCATAAAGGGACTTCAAGGATGATGTGTTTTCAGCAGGAATGCATTCCTTGAAAGCTCAGAGACAGTTTGACCCCCTGTTTGCTTGTCAAAAATTAATAGGGGGCTAACATGATCAACACAACCTCTAAAGTTTTATGTAAGGAAGAGATTATTTCTATTTGTTCTACTATTGATTTATGTATTGAGGAATTTCCTCATGAAGAAACATAATAACATATTGATACTAATGTTTTTCTACCTTCTCAGGAAGGCCTATGGCCAGAAAGTGCTCCTATTCATCAAAATGATGGCTTTCAAACAAAATTCAACCAACTTAGTCAAAACATATCAGGTTTGCTTGAGGACAACATAGTGGTATATAACGAGGATGCCATGTCAGATGACCATGAAGAATGTGTAGAGATTATCTTTGAGAAGGATCCTGAGCATGACAAAGTGGAACAAGGAGCAACCCTAAATGAAGCTTTTTATTTAAATCCTCAAGGCCAGGTATTGTTCCAATATCCTTTTGTTGGTTTCCTAGAATCATCTAAAGAAGGAGTATGCTATGCCAGGAATGGTTTGTTGCAGAGTTTAAGGAAATTTTTGAGCATTGTTGTCCACAGGCAAGTAAGATGGGAGTGGCCCTTTTTCTTTTCCAGCATACTCAAAAGAGTGAACAAGAATCAATCATGTAGTCATTTACTTGATTGGTTGCATTGGAGAAAGTAGTTCACTTAGTGTATATATCATCTCCAATTTAGATTAGGGTAGGTAGGTGTGCAAATAAGCTCAGCACTCCGAGCATCTTTCAAATTTTAGTTTAGATTTCTTTTCATTTTCATATCAGTATATTTCAAACTTTTTTTTCAACACAGTTCTAGTCTCACCATTCAAGTTTTGAAGGTGCAGTAGTATGTTCAGCTTGATGGATTCCAGTGGATAAGTGCAATTGTAGTTTGAGTTCAAATCTTGGTATGCTAATAAGCTGGCTGGCCAAGCATCTGGTCTGTTTCTATCATTCAAAGTCGGGAGGAACAATCAGCTAGTTTCCAATCACTAAGTTGCCTGGCAGATCAAGATATAACTTATGGGATCACCCAATGGATCGGGCCACTAGTTTGCGATGTTCTTGACACCTCCTGAAGGAGCTTCCATTCCCAGCTGGAGCCACTGTTAGAACCCTGTAATTTACAGTATCACAAGGTGATTGTGTACTTCCTCTTTACAAGTTTTTCATATCTTACTTAAATGTCAATATTCAAAATATTTTTCAAAGCATTATACCATCGGCAAAGACAAAGACAACAGAGAAGCAGTTAAGGTAGAAAAAAAAACAAGGGGAGAGTCGTGCATGTTTGGGTTGATTCGTGCACCCTAAGCGGGTCAAGTCGTGAACGAGTCTCCTACGAACAACAAAGAAATGTCATCGCCCTCCACCTTTCCTCCATCTCCACTCACCCCCTCCTCATTTGATGGTCCTTGTTTCATTTTTCATTCCCTGCAGCTTTCAAACTTTAACCATGTGGGGGGGGGGGGGGGGGGTACAAAATGTGTGGTATCCCTTACCACCATCCCCGCTACGTGTTGGCATTCCGGAATTTCACATCCCTTTCTCTATTACCGCTTATCATCTTAGGACCCCTCCGAAAACCAACCTTGGGTTTTAAGTTCATGATATAACCTTCCTAAGGTGATATGTGATGGAGTGGGACCCCGCCACCTGCCACACTTCATTTTTCACTTCATTTCCCTTGAAAGTCACCAAAACCTTACCTTTTTCGCCTTTCCACTTCATTTCTCTACTTTACCTTTTTCACCGCCATATCATTGTTCTACCTTCCGCTTTCCCATCTCCCCAATTGCGATTAAGGTGGGCCAGTCCCCTTGACACGTCACTCCTCCCCCCCCGCCATCCATCGCATTTCGAAAATATTATAAATTACCATTTAAGAGCCCACAAGGTATTTATTTTAACTTGCGATGCGGTTGGGCCACACCACAGCAGCTCCGCCCCCCCACTCTACATCCATTTGAAATACGTTGAAATACATTAACATATCATATAAAAAATCATAAAAGTACCTTGTTGCTGAATCATTCACTGCCTTATAACTTCGTCGATGCAGTGGGCCCCATATTGCCACATCATCATCCAATCGGTGTGTAGAAATTTTAATAACTATTAAATTATTCACTGAGATTATCCTAATCACACACTATTTGAGCGTCATGCATAATACATAACCTCTTCTACTATTGATCATTAATTGCAGAAATATAAACAATCGCATGCGCACATTAAAACCATAAACAATCACACATATAAACACAATATTTATGGGAAAGCTTAAAGCTGAAAACCCCCAACTATCTTTATATTATAATGATAGAGATCATGTAACAATCATTGTACAAAATCCTCACAAGCTCTCAGTACAATCTCCAATTGTTACACACTACACAAGCTCAGATCTAGCAAAACACATGCTCCAATCTGCTCCACCTGTTAGCCTGCCTCTACTGCGCAATCCAAGATGAATAATGGCTCAATCTGAGTTCGAATCCACCTGGTGTGTACTGCGCAATCCTCATTGGCATCTCCATCAATGTGTGGTGCAAACTCATGCACCAGTATAGTCACAACTGATAGTCACACTGCTCTTCACCTACCTCTCCTTGGTCTCCTTTGGCCCATTGCTCGGTTAAGCGTGTATTATTTAGTTGATTAATGAGTTAATAATTAGTGAATTAATTAATAATTAATTCACACCACTCTCACTAGTGTATCAATCGGTTAGACTAGATACAACTAGCTCAACTATGTTTAACTGAGTTAAACTGAATACAACTCCACTAACTTCCTCAATCAACTCCACCAAACTCTGTCACATGAGTTCTAACTGAAGTATCCATGCAATAGCTCCACTTGACCCTCGGGAATAGCGTAATTCCTTCTGTCAGCTGCATGTGCCACTTATGTGCACTTAACTAAAGTGCTCCAAGAGAATAAGATAATGTTTAGAGTCCAAATATTATTAAGAGCTAATAATATTCGACATATCTATTTTTAGACTGGCAATCTAAAAATAGATTCCGCCCAATATGTCTAAAAATAGAAGTTCATCTATTTTTCCAACTTGACCAACCATCCACAAATGGCATCCTGTAACTCATAGAATATGATCCATATGTCTAAAAATAGACATAGTCTAAAAATAGACTTTGCGCCAAAAATAGCCTGCGGGCCCACTTAGTGAAGGCGACTCCTTTCCACTAAGCTCATCATCTTGTTGCAATCTCAACACTCCCTCTCAACAAGATATGGATTATCTTCAACCCCTATCCTGCCTCTATGGTATTCAAATTTTCTCCTGGTGAGTGCCTTCATCAAGATATCAGCATCCTGATCCTTCGTAGGAATGTATGAAAGTAACATGATTCTCTGTTGCACAAAATCTCTGATATGATGATACCGGATGTCAATGTGTTTAGATCTATCATGAAATAATGGATTAACCGAGATTTTGATGCAACTCTGATTATCACAATAAATCACAGTAGGCTCTAAGTGTGAACTGAACAACCCGACCAGGATCTTCCTCATCCATATAGCCTCGCATGCAGCCAAACTGTTGCTCTGCTGACCTCTGCTTGGCGAGTGCCATGGATCTCTTCTTCCCTACGCTGCTAAGAAACTCCATCGACGTCTTGGAAAATCCCTCCGAGATGTGATTTCTCTTTATGTCCGTTGATCTCCTTCCCAATCTACATCGTGGAATCCCACCTTGGAGTTTCATCTGGGAGTCACTCCCTCTGTCCGTACGTACCATAATCCATATCACGATGTGCCTACGAGATATGTCATGCTATGCTTTCTTGCCTTCCGGAAGAGCTTGGTTGGCTTAACCATAGCTTGTGAAAGCTGGGTGCGACATGGGATATGTCGGGTCGTGTGGTGACCGAGATACATAGCGACTCCTGGCCCCGTCGATAAACATTGGCATCCACTACCTCTACCGATGTAGCATCCTCTTTCTTCCAATTTCCTGGAAGAGGAGTGTCGATAGGCTTGCAGCCATGCATGTTGAACTTCTCCAGTATCTCCCGGGCATACTTGCCTTGAGAAACAAACAGTCCATCACTACGCTGCCAAATTTCCAATCCTAGGAAATAATGAAGGAGGCCCAAGTCCTTCATCTCAAACTCCTTTGCAAGATCAACCTTTCATGAGTGTATCAACAGTTCATCACCTGTCAAAATCAAATCATCTACATAAAGTACAATGATCAACAACTTACCCTCCACCACAATCTAGTATAGGTTCAGATCCGCCTCACTCTTGGAGAATCCAAGTTCGGTGAAATAACTTTCTATCCATGTGTACCAAGAACGAGGTGCTTGTTTCAACCCATACAGTGCTCTCTTGAGCTTGCACACATGCGACTCGCTGCTAAAGATCTCGAAACCTTCGAGCTGCTCTATGTACACGTCCTCCTCAATCACCCCGTTGAGGAATGCAATCATCACATCCATCTGATGAATGTGCCACCCATGTTGCACTTGAGGTAAAATCGTGCGTATGGAGAATACCTTGCGACAGTGCAAAGAGTCTCCTCATAATAGATCCCCTCTATATTTGAAAAGCCTCGGGCAGCACATATCTTGCCTTGTACTTCTCCACACTCTGTTGAATTTTTTGCTTCACTTTGTAGATCCATCTCGAACCCACCACTGATTTCCTTAGGCCTTGGACAATCTCCATGCTGCACTGTTTACGACAATCGAATCATACTCTTCCACCATGGCATCTACCCATGCGGGATCCTCCACAGCTTCCTCGAAAGAGGATGGCTCTGTCACGATACACTTTCTCATAAGAGCCATGTATCCAGTGTATTGATCAGGTGACTGTCTCTGTCTGCGCTGTGCTATAGGTGCTCCTACAAACTTCTCTGCATCTTCAGCCAGTCGCTCAGCTTCTGTAGTGCGCTTCTGCGCTCTAATGGTTGGCGCTACATAAGTGGTCTCTTCCACTCCATGAACCTCATATTGTGGCTAATCCACATCTTGAGACTCATCCTTAGGAACTAATATCTCCACCTTTGCATGCAAGTGTGGCTCCCTCTCAAGCAAACACTTCATGGCTTTCTCCTCCTGAAATTTGATATCCCGTCGCACAATAGTCTTGCGACTGTCTGGAAAATACACATAATATTTGTGGGGCATATCATTGTACCCCACAAATATACCAACCTCCGCAATTGGCTCCAGCTTCTTCCTGGCATCCTTCATCACATGAATGTATACAGCTGAACCAAAAATCCTCAAATGGGAAATATCAGGCCTCTTACCAGAAAACGCCTCCTCTGGTGTACTCATGCCAAGTATCTTGTGAGGACAACGGTTCTGCACATATACTATATTATTTCATGCCTCAGCCCACAAGTGTATGGGAAGGCCCTGATCATGCAACATTGCCTCTGCAGCACCCACGATCGTTCTGTTCTTCCGCTCAGCAACCCCGTTCTGCTGTGGGTTATGAGGTGCTATGAGCTCTCTTCAAATTCCTTTTGCACTGCAAAAGTCCTTGAATTTTCCAGAGATGAATTCACCACCATTGTCGCTCCTAAGAGCCTTCACCTGCTTCCCCGATTCTTTCTCAACCATTGCCTTGAACTCACAGAACTTTGAGTATGTCTTGCTCTTCTTCTGCATGAAGAAGATCCAACACTTACGAGAAAAATCATCAACAAATATCACATAATACCTGTGTTTTTCTGTCGAAGCTGCTGAGAAAGGTCCACACACGTCTGTGTGAATTCTCTCAAGGATCTTCGTGGCGCGACTATCCTTCTCATGAAAGGTGGCTTTCACAAATTTTCCCAAGGTACACCCCTTGCATTGATCTAACTACATAAGAGTGCCTTTAGGAAGCCCAGTAGAAATATGCTGCAGTATCTTCAAAGCTCCATGGTGAAGGTGGCCCAATCTCCAGTGCCATAACTCACCATCATCCCGGCTCACCACTCCTTCTACCTTGCCTGCCATTGCTATGCAACCATCTACCTGCAATTGATAAAGGTTCTTAACTCAAACCCCTATCCTCTGGGTCTCACCAGTTGCCTTACTACACAGGAAAGCCTTTCCCTCACTAAAGACAACATCATATCCCTTGTCTTCTAAAATCGCCACAGAGATAAGATTCTTCTTCAATCCGTGAACATGCATCACTTCCTTCAATACGAAGGGTTTACCAGACTCCATCTCAAAGGAAATGGTATCACTATTGGTCGCATTGTATCTACCATCATCACCCATCTCGATGTGCACTCCAAGATCTTTCTCATCCAGATCAGTAAACAAATCTCGATCTCCTATCATGTGAAAAGATGCACCACTGTCTAGAAACCACACTGAACCCATCACACTTGAGACCAAGCATGCGATCAACAAAAAATCCAGCTCAAACTGCAAGGCTAAGGCCTCTCCAGCTGCAGATCCAGCAGCCTGCTTATTTTTCTTCTTTTGTGGACAATTTGTGGCATAATGTCTGTGTTGGTGACAGTGAAAGCACTTCACCTTGGACATGTCCTGCTTCTTGCCTTTCGCACCAGAATGAGAAGCTTTCTTACTCTTCCCCTTATTTACTTTGGCAGCCAAAGCGCAATTCTCTTCATCAGAGTTCTTTGATGAAGATTCGTCCCTGGTACTCCGCCTTATCTCCTCTTGCACAAGATCCAGCCAAAGTCGCTCCCATCCTGGCAATTTCTCCCGACCATTGACAGAGTCCTGATATGAATGCCAACTCTTCGGAAGCACAAGGAGAGCCAAGCTCACCAAGTCCTCATCATCTACAGTCACCCCCACACTTCCTAGCTCATCCCTGCATTGGGTGAACTTCGTGAGGTACTTGGGCATACTGTCGCCTTTCTCCATCTTTATGGTTCTGAGTTTATCCTTGAGCGCCAACTTCCTCTGGTCGCTCTTGCTTTGGAATAAATCTTTCAAGGCTTTCCACATCAAGAATGGAGAAGCCTTACCATGAAGGCTGGACACTATGTGATCCTTCACGCCCTCCAACAGAATCCTTCGACACTTTGCTGTCTTCTTTTGCCATGCGTCAAGTATGATAACACCAGTGGAAGTAGGCTTTAGAATTTTTGCATCTATGAACTCCTTCGACCCATTGTCATCTAGCACCGCCTCCATCCTGTCCTTCCATGAAATATAATTCGAGCTGCCCTCAAGGTCATACTCCAATTGCAATCCATTTAAAGACATCTCAACTTTGACACCAAGAAAACACTACTGCAAATTCAAATTCCACGAGCACAAAACTCAACCGCTTCAATGTCTTGCAATTGCTCCAATGATCAATATTGCTCTGATACCATGTAGAAATTTGAATAACTGTTAAATTATTCACCGAGATTATCTTGATCACACACTATTTGAGCTTCATGCATAATACATAACCTCTTCTACTATTGATCATTAATTGCAGAAATATAAACAATTGCATGCGCACATTAAAACCATAAAAAATCACACATATAAACACAATATTTATGGGAAATATTAAAGCTGAAAACCCCCAGCTATCTATATATTATAATGATAGAGATCATGTAACAATAATTGTACAAACTCCTCACAAGCTCTTAGTACAATCTCCAATTGTTACACATTACACAAGCTCAGATCTAACAAAACACATGCTCCAATATGCTCCACCTATTAGCCTGCCTCTACTGCGCAATCCAAGATGAATAATGGCCCTGACTGAGTTCGAATCCACCTGGTATGCACTGTGAAATCCTCATTGGCATCTCCATCAATGTGTGGTGCAAACTCATGCACCAGTATAGTCACAACTGATAGTCAACTTGCTTTTTCACCTACCTCTCCACTGGTCTCCACTGAAACTATCCATGCACTGTAGTTAACTGATGTATTCTTTAGTTGATTAATGATTTAATATTTAGTGAATTAATTAATAATTAATTTACACCACTTTCACTAGTGTATCAATCAGTTAGACTAGATACAACTAGCTCAGTTGTGTCTAACTGAGTTAAACTGAACACAACTCCACCAACTACTTCTCTAACTCCACCAAACTCTGTCACATGAGTTCTAACTGAATTCTCCATGCAATAGCTCCACTTAACCCTCAGGAATAGCATAATTTCTTTTTATGCAATTTGCATGTATGACATTTGTGCATAAGCTGAGGTGCTCCAAGAGGATAAGATAATGTTTGAGTCCAAATATTATTAAGAGCTAATAATATTCGACATATCTATTTTTAGACTGGCAATCTAAAAATAGATTCCACCTAGTATGTCTAAAAATAGAAGTCCATCTATTTTTTCCGACTTGACCAACCATCCACAAATAGAATCCTGCAACTCATAGAACATGATCCATATGTCTAAAAATAGACATAGTCTAAAAATAAACTTTGTGCCAAAAATAGCCCGCGGGCCCACTTAGTGAAGGCGACTTCTTTCCACTAAGCTCATCATCTTGTTGCAATCTCAACACGGTGCACATCACACTTCGCATCCATTAAAGTTTACCTTTGTTGTTTAGTGTTAAGAGTTGCGATCTACAGGCTGTTGTTGAGTCCCACCTTCCTCCACGTCACTTTTCCCTCCTCGCACTTCACACTTCGCATCCCTTGTAGTTTACCTTTGCTACTAAAAGTTAAGACTTGCGATTTGCAAGCGCAATTAGGGTCCCACATTCCTCCACGTCACTCCACCCTCTTGGCACTTTGCACTTTCCATCCCTTATAATTTAACTTTGCTGCTAAAAGTTAAGACTTGCAATCTGTGGGTGACAGTCGAGTCCCACCTTCCTCCACATCACTCTGTCCTCCCCACACTTCGCACTTCGTAGGATTTAGTGTTTACCTACCCCGCTTATGCCTAAACCTTAAAATGTGCGATCTGAGGGCTGCGGTATAGTCCCACTTTTCTCTCTACATCACCTCCCACTGCACATCACACTGCCAAATACATTCTTCACAACTTAAATTGTAAATACTGTGAAGTGCGCGGATGCGATGCGGCTTCAAGACTACAATTTAAACATTTTCAAGTCCGGGAAAATGAGTTTTGCGTTGTTTTATTTGAAAATGGGTTGAAACATGGCAAGAAGGTCGAGATGGACAGAAAAAGTTGTTTTAACCAAACTTTCTATGTTATGACGACATAAAGGACTTATGTTGGAAATAATCCCCAACAAGGTGTGCTAGCAGGGGAGGTCGAGTCGGGAAAAGGACGTTCAGGAAAAATTGTTGTGTAGAAGCGAAAGATCATTAGAACGTACCAAGACCGACACCAATCAATGAGAAGTGGCCAACATTGCACCAGATTAATTACTAAATGCCATTTTTCTGTAAAACAGAGCCAGATGTCAGAGCCTCCATTGCTTGCCTCTTTGAAACAATCAAAACCACCTCTAAAGCTTACTTTTTGATCTTCCAAGGAGCCATTGAAGCGTTCGGATCTACGAAGAGTTTCCCAAAATTAATTCCAAAGGCGGTGTTGTTGTCAGAGATGTCTGATCAGGCCTTGCATGGCCACACTTGTCCATTTTTTTGTTAAAGTGTAATCAATGAAAGGTTGCCGAGTAAGACAGGGAAACTGACTTAGTTTTAGTTAAATAATGCTAGAATTTTCATTATCAAGGGTTTGATATTGTTAGCCCCTCCATTGTAAGAATTTATATGTTGGAACACTATAATTTCGGAGCTAGACATCAATAATCAAAGACCGTTATGGGATTCTTGAGTTGTGTCAAAATGGTGAAGTGCCTCTTCTATGTTTTAAATGTTTCCACTCTTTTCTCGACTATGCCTCTGTTCATCTAATTTCAAATCAGAAATTTTAGATTAAGATTTGTTGTCTGAGCACCTTAATTCTGTCTTCATTTACAGTCTAAAATTTTTCTGCTGAAGTTTGATTAAAGAATTCTTAACTTCTCTTCAGTCATTACTGAGCCTCACTATTTCTTTCACCTCATAATTCATACAGATCTTAAGATCCATTTAGCACAATTAGCTTGCCATGTAATGATTTTAAATGTTGATGTGCCATTCCAGCCTTTTGACCCCATAGCCCAATGGAATATTCCCTGCAAACCTGTTATCCAACCACCCAATCAATCAAACAAACAACCCCAATCATTGTAACTAGCCTAATATCAACAATTATAATCATCAAGTTAAATCATAAAAACAAAGAGATCCATCTCTGAGTCTAGGAAGGCTAGGTCCTAGATTCCAAAGTGGTTTGATGTTGTTCTTTATAGTTTAGTCTTGCCAATCTCCTAAATTATAGAGTGCTAACACAAATGATATCAAGTACTTCTCTTACTCTTTTTTTTTAAAGATTTTGAAAGTAGATTTTATATGGTCTTTTTATTTACCAAAATAATTGCATTGAAATGAATTGTGTACATAAAACGTTTCAAGAGTCTAAATGGTTGTAGTTGTCTTGAAAAAGAAACTATAATAACAAATGATGATATTCAACACAATATATCCTTGGAAAGTATATACTGTGACCCAAGTGGAGGAGCTAGATATTTTGGTTCGTATGTTTTCCATATCAGTGAGTGGCATTGTACATTTTTTGTTTACGGTAAAATGTTAATAATGTTTTTCAAACAAGGAATGACCATGGACGCCATCATTGGTTCCTTCGAAATTCCTACAACAACATTGCCTACATATTGGAAAATACCTCTAAAAATAACATTATTGGAAAATACCTCTAAAAATAATATTGGAAAATACCCCTAAAAATAACATTGGAAAATACCCTTAATTTAACTAAATATTGGAAAATACCTCCTAACCCAATACACCTTCCCAATTAAAAAAACCTCTAATTGCAATTGGAAAATGGCCTAGCTAATATGCAAGATTTTTGGTGCTTAGTTATATTGTGGGTAGATGTTCATATTATACATTGATATTATGCTCAAATTCTATGTTTTTGTACACTTCTCATCAATGATTATTTGTTCTTTGAACTTTTTGAGTTAGTTGTAGTTAGACTCAAGTTTGAAATATATTGACACGCCTCTTCAATTATTTGTAATCCATAGATCAAACATGAAAAATTTTTGATGTAATTTTGTGTTTTTCTTATACATAACTCTAGTCAATGTGATAAAGATGCCTATTTTGACTATAATAGCACCAAATTTACTTGATATATTTACATTCTCTTACTTTTATCTACAAAATTTTTTCCTCCCTCTCAATTGGAGTGTGACAACTAAGTATCAAGTCTATAATATGCCATCATTCAACCTATAGAATTTCATACAACCCAAAATAATATTACACAAAGTAATATACAAACTATTCACTCCCATATTCACAGTCCTCCTATCTACCTTCCTTTAAAACCTCTCGGTGCAATTGCTTTTTACGGTGCTGCAAAATGCGTCTTATTCCTTCCCATACACCAAACATTATTCATTATAATATGTTACTGCAGATTATGTTGCATTTGAGATCCATCTCTGCAAGCCTTAATTAACCTCCTCGTATTGTGATCATTCTCTATCGGAACGAGATTTCTATTAGCAGGGCTTTTTCATCACTAGAAGGCCTGGAATTTGATGTCCTATAGGAAGTATTTTCCATTTTCGGACTTATTTGACAGCGAGTGGAATTTTTTTCCTGTAAGTTTTGATGTCTCTTGTATATATGCAACTTGTCAAAATGACGTGTTATTTCAAATTTAAACCGTCGAAAACTATGATACCTGTACCATGATGGATTCCAATCACGTTAAATTTCAATCCAAATACTCTTTTTCACTCATAAGCTCTCCAGCTTTCCCATATTATATTTGTTGGAATTTTGAATACAACAAACAAAGGAAATGTGTTTCCCCCAACAACACAGAGAATGCTAAAATACTGTGGAAATTAAACAATACATAGAGAGGCAGTGTAATACACAGGAGCAGAACGAAATTTTTTTTTCTATTCAACTCGAAAAACATATGGAAATTACATTAGTTATACAAAATGGCCAAAGCCTGAAAAACCTAATCTTATTCAATGCTGGATGGACGTTTAACCACTAGTCATCCTTCTTCTGTCATAAGACCCATTTCTACATTTAAACGGTGCACAAACCTGCATTTCAGTTTATGCACGAAACAACGTACAAACATGTTCAAAAAACAAAAGGACAGACTTGATATTTTATTTGTTCTGGCTACGAAAACACATCGCATCCATATCTTTATCGCAGATCGCAAATCAGAAATCTCATCATTTAACATATGCACGAATCGGGTAAACACAAAAATTTGTGATGTGCGATTGTGATCGCATCGCATACAAAATAAAAAATGTTGCGGGTGACTTGGCAGAAACTTTAACTTCAGCGATTGCGATACGTTGTGGCGTTATCACATCGCAAAAAAAATAACTTGCGGACACTTTTACGGAAAACACAAAATTTTGTGATTGCGATGTGCGGTAGCACAATCACATTGCGACTCAAATAACGTAGCCTGCCGGTGGTTAGAAGGTAAATTAAAACCGTTGCAATGTGTGATAGCACTATCGCATCGCAACGAACATAACATAACTTTCAGATGGCAGAAAGGTAAGTTGTAAACATTGCAAAGTGTAGGCGCAATGTGGCTAAAACTCGGTAAGTGCGGTAAGTGGATAACAAAGGAATTTGGCGGAATACAAAGGATTGTGGTGGATTTGCAAAGTGCGGTAAGGTAAGGTGGGTCTCGGTAAGTGCCATAATTTGGTACGCTGTCTTCGTCATATACTCATCGTGATCGTAGCATCCAGAAATGAATGAATTGTAATTATGTGGATAGGGACGTAGTTATTCAAATTTTTTTAATTAATTAAAAAATATTTTATCAACAAGTGAAGCAAGTTATAATATTTTGGGCTTGTGGTATTAAATTTTTTTATTGTATATGTGGTTGACTATAAATATAAATATATATAATTTAATTTATTTATGTTTTTTTTTTTAAAATATAAAGATAATAACTCATTATAAATATATTTATAAAGAATCAAAATTTTATTTATATTTAAAAATATTATAAGATATAATTTAACAAAATTATTATAAATATTACATTTTAAATAAATATATTTTTTAAAAATAAAAAATTTCAGTTATTAAGAAAATATAATTGAACAAAGTTATATATATATATATATATATATATATATATATATGAAATTATCTTTAATGAGATTTTCACATAAATAAATAAATAAAACTTTAACAATGCATTTAATTTCCAATTATTTTACATTTCATAAATAAATTTGTCATAAATTTTAAATTATATATATATATATATATATATATATATATATATATATATATATATATATATATATATAACTAAAGAATTTTTGTTGTTGAGAGGTTACAGGTTGAATTCTCGGCTTGCTCTTATGGATTAATTCTTTGGTTGGTGACAGAAATAATATTTTTTACATGGATCCACCTTGTACCTCTTTAGGTGCATGGTATGTGAGAATAATCTAGAATAATGTAGAAATAGGAGTGGTTATGGTTTGTTGAACGAGATTTTTATAATTAGATTTTAGTAAACAATAGCATCCACTAACTCACCTGAAGTAGCATCCTCCTTCCACCAGTTTCCTGCAAGAGGAGTCTCCATGGGTTTACAACTCTCCATGTGGAACTTCCTCAAAATATCTTTGGCATACTTGCCTTGAGAAACAAATAGCTCCCCATCACGCTACCATATCTCCAAACCAAAGAAATAGTGAATAAGTCCCATGTCCTTCATCTCCAACTCTCTTGCAAGATCGTCTTTGCAGAAGTTATGATTTTCTCATCACATGTCAAAATAAGATCGTCAACATAAAGTACTATAATAAAAAGCTTACCATCAACCAAAATCTGGTACAGGTTCACATCCGCTTCACTCTTTGTGAAGCCCAACCCAGTGAAATAGCTGTCAATCCTGGTGTACAAAGCATGAGGTGCTTACTTCAACCCATACAATGCTCTCTTGAGTCTTCACACATGCGGCTTATTGTCAAAGGTATCAAAACCTTCTAGTTGCTCAATGTACACTTATTCCTCAATAACTCCATTGAGAAATGCATTCTTCACATCCATCTGATGTATCTTCCACCCCATCTGCATTGAGAGTACAAGGATAGATCTAATTGATGAGTATCTTGCAACCGGTGCAAAAGTCTCCTCATAGTCAATCCCCTCAACTTGTGAGAATCCCCGAGATAAAAATCTAGCCTTGTACTTCTCCACACTCCCATCTTCTACTTGCTTCACCTTATAGATCCATCTCGGTCCAACCATTGATTTCCCAACTGGTCTTGGGAAAACTTCCCATGCATTGTTCTTGACGATGGAGTCATACTCCACAACCATGGCATCAACACAAATTGGTTGTTGCACTGATTCCTAAAAAGAGGATGGTTCTGTCACAATACACTTGCTCATAAGAGCCATGTATCCAGTAAACGTGTCTGGAGACTGTCTCTGTTTGCGTAGTGATGTAGGTGCTCCTACATGTTCTGCCGCATCAAGTCACAATCTGTCAGCTTTTGTGGTGTGCCTTCTACCATGTCTGGTGGATGGCTCTACATGAGTATTTTTTGCCACTCCATGATCCTCTGCATGTGGCTGCTCCACAACGTGAGGTTCATCCTTCGGAACCAAGAGTTCTTCGTCTGCATGCAAATCAAGCCCCTCTCAAGGGACAATTGCATGGCTTTCTCCTCATCAAATTTTATATCTTGTCTCACAAAAATCATCTTGCTATTCGGAAAATACACCCGATAGTTGTGGGGAGTATCAGTGTACCCCACAAATATCCCAATCTTAGTTGTTGGTTCTAACTTCTTCCTGGAATCTTTGGTCACATGGAAATAGACATATGAACCAAAAATTTTAAAATATGAAACATCAGGTTTCTTACCAGGAAAATCCTTTGGTGTACTCATGCCAAGTATCCGATGAGGACTACGGTTCTACACAAATACCGTTGTGTTGCATGCCTTAGTCCACAGATGCAAAGGTAGGCCCTGATCATGTAACATTGCCCGTGCCGCACCCACAATTGTTCTATTCTTTCTTTCTGTAACCCCATTTTGTTGTGAGTTATGAGGTGTAATAAACTCTCTCTGAATTCCTTTTTTGCTACAGAAGTTCTTGAATTCATTGGAGATGTACTCACCACCATTGTCACTCCTTAGAGCCTTCATATGTTTCCTTTTATCTTTCTCCACTAGTGCTTTGAACTCTAAAATTTTTGAGAACGTCTGATCCTTCTTCTGCATGAAGTAGATCCAACACTTCCTATAAAAATCATCAACAAAAATCGCATAATACATGTGATTTGTTGTAGAAGCAATGGACCAGAATGGTCCAGACACGTCTAAGTGAACTCTCTTAAGGATTTTTGCTGCTCGGTTATCCTTCTCATGAAAAGTTGCCTTTTCATACTTCCCCATGGTACATCCCTTGCATGTTTCTATCTGTGAAAAAGTACCCTTTGGAAGCCCTGTAGAAATCTGAAGCATGACCTTCAAAGCACCATGGTGTATATGGCCTAATCTCTTGTGCCATAACTCACCCTTATTCCGACTCACCACTTTGTCTGCTTTACCCATCAATGTTGTGCAACCATCTACATCAATTTTGTAGAGATTCTTCACACGAATCCCAATCTTCTTGACTTGTCCAGTGGCTTTGTGATGAAGAAACACTTTCCCTTCACTGAAAACCACATCATATCCTCTATCCTCGAACATTGAAACTGAAACTAAATTCTTTTTCAATCTTGGTACATGCATTACATCTTTTAATAAAAAGGGTTTACCTAATTCTCTCTAGAAAGTAACTGTACCAATCCTAGTAGCTCTATACCTCCCATCAGATCCCATTTTGATATGCATCTGGAGATCCTTCTCCTCCAAGCTACTAAAAATTTCTTTGTCTCCCATCATGTGGAAAGATGCACCACTATCTAAGTACCAAACTGATCCCATCGCACTAGACACCATGCATGTGATGAGCGAGAAGTCCAACTCAAATTGCGAGGCCAAAGCTTCACCCGCTGCAGATATTGAAGCCTTATTCTTGTTATTCTTCTTTTGTCAAAAATTAGTGGCATAATGTCCAAACTCGTGACAGTGAAAACATTTCACTTTGGACATGTCACGCTTCTTGCCTTCTTTACCAGTCTCAGATTTGGAATAGGTTTTCTTTCCCTTCCCCTTCTTTGCCTTACTAGCCAAGGCACAATTTTCCTCATCATATGTCTTGGATGAGGATCCATCCCTGGTATTCAGCCTGAATTATTCTTGTACCAAACCTGACCAAAGTCGCTCCTAATCTGGTAGCTTCTCCCTCCCATTGACAAAGTCCTGATAACTATGCCAACTCTTGGGAAGGCCTAGAAGAGCTAGGCTAACCAAGTCATCATACGCTATAGTAATTCCGACACTACCAAGCTCATCTCGACATTGGATGAACTTGGTTAAATATTTGAGAATAATGTCGCCTTTCTCCATTTTGATTTTCCTCAGCTTGTTCTTCAGTGCCAATTTTCTGTGATCACTGCTACTCTAAAATAGATCTGTCAAAGCCTTCCACATTGCATATGGAGTCACTTTTCCATGGAGACTCGAGACAATGTGGTCTCGAACTCCCTCTAATAAGGTCCTCCTCACCTTTGCAACCTTCGTTTGCCAAGGATCAAGAAGAGCAACATCTGCTATTGCGGGCTTAGGAATGTCATTATCAATGAATTCTTTCAACTCGATGTCCTCCAAAACTGCCTCCATTTCATATTTCCATGTAATATAATTAGAACTTCCCTTGAGTGCATATTCCAATATCAAACCATTGAAAGGCATCTTGATCCACCTGTCGCACCAAAGAATATTTTTGCAAATTTGAATGATATTCAACACAAACTCAATTTTTTCTCCACTATAGTGATTTCCTACGCTTCGATACCATGTATAAATTATACAAACAATAAGTATACCAATGGATTCAATCTGATCATGCGATATGCTAAAGCAAGATATTGAATCCTTATATAAATTAATTGTGGAAAATAAACACGATTGCCAATCAAAACAAGTAAAGAAAGAAGTAAATCAAACCACAGCAAAGATATTTTCCTGGGGAAAGCTTGCTTCTCAAAACCCCTCTATATTCTACTGTATATTCACCAAGGAATCATGAAACAATTACAATTCACTCTTCTCACAAAATTCTGTTGCACTCTCACAATGGTCTCACACTCATTTGGACAAAATCGACCAACACTTGGCCAATTTTCAGCCTTTGCTCAGCCTTCCTGCCTTGCGCAATTCATGTGGAATGCAATCCCTATTCTTTAGGAATTTCAGCCTTCCAAAACTGTGCAATGCTCATGGGCAATCCTATAGGTGTACTACTGCATGCAGGCAACGTGCTAATAATACAAGTAATAGTTAACATCCCTTTAACCTCTGTCTCAACTCGGTCTTTATCAGAATTGACATGCATGCAACTATTACTAGTGAATCATCAATTACTTGATAAATCACTACATGTGAATTAAATCTGATTTAATTCACTTGACCTCTCACTAGTGCAACAATAAGTTACAACTAGTTAAATTGATTTTAATTCAATTAATTGAGTTAACTGATTTCTCATGCATTAAACTGATGCACTAACTGCAACTTGGACTAAAAAACTAAAAGAATCACTTTGCATACCTCACCAACCACCCTCAACTCGAATTCCATGAGCTAACTGAGTTTATCACACTCAGTTAACTATTACAAGTGATTATGAGATAAGATTACAATTTATTATCCAATTTAATTAAGCGAAAAATAAATTAGACACACATTTCTTGTTGAATTTTAAAAAGACACCTAGTCACGTAAAATCTTTGATTTCAGGATGGGAACGAGACCTTAAAACAAAAGTGGAGGAAGACATCCCTCATGACGAGATGGATATGTTGATAGATCCGGGGAACACTAGGGGAATACAATCATTATTTAAGTAGTCTATCCATATATATTGGACAATGAAGTGTTTAATGGCCAAAGCCATTGTGATTGTTCAAGAAATAGGCGAAGACCCAAAGGAAACCTCTATTTTAGCAGAAATGCGCAAGGATATCCAGGAAATTCACCTTCATCAACACTATCAGAATGTTCGCCTTGGTAGAATGGAACGACCACTTCAGAGCATGAACCAAGTTGATATGCCTGGGTCAACTGTCAATGATCCAATGCCCATTAAATCATCAAATGACTGAGTTTAGTGGTTCCTTGTTTTTTGTTTGATATGCAAAGTGCGGATAGCATTTTTGGTTGGCTTATAACACTTTGAGGTGGCGAGGCCAACATACCCGATTTTCTATGAGCAGATTGAGGCTATCAAATATATAATCTGATATGTAACTTGTTATTTTGATTAGAAGAATGAATAAAAAGATACTACCAAATTTACAAAAAAAATAATAATAAAAAAATCAATTAATATGTAATAAATATATACCTAACTAGTAAATTAATATATAATAGATACATACCATATATTAAAATATTAAATTTTAAAAGATAATTAATGTTTAACCCTCCAACTTCTCATAGATTCCCATACTTTCAATGCACGAAATGGGCCTCACCATGTAGTTGATATGGAACCCTTAACCTTGTTGGTGGTATTCGTACTTTAACAAGTTATTTTGCAGCAAGTTCTTCTGGCAATTGCGGCCTTCTCCAACTCAGTGCATCAAAATTTTTTGTTGTTGCAATCTCTTTAAGATCATTTTCAGTATATAGCAAATATTTTTGCGCATGGATTTAGTTGAAGGGTGGATGTACTATTGAATTGGTAAAGAAAATAGTGTACAATTCAGCGTAAATTTTTTTTTTTTGTATTTTCATTAGTGATATGTCGTTTTTTCCCTTTATTTAAGCACGAAAGAATTTTCTATTGTTTTTATTTCATTTGACATATAAAACCTTAAATTTATGGCATAATTAGTGGAACAATTCTTTCTTTCCATATAATGTTCTCAGGAGCACATGTATCGGTTTCAATTAACTTATAAACATAGTTATCAAATTCGGTTGGTCGAAAAAATTGATTTTAAATAAATATAAATAAAAAATATTTTATTTTATTATTTTTTATTTTAAAATTACAATTAACAATGTAATAAAAATACAAGTAAACCACCAAATATATAATCTTTCTTATAAAGAAGAAAAAATTAAAACAGCGTTATGAAGGTAGAATATGAAATCAGATAAAAAGACCTGAATTTACGAATTCATATAAAAAAACATGAATCTTTCATAAAATTAATTCAAATAAAGAGACATGAATATTTGATAAAATGAACTGATTACATTTCCAATACAACAAATTAAGCTATTTCACATTCAAAATCGGTGTGAGTATGAACTTGATTGTTACAATCGCCAATCTGCGAAGCAACAAATCCAAAGGTTATATATTAGCAATAGTTATCATATCCATAAATACAAAATAAAATCGAAACGCCTAACAGTAATCCATCCATTACTCTAATTATTACCTTTTCTCGCATCCCTTTGGTTGGTCGAAAAAATTGGAACTTTTCATAAAAATTTGATTCGGTTTATAATGTAGAGATGATATATGCAGGAGACATCAAGCGAGAGGATGGGAAGATAAAAATTGGTTTTTGGTTTGTCTATATCATAAAAATAATATTAATGGATTGTAGTATAAGTTTTTCATAGCTAAAAAAAAATGAGTAGTTATCAAGGTAAGCTAAACCAAAACTCAGATTCTAAATAAATTTGGTAAATTTTGAAATATATAACTGATTTTTTTGAAATTTGTAAATCAAATTGTTTCAATATCTATATCATATTGAAATTCAAATTGGCACCTGATAACTATATTTGTAATAGGGTTATAATAAAGCAAATAATTTTATAATGGTTATTGGGATGGGTGGAATAGAGAAATGTTTATTTATTATTTAGTTATTGAATTATTCTGGTTTATATTTAATTACAACTGGCTGGCTTATCTCAAAATTGTAATGGTGGCAGAATTACATGGGAGGGCACAATACAGGTAAATGGTATATTAGTACATGAATTATACATCAAATTAAAATATCTCCAGAATGATGATAGAATCATATCTAGCTTCCATCAGGCATGGAAATGGAGGATTCCATACAAAATTATCCTGTTCAATTGGCTATTGAGGAATGGGAAGATACTCACTTGGGAGGTCATCAAAGATAGGGGCAAACCGGGACTTGGAAGATGCATACTATGCAAAAGGGAAGATGAATTAGTGGAACATAGGTTTATAAATTGTAATGTGGCCCAACAGATATGGGGATTATTTTCACCATTAGCAGGTGATCTTCTATGGAGGCCTATTGGGTGTGAACACACATTTCATTATTGGGCATCAACAAAGGGACGCTATAGATCTCTTCCTTATTATGTGATGTGGGAGATATGGGGTATCCGTAATAGAATGATATTCCAAGAGGCAAATTTTGATATATCTAGAATTCACACAAATGTCATATGCTGGATGAAGGATATCCCCACTAGAAAACCTATTATTATTGATCTATCTGTACGGGGAAGGCTTCACAAAATTGAACTTTCAGCAATATTTTGATGGTGCACAGAATGGTGGAAGTTGTGGATGTGGATCTTGGATTAAAATATCAAATCTGGAGCGGTATCATATCATATGGAATGGTGGTTATGAGACAAACAATAAGGCTGAGCTCATGGCTCTATGGAGTGGAATCATGATGGCTTATCATTTACAGATACCAAAAGTTCACATTTATGGTGATTCGAGGATCATTATAGATGGTATATCAGGAAAATCTTTGCTGCAGAAACAGAACTTATCGGGATGGATCGATCGCACCCTATATATATTATCAAAATTCCAGAATTTTACTATGAATCACATATATAGGGAGCATAATGGGAAGGTTGATCAATTGTCTAAACAGGGTCTAGATGTTTCTTTTGGCAAAATAATGGTAATACACTTCAAAAATGCATTACAGGTTGCATCCTATACTGTCCCTCTGCCTTGAATTCAAATGGAATAGTCAACAGTTTCATATCTGCTTTCAAGCGAGCCTGTTTACTGTGTAACAAGCGAGCCTGGTCTCTTCCTACAAGCAAGTCTGCTAATTGCTATCTACGAGAATGAGACTTCCATATTGCAGGGATTAGCGTTTTTGAACATTAGCGGCTCTGTTTTGATTTTTTTTTTTAATACCACTTATTACTTTTTGGCTGATGATGACTTTCAGGTTGAATGATATAACAGGTCGTCATCAACGAAATGGTGCAACCTTAAATATTTTTTGATCGTCTTTGTTGAAGATGGACTGTAAAAATTCGGCCATACTTAGCCATAAGATGGTGGCGGAACTTTATTTTACAAGTTAAATACTTAACCTTTTATGGTTGTTACATGTGGATTGTAATATTCGGTCAATGCTGCAATTGGACACCATACAGACTTTTTCTGATATGTATTACTGAATATGGCAGAATCAAACTTTTATACTTGACCTCCTGTTATGAATGTTTCAAGAGGAAATATTGTAGATGAACTGTTCTTAATATAAGAACATCATTTTTTTCTCCTTTGAAAAAAAAACATTCAGTATTGTTTTTCAAAATAGAAATTCATGACCATTTAAATTGAAGGCGCGTGAAGCGGTTGATTTTATGTTTATACCTTATTTTCAAAATTTCATTCGTAGCACATTTACAGGATTAATTTGGCCGTTTACAGGTTGAAGAGCATTAGAATGTTTATTGAAGTGCAAATGGTACACACTGCAGATGCACAATGGGAGGCAAAGATATGATTACGCAATAAGACTTCAGGCGAATCAACCAATAAAATTTTAAAAAAATGTAGAATTAAAATAAGAGGAAAAATAAATTAATTTGCTCATAATATTAATTCTACAAATTAGCTTTAAATTTTTGGTCAAAAGGGTGGAAGATAATAATAGCTAAATATTTTTACTATAATTAAAAAAATAAGATTAACCTAAATAAATTAACACAGTTATATAAATTAAAGAGCTAGTAAATGTTTATAAGTATCCATCTATAATAAGAACAAATAGTTATCCCAACTTTCTTAATAGAGAGACCTTAACTTGACAAAGATAAGAAAGCATTCTAGTGAGTGACCAGCCATATTAGTTGTAAATGTAATAAACAAAAGAAAAAAGAAAAGTAATTAGTTTCCAAGGTTGTAATGCCATTTGGTTTAAAATATTTTGCAAAAGAATTCATGTCAAATCATTTTGCACCAGAATGTATGCCATGTAATCCATTACCTTAGTGTTATTTGCTAATATTTAAACATTAATAGTTTTGTTAGAGAATTTTATCTTATTATATTCTAATTCTTTTCTTATGACATGTACTCATGATTTGAAGTTGATTGAACAACTAATAATGTTTTGCAAAGTGGAGGAATAACCTGTTATGAGTATTTTAACAAAGGAGTAATGATATATATAGTGATTTTAATGTTCCTTGTATAGGTTGGAGGAAAAAGAAAATGATTTTAATGTTCCTTGTATAGGTTGGAGGAAAAAGAAAATGATTCCAAGTGTGCTGAAGATTATCGAATCCTTTATCGAATCCTTTGTCAGCTGCTAGACTCACTAAATTGGCTTCCGGATCTGAACTGTCCACAAAGTCTAAGAAGTCCCATGCCTGGCTATAAACATTGATGGCCTCATCAATCACATCACGATAATTTGTACCGTACTCAGAAACATGGATCATGCAATATATCAATGACACTGCTCTCATCTTCCAAGACTTTCTGCCAACGTGCTGGTAATACTTTTCTTCATCTGCAGCCAGCGACAGCGCAGCAGCTTCACCTTCGGCAGACCAAGTTTTCTCTGTTAATATTTTGATCAAATCTGAGGTATTATCCTTGCCCTCTTCAATGCCTTGCTCCATATGATTCTCCGCTTGTTTAAATGCCGGTTGATTTGCTATCCAGAGGCTGTAGGGGATTTCTCCTGGCATTCGGACGCAGTCCAACGCATCTTTGTAAGTCGAAAAGTGACCAGCCTCTTGTGGTAATATTGGCAATCCACACAACAAGGTATAACTTTCACGGCTCATTATGAAAGGCCTAATCAATCCGATTACAAATTCAGAGAAAGACCAACATGCTTTGCTAAGTGCAACCATAAATTTCTGCAACCAAATCCTCATGGGAAGTAATAAGGAATGCAGCCTTGCTAGTGTGATGAAATTCACCATGACACTTTGCCAAAATGTTCTTTGACGAATTCTTTTCAGCCGATATAATCGGCCTTTCAAATGTCTATCAAGATCCTCTTTGAGCTCAACAAGGCTCCTCGTCCAATAATCCTCCAAGTAAAATACGAAGTATGGATTTCTTGGAAAATACATAACAGCTATTACCCATCTGAAGAAGATGACGATCCATCCAACCAGAACGAAGGAAAACTCAATTGCAACTGTTAGTCTGTGCAAGATATCATAATCATGTCGTGGGAGGTGAATGCCTTTCCATTTAACCATAAAAACGAGGACAGAAACTGTGACTAGGAAGCCTGCAAATGAACTGAAAACTGACCTGGCCATGATATAGTCAGGTTGGGAGGCACGAACAACAATCCAACACTTGAGGACGTGATCCCCAATGTTGTCACACCCTCGTTTTTCATTGGAATTACAACATGAGAGTGCTACAGGAACCTTTTGAGAACTGATTTTACGAATGGTTTTACCTGCTAAGACCGCGCAGCTCAAGAGTAGAAGCAACAATACACATGATATGAAAAGTGTAGTGCCAGAGAGTAGGAGCCAGAATGATTCGCTTTGCTCGGATTGAAAACTTAACTTCTTAAATTTCCAAACAAAGTAGAGCTCAAGGACCATATGAAGTATGACTGCCAATACCAATGCTCCGATCTCGCTCCACACACGAGTCCAGCGAGATTGGACCATACCCGGAAGCAAATACCCTATGAACACACACATTGTAAGTCTCCGGCAATCAATTACCAGCTGATCTTCTCTCAGCAGAACGCCCACTTGCTCTTTTTTTGGTTTGTGGTCCATATAACGGATATCCCAGAAATCAATGATGCCCAGCATCTGGATTGTGAGAGCGTTAAGAACGAGAGCTACACAAGGAATCCAGTGTGCCTTCCTCCTCAAAGCCCTACAGACATCCCATAGGAGCAATATCAGAAACAAAATTGCGCACACGCTTGATGGCAACAGCTCTACAATGTCATCAAAATGACTGGGACTGCGCTCTTTATCGTTTCCCATATTGGTGAGGGATGTCTTCATCACTGCTCTGAACTCGACCTCGAATCTATCTGCTCTGTGACAAATGAGCCTGCGTCGCAATGTTTCATCCAACAAATTATACTGCCTTTAACAATAAAAAAAAGATATTAGGCTCGCAGTAAGTTTTGACAAATTGTGGAAGAAATGAAAGTGGAGCAGTCCACATTGCTGGAGATGCCATGCGATGTGGAAGAAACCTAAGTGGACCATCTGAAGATGCCATATGATGTGAGTCTCTTAGACGAAATCGGGAAGAAACCGAATAGCTGGACCTAGGCTCTCGTACAAAGAATGAAAGTGGCCTTACCTAACTAGAATGAGATGGACCAAAATCAAGCCCACGAAGCTAAATTAAAATATGGGAATTTGTAACTTTTTCCTAGATTATATTATTCTATCATTTCCTTTTTTCTTTAAAAGCAAAAGAACAAGAATAATAAAAGATAAAGATATAAATTGTAAGAGACGTTGTATTAAAAAGAAAAAGTTTAAGTATAACTATAATATATGAGAACAACATGTTATGGTAAATTAGTATGTTACCCAAAGGAAAAAGTAAATTAAGAATAAGATAGGTATATAAGTTTAGTTTATATATATCTATATTATCTTTTTCCTAGATTATATTATTCTATCATTTCTTTTTTTCTTTAAAAAGCAAAAGAACAAGAATAATAAAAGATAAAGACATAAATTGTAAGAGACGTTGTATTAAAAAGAAAAAGTTTAAGTATAACTATAATATATAAGAACAACATGTTATGGTAAATTAGTATGTTACCCAAAGCAAAAAGTAAATTAAGAATAAGATAGGTATATAAGTTTAGTTTATATATATATATATAATTTAAAAAAGAGGAGAGAAACCAAATTTCAAAAAGAATAGAGGGAATGTTGGATCACTTTGCATTTCAAGGTTTTAGGGAATTGGAGACTTAAAGTCAAATTAGTAAAAATGTAAAAATGTAATTAGTAAAAATCATAAATATTTTGAAAGGAATAGGAGTTTTTAATCTTTCATGTGAGAAGGATGGAAACAGAAGTAATGGAAACAAATTAGTATAATTATTAAATTTGGAAATAATTTGATTGAATAATTTTCAATTTAAAAAAAATCACAAACATATATCAAAATATTTAGTTAAATATTTCATAATCTAGCAAATCTACAAATAATCTGAGTAAGGTTGACTCTTATTTTGACTTTGGAGGTTGAGTGCTCTCATTCTTTGGGCTGTGATGAATATAAGCAACAATAATAAATTGTTCTTTTACGGTTTGGGTGAGGCTAAAGCTTGTATTAAATCACTTTTGATCTCCCATCCTCAGTTTTGAGGAGTAATACTTAGGTATCAAAAAACTACATATTATGTGATATCTAATACTTAGATATCAAAAATTTGTTGGAAATACTCCCAACCACTGCCATGAATAAACAGTGGCAGCAACCCACACTTAATTGATTTTTTGTGCAGGGAAGGACGAAGCCTCAATTTTCAAATCTGAGGCATTTTCACGCAATATGAGAAACAAAGTACCCGCATTCATACTTTGTGTTATTTCCTTACCCACTGTCGTTGACTTACCTTTCTTGCCCGCAACTTCACAACCCGCAAGTTTTTTCATTTAACTCTTAAGCCTCTCGCCGAATGTTATACTACCGCCAATGTGATATCGGTAGGACCCACCATACCTTTGTTGCATTGCAAATCCGCATGCAAACCTTCATTATCCCATTATTTCTTACTTTCAGCCATTTCGCAATTATCATCGCTTAAATGCTCGCGACCGGCACTTTGCAACTTTTATCATTTACCTTTTAGCGCTTGTACCAAACCTTGCGATGTTGCGATGTGACATCGTCATTGCACATCGCAACATTTAAATATCACATTTCGCAATTTTTTCCATTTACCTTTTTTATCCTTTCGCACTTTGCAAGATTTATGTTTTACCTTTTTTGGTGCGCCCACAATTTCGCACTTTGTAAAGTTTATGACCTACTTTTATGCCGCCTGCAAGTTATGTTATTTGAGTTGCGATGCGATCACAATCGTACGTGCCAAGCTCAGGAGGGTAGCGCCCGCAATCACATATCGCAAGTTCTTAAGGTTCCGCGTATCACGAAATGTTAAATGTTATAATTGTCAGTGTGCGATTTGCGATGGAGGACTAAGATGCGATGTGGTTTCAGAGCTGGAACCCATAACATTTCAACTTCGGTCTTTTGCGTTCTATATGTTGTTTTGTGTTTTGTACCCTGTTTTGTGTAGAAACAGAAGAATCAAGCGGAAGGACGATTTGTTGGTTCTACGTCCAGTTCTGCATTGAATCGCATTTAATCTCCAGGCTTCCTCCAATTTTATATGAAACGAATGTAATTTCATTTTGTAGATTGTGAAGGAATGAGATGAAAAAAGGGAAGGGTTGAATAAATTGAAAAAGATTCCTCTCCCATGTTTCTCTCGCTCTGTCTCTGTAA
Organism: Pinus albicaulis; assembly: GCA_034641835.2. Lineage (NCBI taxonomy): Eukaryota > Viridiplantae > Streptophyta > Pinopsida > Pinales > Pinaceae > Pinus > Pinus albicaulis. Next base: position 131,193,875 of record CM076575.1, read on the forward strand.
TTTATTTCCGCGTTTATCTGCATTCTTTGTGTTGTCAGGGGAAACACATCCCTCTATATTTATTCATAATTTCCAACATGGTATGGGAGCAGGTTTATGCTCTCAGTGAAAGAAAGTGTTTTACTGAATAAGATGAAAGATTGTTTTGAGAAGATGATTCTCCAGCAATGAGAAGGTTTTGTTTACATAGTCAAGGTGACAGCAGTAGGCACAAGCCTGACTAATCCCCATCTACCATAGTTCAATGGGAAGAATTATGATTATTGGGCTATGTTGTGAAACCGACTCCAAAAAGAGAAGAAAAGAGATATCAACACCTTAGAAATAAGCCACTTCGAGGGGGAAACCTCCAATACATTACATGAATGAATAATTCTTGGATGATTCAAATTAAAAAACCTCTTTTCTATATATAGGAGTCCATGGGGCCATAATGCAATCCTAGTGGGGCCACAATGTGATCCTAGCCGAACTAACAATAATAATTTAAGGGCACAATAATAACAATATGGGGGTTACAAGGGTACAATAATAATAATAAGAGGGTTACACTAACAACAATAAGGGACTATACTAGTAATATAGGGACCTAACATGCCCCTCTTCTTCAAAAAAGTGTTGTCCTCAACGCTTGAGTAGCTCTGGGTGCTTCTGTATAAAATTCTCATCCTCCCATGTAGAATCTTCAGTGGGTAAGTTCTTCCACTTGATGAGATACTTTGAAATTGATCGATTCCGTAGCTGTCGAGTTCTTGTTTCCGTGACCTCTTCAGATTCCAATATGATTTTTCCTTCCTCATCAAGTTCTGGCAATATTGTTTGAACTGGAATATTTTCACCTATAACCATCTTTAAGCATGAAACATGGAAAATTGGATGCACTCGTGAAGAAGAAGGAAGCTCCAATTTGTATGCCATAGTACCAATCTTTTGCAACACCTTGTAAGGACCATACTACTTTGGCGATAATTTGTTATCCTTCTTAACTTGCTTGAGGGACATTTTTTTGTATGGTTGTAGCCGTAAAAATACCCAGTCTCCTACATCAAAAATTATCTCACTGCGATGTTGATATGCCTATTGTTTCATTCGATTTTGTGCCAAATTCAGGTTGTCCTTTAAGAGTTGTAGAACTTCGTGTTGATGCTCGATGTGATCTTCCACTTCTTGAACCTTCGAATTTTCTCTTAAAGATGATGTGATGGATTGTGGATGATATCCATAAAGTGCCATAAATGGGGTCATTTTTGCTGTAGTATGGAAGGAAGTGTTATACCACCATTCAGCTAGAGGTAACCACTTGACCCATTGTGTTTGTTTATCAAATACAAAAAAATGAAGATATCCTTCCAAAAATTTATTTACTATCTCAGTTTGACCATAGGATTGAGGATGATAAGATGAGCTATGAGCTAATTGAGTACCCAAACAAGAAAATAACTCCGTCCAAAAATTTCCAGTAAAAAATGGATCTTTGTCGCTCACAATAACCTTTGGGTTTCCATGTAGCTTTTGAATTGTGTCCATAAATGTAGTAGCAACTGTACTTGCTTTAAATGGATGAAATAATGCATAAAAGTGTGCATACTTGGTAAGTCTATCAACTACCACCATGATGACACTCTTTCCTTCGGACTTAGGTAAACCTGTGATAAAATCCATTGAAATCTCCTCCCAATGTTGAGTTGGAATGGATAAAGGTTGTAGAAGACCTGGGGTCTTAGTTGTCTCAACTTTATTCTGCTGGAAAACTAAACATTCCACCACAAACTTTTGAATATCAGATTTAGGGCCATCCCAAAAAAATTCTTTCTTCACCCTGTGGTAAGTTTTTAAAAATCTTGAGTATCCTCCTAAAGGAGAAGTGTGCAATTCCAAAAGAATATTTTGTTTTAGTTGGGAATTCTTACAAAGATATAAGCAATCTTTGTACCATAAGGAATCATTTTTCCAACTAAGTGTATCAGATGTACTAGGATCTTGCTGCAACTTTTGAATGAGTGTCCATACATCTTTGTCCTTCTTCCATTCATCTCTTGCTTCAGTTATCCAATCTGGTTGGATAATAGAAATGGCACAAAGCAATGCTTCCACCTCTTCATTCTTTCTTGAGAGTGCATCCGCAACAACATTAAGCTTTCCTTTTTTGTAGATTATTTCAAAGTCATAACCCAACATCTTTGTGACCCATTTTTGCTGCTCTTCTGAAGATGGTCTTTGTTCCAAAAAGTGTTTAAGACTATCATGATCAGTTTTTACCTTGAAGTGTCTTCCCATTAGGTAAGTTCTCCATTTCTTTAGTGCATGCAGTATTGCTAACATTTCCTTCTCATAAATAGGTTTCTGTAAATACTTTCCTTTGATTGGAAGACTTTCAAAAGCAATGGGTATTCCTTCTTGCATTAAAAAAATACCAATTCCATTTCATGAGGCATCACATTCCACAATAAAGATTTTTGTGAAGTCTGGCATAGCTAAGACTGGTGCTAGGCACATTGCCTCTTTAAGATGTTCAAAGGCCTTAGTTGCTTAAGGAGTCCATGAAAATGCATCTTTCTTCAATAATGTTGTTAGAGGTGCTGCTATTCTCCCATAATTCTTAACAAACTTGCGATAATACCCTGTTAACCCGAGAAATCCTCGCAACTGCTTTATGGTTATGGGGACTTTCCATTCCTTAATGGCTCTAATTTTGTTAGGGTCTACTTTAACACCCTCGTGAGATACAATATGACCCAGATATTCCACCTCTTGTACTCCAAAGAAACATTTGGATTTTTTTGCATATAATTGTTTCTCCTGCAATAGTTTGAGCACTCTATCAACATGTTCAACATGATCCTTCCAAGACCTGTTGTAGATTAGTATATCATCAAAAAATACTAGCACAAATTTTCTAAGGAAGGGTTTGAAAATGGAATTCATCAACCCTTGAAATGTAGAAGGTGCATTGGTAAGGCCAAAAGGCATGACCAAAAATTCATAATGACCTCATGAGTTCAAAATGCTGTTTTTGGAATATCTTTAGTCTTCATTCTAATTTGATGATATCCTGAATGAAGATCCAACTTGGTAAAATAAATTGCTCCATGTAATTCATCCAATAATTCATCAATCACAGGAATGGGAAATTTATCTTTAATGGTGAGCTTATCGAGCTCCCTATAATCCGGACACATTCGCCATGATCCATCCTTCTTGTGTACCAATACTACAGGAGCAGAGAAATAACTTTGACTAGGTTGAATTATACCCGCCTCTAACATTTCTGCAATCATACGTTCAATTTCGCTCTTTTGGAAGTAAGGATATCTATAAGGCCCGATGTTTGGAGGAACACTTCCTGGAATCAAATTAATAGCATGATCATGATCACGAATAGGTGGGAGTCCTTTGGGAGTTTCAAACACCTTCGAATGATTGTCCAAGACTTGTTGGAGATCTGCAGAAATAGATGATTTTGATGTTGGAACTTCTAGTGAGCATAATTGTGCAATTACGCCTCGCTGTTCTTTCTTTAGAAGCTTTGTCATGACATAAGAGCTTATTATCCTTCCTGGCTTCCCCGCAATACCCCGTAATTCGACTTCCTTTCCTTCTGAAAAAAATTTCAAGAAAAGTTCTTGAAAATTAAAAGCTACCGTCCCCAAAGATTGTAACCATTGTACTCCTAGTACAACATCAGCACCTCCCATAGGAATGGAAAGTATTGGACTATTCAATACATATTCCCCCATGGTTAGCTTGATATTATGGCATTTTCTAGAGAAATTTATAGTTCCTCCATTTGCAACCATCACTTGACATTCTGGTGTTGGGTATAGGAAACAATTCAATTCCTTGGCTACCTTACAATGAATAAAATTATGGGTACTACCTGAATCAATCAACACTATTACCTTTTTCTTCTTGATATGTCGTTCTATCTTGAGAGTTTGAGGAGTGATAATTCCTGCCAATTCATTACACGATATGGTCGGACTCATTCTTCCTCTTCTTAGGTTGGTTCCTGGTGTATATCCTCTTCTTGTTCATTTTCTTCTTCCTCTTCACAATCTATGTAAAATAATTTCTTCTCAGCACACTTATGACATTTAGTGTATTTTCTATCACAACAGTAGCAAAGCCATCGATACCATACAAATGTATTTTTTTGTAAATGTAAAGTTGCAATGCGTAACTTTCGTGTGTTTTGCACATTATGAAGATCAAAATATTGCTCCATCTGTAGTATCCATGTTACAGGATCCTTTCCATCAAAATTCCTCATATCCATTTTTGGAATATGGTGGTTCTTCCCGCCAACATTAGATTTTATTAAATCACGATTAACATTTATTTTTTTCTCATCATGAGTTTCCTCTACTATCTTTTCACCATTAGGAAACATTTCTTGTATCAACTTTGTCAAACCTTCCATGTCTTCTTTTAGATCATTATTCATGTTTTCCATTTCCATGTCATCCATCTTAGATTCCATGCCTTTCTTCAAACCATCAATCTTAGTTTCCATGCCTTTCTTCAAAACTTCCATGTCATTTTTTGTTGCTCTTTGCGAGAGCGAAATTTGTTGCACTTTCTCTTGTAATTTTGATATGTCATGTTGCCATTATTCGTCTTCATGAGTCACAGTAGAGATTTATAAAGGCTTAATGGGTGTTGAATTATTTTTAGGGGCCATTTTAGAATCCAATACTGATATCTATTCTACAATATTCCCTTGGAATCAATTCACCTTGATTCTTCAAACAAGACTTATGCAATTCGGAAAAAAAAATACACACCTTTTACTTGCTTTTGAGGAGCTCAATATTGAAATTGAATTATATCTATAATTACAGATCCTCAATATCTGAAATTCCGCCCTGTATTAGCCCTATAAAGCTTCTTTCAAATTCCACAGGTCTGATCTGATTTAGATTCTTCAAGGAAAATTTATGTCCAATCTCCCACAATGACCCAATTTTGGACTGGTTCAACAGAGCGAACTTGTATGAATTTCCTCGTGTCAATGTTTCCTCCTTTGGCTATGAAATTGATAGACCAAAAACTGCAGCCTGTGTACTTGCAACCACTTTTTACAACATTCCAATCCGATGCTCAGAGAGAGAGCTATGAAGATTTTCCCACGATCACCTCTTTGAGATGAAATTCAGAAGCTTCAAAAATCCCTAACTTCCACAGATCATATCTCTGAAAATATTGTGAACCAATATCTGAAATTTTGTGACGATGTTCCTTAGGATTGTGGCTTCATACTCTACAAATTTCAGCTTCTGAACCTTCGTAGAAAAGAAAATACTATGATGAACTGTTTAGGTTAAATTCAGGAGCCTGCAAAATGACCTAACTTGCACAGATCATATCTCCAAAAATATTGCGAACCAAGCTCTGAAAATTTGTGACGATGTTCCTCAGGATTTTGTCTTCGCACTCTAAAAATTTCATATTCTGAACCTTCCTAGAAAAAACGTTATAGCGATAATTTCACTATGACTTGTTTGGAGTAGTGAAACGCTAGAATCTCAAAGCTTTGATACCAAATGTTGTGAAACCAGCTCCAAAAAGAGAAGAAAAGAGATATCAACGCCTTAGAAATAAGCCACTTCTAGGGGGAAACCTCCAATACATTACATGAATGAACAATTCTTGGATCATTCAAATTACAAAACCTCCTTTCTATATATAGGAGTCCATGAGGCCATAATATAATGTTAGTGGGGCCACAATGTAATCCTAGACGACCTAACAATAACAATTTAAGGGCACAATAATAACAATATGGGGGTTACAAGGGTATAATAATAACAATAAGGGGGTTACACCAACAACAATAAGGGACTATACTAGTAATATAGGGACCTAACAGGCTATCACAATGAAGGCCCTGTTCTCCTCACAAGATATTTGGGAGCTGGTGGAAAATAGTTTCCAAGAACGAGTAGATGCAACAGCATATAATGCTTTGACACAAGAAGAAAGAGATTTGTTGAGGGACAATAAGAAGGACTCCAAAGCCCTCTTCTATATTTTCCAAGAAGTACATGAGATTATTTTCCCAAGGATTGCAACAGCAATCCAGTCCAAGGAGGCATGGGATACCCTCCAAATAGCCTATCAAGGCATGAAAAAGGTGAAGCCAACAAAAATTCAAATGTTGAGAAGAGATTTTGGAACTCTTTGTATGAAACAGTCTGATAACATAGACTCATTCTTTACACATGTGATTGGGTTGGTTACCCAAATTAGGTCTCATGGAGAGACACTTGAAGAAAGAAGAATATTTGAGAAAGTATTACGAAGTCTACCACCAAGGTTTGATGCCATAGTAGTGGCCATAGAAGAGACAAAGGATCTCTCATAGTTTTTAGTGGATGAGCTTCATGCATCACTGATGTCTCATGAGCACAGACTAAACAGAGAAAAAACCTCCTCATTGGGGCATCCATTTAAGATACAAATGTCTTTTGGTCAAGGTAGAGGTCGAGGAAGATCAAACTACCAAGGAAGAGGAAGAAGCCCACATAGAGGTGGAAGAAGCAGCCCTACAAGCACAAGTGGAAGGGGCATCAATCAGACTCCAAGCTAAGGCTTAATCCAGAATCAAGCACAAGGATAGAGGTATGATAAATCTCAAGTTGAATGTCATTATTGCAAAAAGTATGGTCATTATGCAAATGAATGTAGAAAGAAGAAAAATTACATGGGTAGTAAACCAAGTGTAAATTTTACAAAAGAAAATCAGAACCATGGTAGCGTGCTTTTAGCTTGTAATGTAGCACAAGAAAAACAAGAAGATGTATGGTTCTTAGATTCAGGGTGTAGTAACCATATGAATGGAAACATATCAATGTTTTCCTATCTAGATGAGATTGTAAAATCTGAAGTGACAATAGGGACTGATAGAAAAGTCTCTGTCATGGGAAAAGGAAGAGTAAACATATTAAAAAATAAGGGAGAGAATAATTTTGTGCCAGATGTCTATTATGGACCTCACTCAAAATGTAACCTTCTAAGCATTAGACAGCTCATGCAAAATGGCTACAATGTGTTTTTAAAAAATGATGTGTGCACAATCATAGATATACCTCCAAGAAGATAGCTCATTCCAAAAGTGCATATGACAAGAAATAGAATGTTTCCTCTCAAGATCAGATCAGACTTGAAGGAAGGAGGTATTGTAGCAGCTGTCACACAAGAAATATTTCAAGAAGAAGTGAAAGATGAGAACTGGTTATGGAATTTGAGATTTGGACATCTAAATTTTGGAGGTTTGAACTTGTTGCATAGAAAATGCATGGTAAAGGGATTACTCCTCCTAGAGAAACCATACAACCTATGTGAAGGTTACATCTTGGGAAAACAACACAGAGAATCATTTCCAGCAGAAAAGAGTATAAGGGCAAAGGCACCTTTGGAGATTGTCCACTCAGATTTATGTGGACCAATGCAAATGCCATCATTAGCTGGCAGCCATTATATGTTGACATTTATAGATGATTACACAAGGAAGACATGGGTCTATTTTCTAAAACAGAAAAGTGAAGTGTTTGAACAGTTCTACCACTACAAAGCTCTTGTTGAGAAGCAAAGTGGACACTACATAAAAGTGTTGAGAACTAATAGAGGTGGAGAATATATCTCCAAAGAATTCCTACGTTTCTGCAGGGAGAATGGAATACACAAGTAGCTTACCACAAGGTATACATCTCAAAAAAATGGTGTAGTAGAAAGAAAGAATAGGACCATCAAGGACATGGTAAGACGTATGTTGAAGGAAAAGCATTTCCCAAATGAGTATTGGGAAAAAGTTATCTCTTGTGCAGCTTATATTATTAATAGATGTCCAACCAAAAGTGTTATGAACAGAGTTCTAGAAGAAGCATGGAGTGGAACAAAGCAATTTGTCACTCACATGAGAGTGTTTGGATGTGTGGCATATGCACATGTCCTGGATCAGTTAAGGAAGAATTTGGACAGAAAGGGGGAGAAATGTATATTTCTTGGGTACAGTGATGAATCAAAGGCTTACAAGCTCTATAATCCATCAACCAAGAAAGTAATAATCAACAGAGATTTTCAATTCATAGAAGAAGAAGCTTGGGATGGAAGTTTAGAGAAAATAATCAATGTGAAGACATATATTTCACATGAAGACAAAGAGGAATTGATTGGAGAAATTAATTCCTCAACGGTGGCTCCTCCTCCACCTACACAAGATCAACAATGCACACCAAAAGCAAGCAATAGAACAACATTGAGAAACCAAGAAAGTGCTTCTCCAAGCACACCACAGGGATCAACAACTCCCTCGAGTTCAAGTGCAACACCAAGCACATCTTCAGCAAATACAAGAAGACCAAGATTCATAAATTTAAGTGAAATTTATGAACAAGAAGAAGTTGATAATAATGCTACTATGAATTATTTATTTGCATTATTTTTTCATGTTGATGACCCAATCCATTTTGAAGATGTAGTCAAATAAGGGAAGTGGATTGAAGCAATGAATGAAGAGATAGGAGCAATAGAAAAGAATGATACATGGGAGTTAGTGGACCTCCCATAAGGAAAATAAGTTATTGGAGTGAAATGGTTCTATAATACCAAAAGAAACATTGAAGGCAAGATAGAAAGGCACAAAGCAAGGCTAGTTGTCAAAGGCTACAAGAAGCAGCAAGGAAGAGACTACGAGGAAACCTTTTCACTAGTTGCAAGGATGGAGACAGTGTAGTCAGTGTTGTCCATAGCAGCACAACAAAAGTGGAAAGTTTATCAAATGGATGTGAAGTCATCATTCTTGAATGGAGTAATGAAAGAGGAGGTGTATGTTGAAGAAACTCCTGGCTATGAAATAGAAGGCCAAGAACACAAGGTGTGTAAGTTGAAGAAATCTCTTTATGGGCTGAAGAAAGCACCACGAGCATGGTGCAATAGGATTGATGCTTACCTGATAGACAATGGGTTTGAAAAGTGTGATGGTGAACCCACACTCGACATCAAAGAAAATGATGGTAATATCCTTATTGTTGTTTTGTATGTAGATGATTTTATTTTTACAGACAATGATGTTTCTCTCATTGTTGATTTCAAAGAAGTCATGAAGAGTGAGTTTGAAATGACTGACTTGGGTTTGTTGAGATACTTTTTGGGCATAGAAGTAAAGCAAACATAAAAGGGGATTTTTATCTCCTAAGAAAAGTATGTTGCAAAAGTTTTAAAAAGGTTCAATATGCAGAACAACAGGCCATCATCAACTCCAACTATCATGGGGTTGAAGTTGAGCAAGGAATATTGCAGCAAGATTGTCAATCTGACATTGTATAATAGCATGGTTGGAAGTCTAATGTATTTGATTGCAACTAGCCCTGATATAATGTATGAAGTATGTTTGATATCCAAATTCATGGAGACACCAAAGGAGACACATTGGCATGTGGCCAAGAGAATTCTAAGGTATGTGAATGGAACAAAGGAGTATGGTGTTGTATACTCCAAAACTGATGATTTTAAGTTGATTGGTTACAATGAAAGTGATTTGGTTGGAAGTGTTGATGACATAAAGAGTACATCAGGGTATGTTTTTCATTTGAGATCGGAAACCATTTCATGGGCTTCCAAGAAGTAACCAATAGTTTCATTATCAACAGTAGAAGCTGAATATGTAGCAACAACAACAACAGTATGTCAAGCTGTTTGGATGAGAAGGATGTTGATGGATTTATGTCATGAACAAGACAAAGGAACCATAATTTTCTATGATAACAGCTCAGCAATTGCATTGTCAAATAATTCTGTTTTCCACATGAGAACAAAGCATATTGATGCCAAATACCATTTCATAAGAGAATTAGTTAACAATAATGAAATTTTTTTGCAGCATTGCAGGTCATAGGAACAATTTGTTGATATCCTCACAAAGCCATTGGGACATAAAAGTTTTGTTTATCTCAGACAGTGTCTGGGAATGATTGATGGCAGAAGTTGTGATTAAGGGGGAGTGTTGGAAATACTCCCAACCACTGCCATGAAAAAATAGTGGCAGCAACCCACACTTAATTGAATTTTTGTGCAGGGAAGGACGAAGCCTCAGTTTTCAAATCCGAGGAATTTTCATGCAATATCAAAAATAGAGTACCCGCAACCATACTCTGCTTTATTTCCTTACCCACTGTCGTTGACTTACCTTTCTTGCTCACAAATTCGCAGCCCACAAATTTTTTGGTTGAACTCTTAAGCCTTTCGCCGAATGTTATACTTCCGCCAATGAGATATCGGCGAGACCCAACATACATTTTTTGCATTGTGAATCTGCATACAAACCTTCGTTATCAATTATTTATTACCTTCAGCGATTTCACACTTACCACCGCTTAACTGCCCGTAGTCCGCACTTCGCAACTTTTATCATTGACCTTTTAGCGCCCGCACTAAACCTTGTGATTGTGCGATGCGACATCGTCATCGCACATCACAACATTTAAATATCACATTTCACAATTTTTTCCATTTACCTTTTTTATCCACCCGCACTTTGCAAGATTTATGTTTTACCTTTTTTGTCATGCTCGCAATTTCACACTTCGCAAAGTTTATGACTTACCTTTATGCCACCCGCAAGTTATGTTATTTGAGTTGTGATGCGATCGCAATCGCACATGGCAATCTCGGGAGGGTAGTGCCCACAATCGCATATCGCAAGTTCTTAAGGTTTCCTATATCGTGAAATGTTAAATGTTATAATCGTCAGTATGCGGTTTGCGACGGAGGACTTGGATGTGATGTGGTTTCAAAGATGGAACCCATAATATTTCAAGTCCGGTCTTTTGCGTTATGTACATTGTTTTGGGTTTTGTACCCTGTTTCATGTAGAAACAAAAGAATCGAGTGGAAGGACGGTTTTTTGGTTCTACGTCCAGTTCTGCATTGAATCACATTTAATCTTGAGGCTTCCACCAATTTTGTATTAAACAAATGTAATTTCATTTTTTATATTGTGAATGAATGAGATGAAAAAATAAAAAAGTTGAATAAATTGAAAAAGAGTTCCTCTCTCGTGTTTCTCTCACTTTGTCTGTGTAATTTTTTTATTTCCGCGTTTATCTGCATTCTCTATGTTGTCGGGGGAAACACATCCCTCTATATATATTCATAATTTCCAATAGAAATTAATAGGTTTTTTATAATAATTTGGCGGAACTGAATTCACTCGAATTTGTTTTTTTGATACAACGGAATTTGGTAACTATGCAAATTAGCTAATGAATAGCTCAACTTCAAAGCTAATATTTCAGATCTGAATTGGACTCAAGACATTCCATATTAGTAGGAGCAAACGAGTCAATATTAAACATGAGATTTTACTAAAATAATTATAACATTTTATGTAACATATGCAATTTTCTTGTCATATTCAAGCCATGAATAAGGCTCTTCCATGGGAGCATACAGAAAGATAATTTTGGGTTTTATTATACAACACTACCTCAGTCCCACTAGAATATCACCTAATGAGATGGAGGAAATAAGAGAAAAAAATTATGCTTTGGTTGTAACAATAAACTGTCAAAATATTAGAATACCAATAAACAAAATTGTTCATCTTGCAAAACACAGATGAAGAGGAAATGGAGGCATCTACACAAAATATGTGAGGAATAATTTGTCAACTTAAAGAGTGTTGGAATTACTAAGACAGGATAAATCAATATTTCAATTTTTCTTATAATTTAGCATCACAAAACATTAACCAATCACATCACATCAAATATATGCTAAATTTATCTTAATAATTTATTTTTATTTTAAAATAAACTTTTCCCACCCACAATAAAATTAAAATTAAATAAATCTACATTTGTTGCATAAAAATTTGATCTATAATTTATTTATTTTTCCATACACATAATTATAAAGTCAACCAGGTTAGGTACCCAAAATTAATATCATGGTGTCTACAGCTCTGTGGATAGAACATTTGTCTTATAGGTTCTACCCCTAGCAATTTGTTATTGTCTCTACCATTTCTTTCATTTTATTTTGTTCGACAGCTGAAGCTGAACATGAAGGTGATAATATTTGAAAGACATTTCTAGTGTGTTATTGAGCTTAGAGGTCCATTATACAACCCAGTCGATGTGTAAGTCGGAAGCTCATAAATTTTTTTAAATAATTGTATAAATAAAAATGTAATGTCTGCTCATAAAAGAACTTTAAATAATTGTATAAATAAACAATTACAAATCTATTAACCCAACACAGTTTGATCATTATTATTCACATCCACTAGATTTGTGTTCGCTGAGTTGTTGAACACCCGAAAAAGAGGTATGTTAAATACATATAAATATAAATAAAGTGGAGGTATGGTAAATAAATAAAAATATAAATAAATGAAGTTATGGTAAATAAATGAAACCTCTTTTTATACTTACTCTAGTGGTATGGTAAATAAATAAAAATATAAATAGACTAGAGGTATGGTAAATAAATAAAACCTATTTTTATATTTACTCCATGAACCTCTTTATATCTACTAAAACTCAAAAATGAGGTTTTTTTTAGGTGAAGCCTATGGCCCAAATACTATATCATGATATATATTAACTCTAGATATATATGGGAGGGAAGAACAAAGACATAGAGTCATAAAGGTAGAGAGATGGAGAGTCACAAGGTAGAGATAAAGATAAACTGAAGGAGAGGGGATAGGATAAATGAAGAGAGAGAGAGGGGGAGTGGAGCGAGAGAGGTAGAGAAGGGTAAGAGAGGGAGAAGGAGACACAAATATGGAGGAGAGAGAGAGAGAGAGAGAGAGAGAGATGAAAGACGAGAGAGAGGACTTGTGAGAGAGGAGGAGAGAGCGAGGGATAGAGAGATGGAGTTGGAGGGGGACAAAGGGAGGGAAGAAGAAAGACATAGAGAGTGAAAAGTGAAGAGAGAGAAGAGAGAGAGGGAGTGACAAGGGATAGATGGAGAGTGACTATATATGTTTGGGGTGATATAAAGAGACAAAGAAGGAGATATGGAGAGAAGTGGGGAGAGAAGGCTAGAGGGAGGGATATAGTAGCATAGTTGGATGGTGAAGAGAGAGAGAGAGAGAGAGAGAGAGAGAGAGAGAGAGAGAGAGACTAGTGGTAGAGGAAGGAAGAGAGTGGATGTGAGAGAGCGAAGAGAGGGAGGGAAATAAAGGGAAAGAGATATGGAGTCAGAGCATAGGAGAGAGAGGGAAGGAGGAAGAAAGACATAGAGAGAGAAAGGTGGAGAGAGAGGGAGTGATAAGGAAGATGAAGAGAGAGGGATAGAGGACAACAGGAGGAAAGAGAGGTAGAAGTGGGTGAGAGGGAGAGAAGGGGAAGATAGAGATGTAGATGGAAGGTGAAGAGAGGGAAGAAGAGAGAGATGGAGAGAGAGAGGGAGGGGCATATAGATTGATATATATGGTGTGGGGGAGTGTGTGTGTGTGTTTGGGGGGGTTTGAGATAAAGATACAAACAAGGAGAGATGGAGAGAGATATAGATATAGATGGAGGGGGGAGAGAGCCAGCGACAACGCATGAGTAGACTCACATTCGGCAGACCAAGTTTTCTTTGTTAATATTTTTATCAAATTTGAGGTATTATCCTTGCCCTTTTCAATGCCTTGCTTCATATGATCCTCCACTTGTTTTAATTTCATTTGATTTTCTATCCATAGGTTGTAGGCAATTTCCCCTGGCATTCAAATGCAGTCCAACGCATCTTTATAAATCAAAAAGTGACTAGTGATAAACTTTGAAAAACATTTCCAATTTTTTATAGATAAAATCATTATGCACATTATATTATATTAATCAAAAGGATCACATATATATACATGAAGTATAGTCTCAAAATAGTAAAACTATCTTGGACGCACAATAAGGTGGTTGAGAGAATATCTCAACCACACACCAAAATATGAATATTTAGATTTAGCTACCTCTTATGATATAGGCACAAAATCCTTACATAGAGATTCAACACCGCAGACAAGTAGGAATTACATATTCCAACACACCCCCTTAATGACTACTTGCCACGATAGTGATTCACAAAATCTAGTTGTGGTCAATCATAGCAGAAGATGTGTCTGCGACTCAGATCCACCACAAACGGGAAAATCCAATGTGTAGGATAAAAAAAATATGTGTCTGCGACTCAGATCCACCACAAACGAGAAAATCCCATATGAAAAATCAACAAAAGGATATGTTGACATCCATATAAAAAAGCAACTGTTACACAGTAATTTGTCACTGTCCCTACCATTCCCCGTCCCGCACAATGGAGGACCCATTATGTGACCTGTGAACACTGTCATGCCTTGAAAACATCATCAATGCATCCCTCTGAGTATGAGCTTCATTTCCCCTTGAGACATCTCCTTGCAAAATCAATGAAAAACAACTCTTTTTGCATTGGCGCGGGTAGACAGTTCAGTGCTCGCGCCAATCAGGGAAATCCTGTAAAGAGGTCGCGCCACTTGGCGCTCTGTCATAGAGCAGCAATCGCGCCACCCATTTTAGGGACCGTTTTTTAAATATGGATGGCGGAAGTTGAGTTCAAACAAACTCACAACCATTGCCTATCTTGAGTTGGGAGGTTTGGCTGCGGGAGTTCTATGGAAGGGAAGTAGTTTTGCCACCTTCTATGGAACCTTCCTTGTTGATAGGGCCAATCCCATAACAATAGGGATCCCAACTCCCTCCTTCCCCATCTATAAAAGCTTGCTCAGATCCATGGCAAGCTAGTCTTGAAGTGCTGAAGCTTTGCATCTCCCTATTTTCCCAAGTGCCTTTGTGCTGTAAAGAATCTCTTCTTTCCCTTAAGGCCCATTCAAGCAAGGAGACCATTGTTACGAGACTCTGGAGAGGTTTCCCTTTCCTTGGCGAGCTTTGCGAGACGTGGACGACCGGAGACCCGTTCGAAGGAAGCTGCGACGTCAGAACTTGGTTGTAACTTCTATTCGTTTATCATTTTAATAGATGACTATGATTATGGTTCCACTCCTTTTCCATCATGTTAATGCGAGTAATATCTTTTCTGACCGATGTTTAGTTACGTATGCTGGTTCCTATGCTTGTATATGTTCGTTTCTTCTGTGTGCAGGTGTTCATCCGCGGAGATCGCGGAAGGATTGTGATCTGCCAGGGCTGAAGGACGGGGACATCTCTTCTTCGGATCTAGCGTTGGAATCCAGGTAGGCTCTTATCCCAAGTCTTTCATTCGTAACTAGGAGCTTGCGTCATAGCATTGTTTGTTTGTTGCTAGACCCCTGTTGGGCTAGTAGGGATCGCCTCTATCCGCAGAGGGGATTTACCTCCTCAACAAATTGGCGACTCCGCTGGGGATCGTCCGGTTTTCCTTGTCCCGTTTGTGATTGGTTCGCTTTGATTTTTTCTCCTTGCTTGATGAACCTTCTGGGTTGGATTCTTTCACTATTTTAGCTTCTTGGTTTGCTTAGCTTGTATTGGTCTACTTTCAGAGTAGCTTGTTTTTTAATTTTTATTGAAGAACTCGGCTGGCGCGGGTTTTAACCCGACAGTCGCGCCACTTGGCGCTTGTTGCATTTGTCTGTCTCGCGCCAATCGGCCTCTGGCGCCAGTTTCAAGGCCACAGTCGCGCCACCCCTGTGACTTTTTTGAGTTTCTTCATTTTTTGGCTTTCTGAGCTTGACCAGTACTTTTCTTCTTGATTTCCTGATTGTCTGAGTGTGTTGGAGTCTTGTTTGACTGGAATTCGCCGCTATCCTTTGGTTGTTTGCCTCTGTCTATCGATTTCACGATTCGAGCCCTAGGACATCTAGTGGCTTAGTGAATCGAGCCCTCCTTTGGAGTTTTGGTGTCTTGATTGTCCTGTCAACTTGTTGATTGATTCTCCACGCTCTCTTACCAGTCTTTGATTGTTTTGCTGCGTCTTTTGAGTGATTTTTCATTCCTTCATTCAGAATTCGTTTGCCTTGCTTCGGACCTAGATCACACGGTCCATCGGAAGTTTTCAAGTCTTTCTTTGCTTTGAGAGACTTTGGGTCGATTTAGAGATTTGGTTGCTTGCTTCGTTGAGTGAATGTTGTTTGCTTCGCTCTCTTAGATATCATTTCTCAAATTGTTCCTTTTGTTTTCAGTGCACATTAGCCATTAAACATTGAAAAAAAAAAAAAAAATAATCTCTTTTGCTTTTGTTAAATTAGTGCAAATTGTGATCTTTTCCATATTGCTAGTGATTAGTGTTTGGATGAAAAGTGTGCAATTGCATTAGTTGCATTAGAGACATTCTTGTTTGTATTCCGTTCATTTTGTTTGTATAAAAGCTCTCAACTCTCATTTAACTAGTTTTCATCGAACGAAATGTTGCACCGTGGCATATAGCTTGCATTTAGGAGACACTACATACGATAGGGCCTGGAAATTGAAACTTAATTGAAGATCAACTGTAAAATTTATTCAATTAACCTAAGGCAGCATTGGAACTTAACGCAACATATTTAGAAGGTCTAGGCTAGAGACGTGTTCCGGCGTCGTTAAACCTAGCAGCTGTCGTTCGCCTGTTGGCTTTAGACAGCGCTAGTACGGACTTGCGCTCCCCGTACCGTCGCGTATATAAAGGGAGACCCCTATAGGTTTTCAATCCTTTATCCGCAGGAAGCCGAGTCTGCCGCCCTATACCCGTGATACACCGAACACAGCATTCGGGGAGACTACCTGCACGTACGGAAAGTCCTTGGTCGATTTCTGTTTCATTTTTCAAACCAAGGTGTATATTGCGGTTCACGGATATTTGGTACACCCTTTGTGCCTAGTTTTTCCTGAGCAGTCATTTGGTCTTTTCTGACTCCCTAAACTTGAAAAGACCGTCAAGCGCTTGTCCTTTCACGCTTGTATCAACTCTGAAAGAGATAGAGTCATCTTTTTATCGTTTCTCGACTCTTAAAATATGAAACTGTAGAATTTGTTTATTTTCCAATGTGGTAAAATCAATCTCCCACGATAACACACCCATTTAGATATTTCTTGTGACTGTTTGATCGTGTGTCTTAACTCGTTTTCAGCCCGTGTGTGTGTGTGCTCTCTTCTTCTAGTCTTTTGTCACGGTGGCGGAACCCTCGGTTTCGTCTACTGGTAGTCCTTACACGGACGATTCTTCGGAGGCTTCTGAGCCTTCTGTTGAACCACAACAGCCTGTTGTTTCCGAGTTCCCTGACGGGGGACCGGTCCTCGCCGAGCAACCCTTTGGAGAACCAGTTGAGTTCAACTGGCCCTTTTCGGACCCTGTGTCTGAATTGAGATTAGGAGCCGATTTCCTTTCTCTTACATCGGGTTCACCGTTTATTGCTGCTGTTTTTCCTCCTAGTCCTCGCCGTCTTCTGCGTGATTTAACGGCAGGATCAACCATGAGTGATTCTGGTGAGGAAATTCCCGGGTCTGATGACTATCAGCGCATCCCTCGTAGATTGTTTGAGGGAGACGAGTCTGAGCTGGCTACCACATCGTCAGCTGGTCCTTCTTTGCCACGGGGATACAGATCTCTGGGTCAGATTATCTCAGCTGCTGCCTCTATGGGAATATCATCTCCTACTTCGAGGCCAGCTGCCACTACACCCGGGGTGTCTCCTTCGACGCCCGTCACTTCTGTTCCCGTGCGACCCACTGTTTGTGTGGCTGCCTCTTCTTGTTGTCTCGAAGCATGCATACAGATGCAGACGAATCTGAAAGCATTTATCTGTCCCTGTATCTGGGAGAATATCTCCTGGGAGGAGTATCGGTTGTTTACGAGCGACGAGCAGGGAGTGGACAAATCCACATAACCCAACTGATCTTTCTTTTAGCACCTATGCCTGGGGCAGCACTCCAGGTGCTTATGGTTTCCGGGTCGAAGCAGTGAGCATGGAGACCAGTGCCGTCTTCCTGTCACGAGGCTTATCACGTATGCTCAAGGTTTACCGTACAACCGGGCTCGAACACACGAGGCACGGCCTTTTCAAGGCCAACACAGCCAAGATCAGCAGCTATCGATGCGACCGCGAGGCCCAATCAAGGTTACTGCGCGGGCAGCCAAGGCCATTCTATAATCGCAGGGACATTGTTAACTACAATGGTCAACCTGCTCAGCCTCAGCCGGGGTATCAACAGGGACCGGCCTATGGTCCTGGGGGGCAAATCCAGCCTTCTTTACCGATGCAACCGCAGTATCCTGTTGTCTCTAACGTTGCATATCAGCCAGGACCACCCTATGGTTCTGCTTCAGGTCAAACTGGTTTCCAGCAAGCACCTGGTCATGTTCCACCACCAGGCCAACCGGGTCATCCGGTACAACCTGGTGTCCCGCCTCCAGGCCAACCGGCTTATTCGGTGCAACCTGGGGCTCACTTACAACCAGGTCAGCCTGCGCAACTAGCGCCGCCTGTCTATCCGGGCCAACCTGTTCATTCAGGGCCGCCCCCTCATTCGGGCCAACCTGTTCATTCAGGGCCGCCCCCTCACTCGGGTCAACCTGTTCATTCAGGGCAGCCCTCTCATTCCGTTCACTCTGCTCAGCAGCCTGCTCACTCAATGCCGCATCCAAATCAACAGCTGCGCCCTACGTACCAGGCTCCGCAGGGTTCCACTTATCAGCAGTCTACTCATCCTCAGAGTGGTTATTATCCTCATGGTCAATCTCAACCGAACTATAACCACTCTGGAGGCTCTCAGTATCCATCTCCTCCACCCGGTTCTAACTATGCTCAGCAGCCAAATCCAAATGCTGCTTATACGGGGCAAACGCCTAATCAGGGCCCGAACCCTGGTTATCAGGCCCCACACAATGGTTACCAGCAACCAAATCAGGCTGGCTATACGAATTATGCCCCTCACGGTCAGAATCCTACGGGACAGAACCCATGGGGGCAAGGATATTCACAACCATCGTGGAGCATGGGTACCGGACCTTATTCTGGGACTGGCATGGGAATTAACCCTCCATTGCCGTTCCTGGCTACCTTGGATCTACCGGACGTTTCGAAGTTGACCAATGATCAGATTGCTCATAATCCATATTGGCCCCCGGTTCCGACCAAGATACCAGGAGACTGTCCCAAGTTTGAGGGCAAATCTGGAGAAGACCCCCAGGCGCATGTGATGACGTATCACCTCTGGTGCTCGTCTAACTCTTGGACTGACGATTCGGTTCGTTTGCGTCTTTTCCAGCGTACGTTAACAGGAGCTGTTGCTAAGTGGTACATAGAGCTATCCCGTGGTATTTTTCAGGATTTCAACTCGTTAGCTATGGCTTTCCTCACGCATTTCCAGTTACCAGTCCGGTATGAGACTGGGACGCACCTCCTGTCTTCCCTGAAGCAGGACTCGGCCACTCATATCTCGGATCACATCCATGAGTGGCGGTGCCGTCGTCGACTGATCAAGTTTCACATACCTGATCAGATTTTGACTCACTGGTTCACCACCTCCTTTTTGAATAAAATCGCCCAGGATATCGCAATGGGAGCGTGTGTGACGGAGGAACAATCTATCGCGCGTGCCCAGTATCTGGATCTTGTTTATTCGCAATCTGGCACGCTTTATGACATCCTGCCTGATGCTCCATGGCCCGGAGCCAAAAAGACCCCGCCTACCCCTACGGTGGATGGCGTCATTGGTTCCGTCTCTCAAAATTCGAAGAAGTCTTCGAATGGGAAGCAGAAGGTTAATTCTTCCAACAATACCTCTGCTAATCCCGCCTCATCCGATTCTGGTAAATCCGCGGAGGTAAATGCTGTTCAGGCCAATCCCGCAGACAAATCCTCCAAGGGGAAAAAGAAGGGCAAAGGCAAATCAAAATCTGATGCCCCGAAAACGGAATCTAAAACTCGAACTGAGGATGGCTCCCAACGTAAGCCGAAATTCCCCTGCCTCATCTGTGAAGGTGACCATTACACTAAAGATTGTCCACGACGATTCGAAATCAGTCAACTTCTTAAAGGCTCAAAGGGAACTCCGGCTGTTTTAAAAGAGCCGTTTCCATCTCAGCAGACCCAGATGGTCGAACAAGGTTCATCATCTGCACCGTTTGGGTCTCAGGTTTTCATGATGAAGACTAATGCACCTATCACTATTGCTACGAGATCGAAGGATTACAATAGTCAGCAGCAGGCACCCGGGAAGGCAGTAGCGGAAGGACCGCCTCCCCCACCTGCTTCTGGTTCATTGGAAATCGAGAAGCCGACTCTCGAACCCGTTGTGAAGCCACCTCCAAAGGGTGTTCTTCGGAGATCCTCTTATAATCCAAATGCTCGTGCTGCTCAACATTACAGCATTGTTGAGGATCTGGCACAGGCGCCATGTGCGATGTCTGCACTTGAGGTTCTTCAGAGTTGTCCTTCACAACGGAAGGCTTTACTGTCTGCCATCGGTGGTATTGATCCCGCCGACTCGAGCCTTCTCACCTTTGATCTGGAGAATTTTACTCCCCGGCTTCCACATCAAATCGCTTTGGTCATTCAAGTCGGGATTAACGGTCTGAACATTCATAGGGCCGTCGTAGATGAGGGTGCATCTACTTGCGTTATGTCCTCCGCTTGCTGGAAGGCCATCAGCTCTCCAGCCTTGTCGTCATCTCCCAATGCCCTTGAGGCATTTGATGGTCAGGAATCTAAACCCCTGGGAGTTCTCGAGAGTCTTGCGATCACATTACAGGGAAAAACTGTCAACGTGGAAGTAGAAGTGGTTGACGCTAAACTCAACTACAACATACTTCTTGGCCGCAGCTGGACCCATGCCATGCTTTGCGTGCCGTCTACTGTCTTTCGATTCATCAAGTTCCCTCACGAGGGCAAGATTGTTACAGTAGACCAGTTGTCATTTTTTACCTCGAGCTCCGAGAACAACGTGCCGTATGTGGATCAAATCCCGAATCCACCAGACAGCATAGGACCTGGTCTTTTCAAAGACCCGGTCCTCATGGGTATTTTCCCTGCGCCGCCACCGAATACCGCTCAAGTCAACATGTTGTCCAGGACTGATGACCCCTGGCTGATTCCTACACCTGAGCAGGTATATGAGTTTGGAGAGTCCATGCCTTTAACGCCGGTAGAGATCAGCTACTGTGAGATTTTTGCTGCATCGGACCCTCCACCTCCTCAGCATGCTCCGATGAGCATGGCTCTTGACGTCTACTCACAATCCCCCTGGCTTGGTCAGGCTGATTCGCCTGATCCTCTTAGAGAGATTTTTCCCTCAGATGAGGCTATCATTGAAACTATGTCTCTGGAGGAGCTACCCTAGGGCGATGGGCATCATCGTTCCTCGTTTATGCCTAGCTTGGGGGCAATGACTGACTGTCTAGAGCGCTATGCTACTCAGGTTCCTTCCCCTCCTCTTCAAACACCGATCTTGACGCACGAGGTCTTTTCGGAGGGTAATCTGAGTAACATTACTCAAACGGTTCCTATCAACATCTCTGTTAAACCAGGGATTGTTGAGAACATTCATGTGGGTGTGACTTGTTCTCTCGAGGAGATTCAGGTCTATACGGAACTTTTTAAAAAATTCAGAGATGTTTTTGCGTGGTCCTACGAGGAAATGCCGGGAATTGATCCTAGTATTGTCGTGCACGAGATTCCAACCTATCCAGGTGCGAAACCCGTGCGCCAACGCTTGCGTCCCATGCATCCTCGGAAAGCCGCCGCTATCAAGGCAGAGGTTGAAAAACTTCTGAACGCGGGGTTTATTTATCCTATCCCCCTTACAGAATGGGTGTCCAATATCGTCCTTGTCGATAAAAAGCAGGGTACCATTCGAGTCTGTGTAGATTATCGCGATATCAATCGCGCCTGTCCTAAGGACAATTATCCCACTCCGTTTATCGATCAGATTATCGACGATTGCGCCGGGAGTGAGATCTATTCTTTAATGGACGGTTTCTCAGGTTACAACCAGATTAACATTGCACCTGAGGATCAACATAAGACCACATTCATCTGTCCGTGGGGCACTTTTGCATATAAAAAACTCCCGTTCGGCCTAAAGAACGCTGGCGCCACGTTTCAGCGTGCAATGTCATATGCTTTTCATGATATTCGCCATATTGTCCAACCTTATCTGGACGACTTGCCTGCCCATTCGGGTAGGCGAGAGGATCATCCTGAACATCTTCGCCAGATATTTCTTCGCTGCAGACGCTACAACATTAGGCTCAATCCTCATAAGTGCGTCTTCTGCGTCGATTCTGGCCGTCTTTTAGGCTTTATAGTCTCGAAAGACAAAATTCGCCTCGACCCTCTGAAGGTTGAGGCCATTATAAATCTCCCGTCACCCTCCTCCCTTTATCAGTTGCAGAGTCTGCAAGGGAAAGCGAATTTTCTTAGACGCTTCATCCCAAATTACGCCGAGGTGGCCAAAGGATTCACTCGTTTGTTAAAGCAGAATGTTCCCTTTCATTGGGACGAAATCACTCAAGAATCCTTTGAGAAGCTGAAGACATTGCTCGTCAATGCTCCGTTGCTTCGTCCTCCGGACTACCACCGCGACTTTACTTTGTATCTAGCCGCCGCATTAAGCACCATCGCCATGGTCTTGGTGCAGGATGACGAGAATGGTGATGAACATGTTGTTTATTACCTCTCTCGGAACCTTCTCGACCCGGAAACGCGTTACGCACATGTTGAGAAGTTGGCCTTAGCAGCCGTACACGCTGTACAGCGCTTTCTCCATTACATCCTTTTGCGCACGATAACAGTGGTTTCAGACTGCAACCCCATGACATATATTCTTTCTAGACAATTGCTGGGGGGCAAGTACTCCAAATGGATCGTCATCCTGCAGGAGTTTGATTTGGAGTTCACCACTTCCAAATCAACTAAATCACTGGTCTTCGCGGATTTGATATGTTCTCTCCCTACAGACTCTCTTCCGGAACAATCTGAAGATCATATACCGGACGAAACGCTGTTTCTTATTGATACTCGTGATCCTTGGTACGGTGACATCATAGTGTATCTTCAGACCGCGACATTCCGGTCTGAGTTGGATAAAGCTGCACGCCGTCGGATTCGGCACCAGTCCCAACCCTGGCACAGCGGAATGCAGCATATCGTGTTAGGTAGATTCTGGCTCAAACGATGCCTTACATAGACAGTGAAAGTCTTGAATATTTGCCACGGTGGCGCACATGGTGGACACATGTCAGGATATGCCAGCGCGAAAAGATTCGAGGGCGAGCTATTTGCAACCTTCTGTTAATGCTCTCTTAACACGATCGAAAATGCCATCAGTGCCAGATTTTTCAGCGCAAGATGCGCGCGCCGCCGTTGCCTTTGCATCCCGTTATTACCGTCGGCCCTTTCGCGAAATGGGGCGTAGATTTTATGACGTGTAACCCTCACTCGGCCGGGGGGCATGCATATATCATCGTCGTCGTCGACTACTTCACTAAGTGGGCCGAGGCGATGCCTACACTTGCTGCTGACGGAAGAACGGCTGCTTCTTTTTTATTCAACCATGTTATTGCACGATTCGGGGTCCCTCAAGCTATCGTCACTGATCACAGTACTCATTTCCGTGATTACATGATGGCGGAGCTGACAGCTGCGTTGGGCTTGCGTCACGACAGCTCAACGCCATACTACCCTCAAGCGAACGGTCAGGTTGAAGCGGTGAACAAGGTTTTGGTCACCATGCTTCAACGAACAGTTGGGATTCATAAATCCAGTTGGCATCTCCAACTGTTCTCAGCTCTCTGGGCGTACCGAACATCTGCTAAAAGTGCAGCCGGATTCACACCATTCCAACTGGTGTACGGTCTGGAAGCTACTTTGCCGGTTGAATGTGAAATTCCTTCGCTCAAATTAGCTGTGGAGCTCTTACCGGATACTTCTCCTGAGGAAGAGTGTCTTCTGTATCTCGAACGGTTGGATGAAACCCGTCGTCTAGCTGCTTTGATTATCGAAGCACAAAAGAAGAGGGTCAAATCCCATTTTGATCAATCTGTTTCTCCCCGTTCTTTCATTGAAGGAGACTTAGTCCTCTTGTACGATCAGGCACATGATAAGCTTGGTGCCGGTAAACTCCAGCCCATGTGGCACGGTCCCTACATAGTAAAACGTGTTTTGAAAAATGGGGCCTACAAGCTTATAGACTACGAAGGAGTTCCATTGGCGCAGCCCAGAAATGGGCTGTACCTTAAGAAGTACTACGCCTGAAATGATTTTTGGTGTGGTGTGTGTACATAGGTGTGTGATTGTCATTTGTGTGCATGGTGTGGTGTGCTTTGTAAACGTCTTTCTGCTGATCGGGTCTTCCTGGTTGTGCAGATGTCTATTCATCCATTTGTTGGTTTCGCGGACGGTGCCTCCCGCAGTACCAGGAATCTGTCTTCTGCAGCCTGGGTAATCTACGATCCTGTTGGTGAGTTGATCGACCTGCAAGGTGTTTGTTTAGGACGTACCACGAACAATATCGCGGAATATAGCGCCGTGTTGGAATTATTAACCGAGGCAGTAAACCTTGGTATCCGTGAATTGCTCGTGTACCTAGATTCGCAGCTTGTAGTGTTGCAGCTGAAAGGGCACTATTCGGTAAGAAACCCGTCCATTTTACGATTGTATTTGCGTATTCGATTACTGGAAAGGAATTTTGAATATATTACATATCATCATATACCCAGGCATTTGAATACATTAACAGATGCAGTAGCAAATTTGGTGTTAGATAGACATTTGCGCAATTTATAAATCATCATCACATGTAAAAGAAGACTCATCCAGAAATAGATATGCATATATATAGATATCGAAATGTTTACATAGAAGTGTGTCACATAAAACTCAAAAAATATACATAAGTGTCTTAATACATCCGGAGACACTGTGTCTCTCAAAAATAGGTGTGGCTAAACCCTAGAGACTAATCAGCATGGTGCTCATGATAGCACGTCACTGCACGCACTAGCCGCCTCAGGATTCGGTGGAGCCGGTTTGGGACTCCCACCGTATGGCGCTGGTACTCCATCGGTACATCTGACAGTCGGGCATAGTTTGGGATCCCATGGACGATCCCCTCGAGGTTCTGAACCAGTGCCTCTCCTCCGGTGCCTTCCCCCTGGATCTCAGGGGCAAGTTGTGTCCTCCGGGAGATAGGAGACATCCCGGCTGGTCTCTCAGGTCCTACATCTGCATGCATATATAATTGTGTTTAGACAAGTGTGTATTAACAAAAAAAAAAAACATATAAACATAAAATCAAAATATGAGGTCTTACCCAGCTCTTCATCCCAGTCGTCTCCTTCTGGTAGCGGGAGATCTGGGTCCCCTGTAAAGTCAGTTCCCGAATAGGGCCAATCTTCCACAACGATCAGTTGGAGCCGTAGCCACCTGAAGAACTCGGGCTTCCAGGACATCTGTTGCCCGCCTCCAGATCTGGGCATCAGTGCTGCCCAGCGAGCCATTCTCGGCTCTCGTGGTACCGGACTCGCCACATGGGCCTCTTGGCCCTGGAAGGTTGGTATGCGTTCCAGAATGAACGATACCAAGATGGAACCATACCCAAACTGCTTCAGTTTTCCCCGTTTGCACTTTGTGAGTTGCCTTTTCATGTTGATCGTGACGGCTGTTGCCCAATCATACAGTCGGGGACCCATGCATTCTGAGGCCAGTAAGAGTTGAGTCTTTGTAGCCTCATGCGGTGCCTGTGATCCGGTAGCCCGCGTAATGGTGTGGAGTACAACTCTCAGTGCTAGATCAGGGATGGTTGAGATGTATACCTTCTTACTCCCTGTTCCTGTTTGTGCCCCACGGCACACCCGCGCCATTACTTCTTCCATCTTTTCCCTTGATGGTCTGCTCCCGGTCAGTACAGGGATTGGACCCCTGCGGGATAATCCAGTAACGAAATAAATGTCAGCGACCTCCAATTCCAACACCTGGTCTCGTATTCTGAATACTTGGTCATTTTCATCCCAGAGGTTGATCGGATATTGGAGGAGCTCAGGCTGAGCTCGTAAGCATGGCGTGAGGAAGAACTTTTTTAAGCCACAGTCTCTCAGAGCATTCATACATGCTTGGCTTTGCATGGCCTCTTCGTCCTCATCTCCGTGTTCTCGTTCCTTCCATTTGATTGCCATTCTGACTGTTTATCTGTATTCACATGGTCCAAAACCCCTGATTAGATCTTTTGTGAGCTTCAAAATTCAAGAAATTTGGCATAAATAGCGGAATTTTAGGCGAAAATTTGGGTTCCGCCGCTGGCGCGACTGTTTTGCTGACAGTCGCGCCATGTGGCGCGGGCCCTTTGGTAAAAAGAGCTCAGTGGCGCGGGTCCGTGCCCGATACCCGCGCCACTTAGCCCGGCCCTAAAATTTCAAAGGTGCCCTTACAGAGCTGATTTCTAAAGGGAAATCATTAAAAAATGCATGGAAAGAAAGAGAAAAGGAGCGCCTCTTACCTGTCACAGACGAGACGCTGAATGGTTGCCTGGATTGGTCGCAATCACCGTCAGAAGATTCTGCTCCAAATGGACCACTGTTGCTCTCCACAAGGTAAATAGTAAAAAGTAATTTTATTTTTACCATTAGACATATTTATAACTTTTCGACGTTAAAATGAGCTTTAAAAGTTATTTTTTGTCAAATATTTGCATGTATTATGTCGAAAATGGATTTTACGCTTGTTGGGTATGTGCAGTGGCAGGTTTTTGCGACTTAAAAGGTGGAGACGAGTTGTATTTTATACTTTTTCGGACTCGGTAAATACACGAAAAAGTCACTCTGGAGTCATCTTTCAGCTCTTTTCTGACTCCCTAAATATGAAAAGATTGCCGAGGCCCTTGTCGTTTCGATCTCGTTAAAATGGACACGAATCGGCATTCACCCAGTATAAGTTTAACCCTTTTTCGGGCTGGGCTGGATCGATTACGAAAAAGGAATACCCTAGCCTATCGCGACTAGGAGGTTTTCCCGGATATTGTTTCTACCTTTTCGGATCTGGGGAACTATTTACGAAAAGGGACCTGTGGAGTTTTCTTTTCCGCTGTCTTTTCAAACTCTCTAAACATGAAAAGACGCCGAGTTCTTCCTTTGTCAGATTCGTTAAACCCTGATGACATTGGATTCCGTCGAAATGACGTTCTCCGAGTTTCTCCTTCCTAGGACTCGTTAAATGCACTAGGATGGATTCGCCCGAAGGGCGGACTTATATCACAAGCATATGATATCCCCTTCAAGCTTGTTATCAAAAATAATTGGGGTACTCGCCAGAAATGGTGGGGGAAAAAATGGAACCATCGTCGTTGTCGTCGGCGGTATGTCGCTCTTGAACATGGCACTTGTCTGCATTCGTGTCGGGTTGGGGACATCTCATCTCGTTGCTTCACTTTGCTTCCATGGGTTTGGGTAATCTCTTTTGACCTCTCATCTGTTCACTGCCTCGTCGTCATGACCTTTGATCTGTTGACGTCAAATACTGCCAAGTCCATTGTCGTGCCGTTTATATGTTCAAGAGAAGTTGGCCTCTGCGAATATCAACCTTCCTCTGTTTCTCATATGGTCCTAATTCACAACAAAACATTATGTTCCTCTGTCTCGTGTCGATGATGTGGGAATCATTATGGCCCACCTTCGATCAAGGTCACTTCTTGTCGACTTCAACTCATTATCCAGGAAGTTGGTCTAGAGACTCCTGATGGTACCTTGGAGCCTGCATGCCTCAATGGCAGGTTCGTCGCATTCGGCGTGAAGTTTACATCATTGACTTCCGATCGAATGATTCTGCGGGTGTTCGACGTCAGCTCATTTATTCACACGCCGTAGATTGTACCTGTAGTACCTTGAGGACCATTGTCATTATTGGTGGTTTCTCTCGCGTCTGTTAACGGCTTCCATCATTGGCTGGTAATCAGACGATGTTCTTGCATGTTCGACATCAGCTCACACATTCACATGCTCGAACTTGTACTTGTTTGGGTCGCGATGGAGCGCAAGACCCTGGATTGTGTCTGTTGTAATCCAGGCTGCGATTGTGGATTATTGTCATTATGTACATGACTCAATGATTGGATGGCTGCGACCATACCTGAGTCTATTTGTTTGGTCTTAGTTGGATGGCTGCGCCCATACCCTAGATCCGGATTATAGCATACTCTGTTCGGATGGCTGCGTCCATACCATATATATACATCATGTACTTGAGATATCAGTTGTATCTTTCTGTGCAGGTTTTCCGACGGCGGGCCTTCAGTTGGACATGTTCTCGTAAAGCATTTCACCCCTCTCTCTCTCGGGCCTCATGCTTTAAGGGGCATCTGTTACACAGTAATTTGTCACCGTCCCTACCATTCCCCGTCCCGCACAATGGAGGACCCATTATGTGACCTGTGAACACTGTCATGCCTTGAAAACATCATCAATGCATCCCTCTGAGTATGAGCTTCATTTTCCCTTGAGACATCTCCTTGCAAAATCCATGAAAAACAGCTCTTTTTGCATTGGCGCGGGTAGACAGTTCAGTACTCGCGCCACTCAGGGAAATCCTGTAAAGAGGTCGCGCCACTTGGCGCTCTGTCATAGAGCAGCAATAGCGCCACCCATTTTAGGGACTGTTTTTTATATATGGATGGCGGAAGTTGAGTTCAAACAAACTCACAACCACTGCCTATCTTGAGTTGGGAGGTTTGGCTACGGGAGTTCTATGGAAGGAAGTAGTTTTGCCACCTTCTATGGAACCTTCCTTGTTGATAGGGCCCATCCCATAATAATAGGGATCCCAACTCCCTCCTTCCCCATCTATAAAAGCTTGCTCAGATCCATGGCAAGCTAGTCTTGAAGTGCTGAAGCTTTGCATCTCCCTATTCCCAGGTGCCTTTGTGCTGTAAAGAATCCCTTCTTTCCCTTAAGGCCCATTCAAGCGAGGAGACCATTGTTACGAGACTCTGGAGAGGTTTCCCTTTCCTTGGCGAGCTTTGCGAGACGTGGACGACCGGAGAACCGTTCGAAGGAAGCTGCGACGTCAGAACTTGGTTGTAACTTCTATTCGTTTATCATTTTAATAGATGACTATGATTATGGTTCCACTCCTTTTTCCATCATGTTAATGCGAGTTATATCTTTTCTGACCGATGTTTAGTTACGTATGCTGGTTCCTATGCATGTATCTGTTCGTTTCTTCTGTGTGCAGGTGTTCATCCACGGAGATCGTGGAAGGATTGTGATCTGCCGGGGCTGAAGGACGGGGACATCTCTTCTTCAGATCTAGCGTTGGAATCCAGGTAGGCTCTTATCCCAAGTATTTCATTCGTAACTAGGAGCTTGCGTCATAGCATTGTTTGTTTGTTGCTAGACCCCTGCTGGGCTAGTAGGGATCGCCTCTGTCCGCAGAGGGGATTTACCTCCTCAACAGCAACCATCCACCAAAATGCATGGGTACAACCGCTGCAACCGCTAGTCTTGTAGTATATCCTTCGCATACATGGTTCTATCAACCATTATCATTGCATGCATGTACCTGCATCTGCAAATCCCCCCCAAAATGTGCACAATAAACTGAGACCTGTGAGAAACTAAGTTTCTCCCATGAGTAAGGTGTTTATGTGGACCACCTACTCGGTTGTGAGCATGAAGGCTCCTCTGTGCACCCAGGGCACTATAGCCACGAAGTCTCTGTAATTGTGAAGGCTCTATAGCCATAAGGGCTCGCATGTGGTTTATGGCTCACCAAAAACCATCACTTCAAAGTGACAAAAGTGGTTTCTGGCTGACCACAAACCTGTAATTACAAAGTGGTTTTTAGATAACCATGAACTTCACGGGGATACATATGCCTTTACAAGGCTTACATTACACACTCCAACTCTTGGAGTTACTGGGAACATACAAATACCACTACAAAACCATCCTAGACTTGCTTACCATTCAACTGTGTGGCTCATCATCAATATTTTATTCCAAGAAACTCACAAAAAGCTCACACAAACTCGATTTATGTCCATCATAATAATTGTTGCTACTTATTTACCTCCTCTTTTCATTGTTTACATCTTGGGCATCTTTTTCTTTGTCAATTAAGACTTGGAACTTCACGTTTCACTTGTCATTTGTTATAGTAGCCAATTCTAACAAAATAACTTCATATTGAGATGGCTAATCTCAATATGTATATTGATTTTAATTCCAAAATACTTTCACCATAAAAATATCATTTACCCAAGCATGTACAAAAAAATGTGCTTTAAAACAAAGAACCGCATTTATATCGGCTGGTTATAAATACAAAGATAAGGAAGAGCTTCATATAATCCAACCAGCCCATTAACTCTTTCACTCAAAATATCACCCTCAAACTGCTTCACGTGCTACACGATGCGGTTGCACGAGTGAGGAAAAATGTGCACAACCTTCAACCAGGCTGGTCCCAAACACAGGAGGATGGAAGCCTCCCGACAACTCCACGTGTTCCCGCACCTCTTCTTATACATGCAGAAGGCCCAAAAATCTATCGACCTCTTCTCTACGCCAGGCCACGTTCACAACACCAGTAACCAGCATAACCAACACTGGCACCAAGTGCCCTTTGCAACATAAATCGATCTGGTCACGACATATAAATCACGGGGCTTTTATCTCATATAAAGCACCATCTTGGTACTTGGCTCTTTCAACTTCCCATGTTTGGATGGCACCACAAAACAACTAATATTCCAACTTGAAGCTGCCCTGTTCAACTCGAGCGTGGAAGTGAAGCCACCACCGATTCGTTCCAATGAGTAATTAAAAACAAATTGAAACCAAAAAAAAATGCCAACAAAATCACGTAGGCCTTACTGCACGAGGCAAAAAGGTTCAGCTGGCACAATCCACACTCCTCGCTTACCGATCACAAAATTCGACACAAAACTTGAAGTGGATCAGGATCTTATCGATACTGTGGACAGATATCAAGAATTCACAGTCAAACCAACATCACCTTATGTTGGGTTTACCATGGATCTCACCCAAAGATCTCCTTGGATGCAATCAGCATTAACAACCAGATGCTTCAATGATTTAGGTGGATTTTTTGATCTAGGCCTGTGTTCATTACAAAATGTTTATTATACTAACAACAATGACCTTCTTTACTTCTACTCCACCTATGCGAAGTTTACTGCAATGTTGTATATTTAGCACCTTCAACGATTTCAACTATCAGAAACCCTCATGCACTTCTAAGTCACCATAGTGTCATTGTGTCCCAACCATTGGGATGCTATTATAGTCAAATATTCTGGTGATCACCCAGGAAACTCCAACACGCCCATCACAAATTCAGGAGTGGACACACCTGACATAGCCCTCTACAGCAACATCGATCCTCCTCACAGTAGCAAGTAAGATCTGATTTGATCCAATCTAAATCCTCACAGATCAGCTGTATGTAGCAAACCACATGGAAATGGCAACACTATAGCCTCTCGACCCTCACAGGGACACAACGATCAAACTTCGTAGCTCCAAAATGATCACGGTCTCATGCAACACACATGCCTTTGATCTGTTAGAAAATTAAATATTATGGAGCAATGCAACACATAAAATATGCGGAAAATAAAAGCACACAAAACACATAAAACTAGAGAGACACAGATATACGTGGTTCACCCAATTTGGGCTACGTCCACCCCGAATAGCCAGTCCTTCCTTTCTATTATCCAGCAAAAATGAAGAGACAAAACCTACAGCAAATCCGCTGTAATATCCTCTGTTCTCTCTCACAGTCTCCCTCTTTTTTTCTCGCTTCGAGAATACACATACATTGCACAGCCGCAATACAATGACCTCATAAAAGCAAGGGGTTGCCTTCTAGGGAAAAAAACCCTAATCTAAACATAACTTCTACCGTCAGATCATTTGCCTAATGATTGGCCCAAATTGACTAGAAATTACTATACTTTTACAAGGAAATTTTACATCTGTTTTTAGCTTCGGGGGCGCTGCCCCCGAAAACCCCCGCCAGGGGGGGCTTCGAAAAGTGCTGCCGCCCCCCCTAGACCCCCCACAACAACGATTAATTATGGGTGGCGTTGCCGCCCATTTTAAGGTACAGGGGTCCAATGTTGTGATACAAAGTAAACAAGATAATCAGGCTCCACACCCAACATGATCTATACGCTCCTTTGACAGTTGCATCAAACGCAGTGCTCACAATATTTTCAATGGAATTACCAAGACTTTCCATCGTCGATAAACCTCCCCGACATGAACATAAAAAACACAGCATCTCTGAAAGAAAAAGAAGGCATTGAAGATAGGAAACTATTCTAGCTCTGTCATTTCTGGCTGGGCCAAATAAAAATGCCTATTAAATTCCAAAAAAAATTGGCTTTCCTGTCAGCACTGTTCAGGCAGAACAACTTTCTCCACACAGAATGTGCGCACGCCACCAGTTCAATACTCAACATCGCAATCAACACAGGCTTTCACTTTTTGGTACAAAAAATGACGCAAGCTCTTATCACCGAGTCTCAATAACCATGGTCGGATCTACAGTAACACCACAATCTCTCACTCCATTCGATGGAAAGATCGACACCACGTTATGCTCTAGGCATGGCTCGCCTCCATCTCCTCCAACAACGAAAAAACACAATGACGATAACCAACCTACAACAAATGGCACTTGGTTGCTTCTCACTCTTTCGATGTTCAACTCCACTGCGTAGAATTAATTGAACATTGAACGCAGTTAATAGTGCCCTGCCCTTTCTGGTGGCTCCACATACAGATCCGCAACTCCACACTTCTCCAACCTTCGACGGAATGAATGGACAATTAAAAACTAAAAAAAAACAATAGCGATATACTCTTATTTCCCTCAACCCAGGAGGGGCCGAGGTCGAGACTCCTATGGGCTCTGATACCAAGATACAATATGATTATGCACACTATATTATATTAATCAAAAGGATTACATTTATATACATGAAGTTTAGCCTCAAGATAAGAAAACTATCTTGGATGCATAATAAGGTGGTTGAGAGAATATCTCAACCACACACCAAAATAGGAATATTTAGATTTAGCTACCCCCTATGATATAGGAGAAAACTCCTTACATAGAGAGTCAACACCGCAGACAAGTAGGAATTACATATTCCAACATTTATTGCACTGAGAGGGGCATTCTATAGCCCAATCGATGTGTAAAGCTGCCCGTCAGAAGCTCATAAAAAGTAAAAATAAAATTGTATAAATAAAAATTTAATGTTAGCTCATAATTTTTTTTTATATAACTGTATAAATAAACAATTACAAATATATTAACCCAACACAGTTTCATCATGAAATTTAAATAATTGTATAAATAAACAATTAAAAATCTATTAACCCAACATAGTTCCATCATTATTATTCACATTCACTAAATTTGTGTTCCATGAGTTGTTGGGTTAGAACGCTCAAAAAAGAGGTATGGTAAATAAAGAAAAATACAAATAAAGGGGAGGTATGGTAAATAAATAAAAATATAAATAAACAGAGGTATGGTAAATAAATAAAACCTCTTCTTATACTTACTCTAGAGATATGGTAAATAAATAAAAAATATAAATAGACTAGAGGTATGGTAAATAAATAAAACTTATTTTTATAGTTACTCCACAAACCTCTTTATATATATGAAAACTCAAAAAGGAGGTTTTTTTTAGGTGAATACTATGGGCCAAATACTATATCATGATATATATTAACTCTATATATATACGGGAGGGAATAACAAAGACAAAAAGTCATAAAGGTAGAGAGATGGAGAGTCACAAGGGAGAGATAAATATAAACAGAAGGAGAGGGGAAAGGAGAAATGAAGGGAGAGGGGGGGAGAGGAGCGACAGAGGTAGAGGAGGGTAAAAGAGGGAGAGGGAGACACAAAGATGGGGGGGGAGGTTAGAGAAGGAGAGAGGGAGGAATATAATGAGAGAGAGAGAGAGGAAGGATGAGAGAGAGAGGAGGAGAGTGATGGAAGGGGGAAAGAGGGGGGTAGGAGAGAATTGGAGAGAGAGGAAGGATGACAGAGTGGACTTGACAGATAAGAGGACAGAGGGAGGGAGAGAGGAGGAGAGCGGCAAAGAGAGGGATGGATAGAGAGATGGAGTTGGAGGGGGACAAAGGGAGGCAAGAAGAAAGACATAGAGAGTGAAAAGTGAAGAGAGAGAGGGAATGACAAGGGATAGATGGAGAGAGACTCTATATGTTTGGGGTGAGATAAAGAGACAAAGAAGGAGATATGGAGAGAAGTGGAGAGAGAAGGCGAGAGGGAGGGATATAGTAACATGGTTGGATGGTGAAGAGAGAGAGAGAGAGAGAGAGAGAGCGAGAGACTAGTGGGAGAGAAAGGGAGAGAGAGGAAGGAAGTGAGATGATATGCGAGAGTGAAGAGAGGGAGGGAAAGAGATATGGAGTTGGAGCCTAGGAGAGAGAAGGAGATAAGAATAAAGACATAGAGAGAGAAAGGTGGAGAGAGAGAGGGAGTGATAAGAAAGATGAAGAGAGAGGGAGATAGGACAGCAGGAGGAAACATGGATAGAAGTGGGGGAGAGGGAGAGAAGGGGAAGATAGATATATAGATGGAAGGTGAAGAGAGGGAAGAAGAGAGATATGGAGAGATGGAGGGAGGGGCATAGAGATTTATATATATGTTGTGGTAGAGTGTGTGTGTTTGGGGGGGTTTGAGATAAAGAGACAAACATGGAGAGTTGGAGGGAGATATAGATATAGATGGAGGGGGGAGAGTGGGAAGAGTATTTCTTGCACTAGATGCATTTATTTCAGTGTAGATGGTGATTTTTAATCTTATTTTATTTCTTGCACTAGATGCATTGATTTCAATGTAGATGGTGATTTCTAATCCTATTTGATTGCTTGCACTAGATGCATTGTATAGGGTGATTTCTAATCCTATTTGATTTTTTGCACTATATGCATTGATTTTAGTGTAGATATTAATTTCTAATGATATTTGATTGCTTACACGAGATGCATTGATTTCAATGTAGATGATTTCTAATCCTATTTGATTTCTTGCGCTAAATATATTGATTTTAGTGTATATGGTAATTTTTAATCCTATTTGATTGCTTGCACTAGATGCATTGATTTCAATGTAGATGTTCATTTCTAATTATAATTCAGATTGCTTGTGCTAGATGCATTGATTTTAGTGTAGATGATCTCTAATCCTATTTGATTTCTTGCACTAAATGCATTGATTTCAATGTATATGGTGATTTCTAATCCCATTTGATTTCTTGCAGTAGATGCATTTATTTTAGTGTAGATGGTAATTTCTAATCATATTTTATTGTTTCCACTAGATGCATTTAATTTAGTGTAGTTATTTATTTCTAATGATATTTTATTGCTTGCATGAGATGCATTGATTTCAGTGTAGATGATTTCTAATCCTATTTGATTGCTTCCACTAAATGCATTGATTTAAGTGTAGATGGTAATTTCTAATCCTATTTGATTTCTTGCACTAAATCCATTGATTTCAATGTAGATGTTGGTTTCTAATCATATTTTCTTACTACTAGATGCATTGATTTGAGTGTAAATGTTGATTTCTAATACTAGTTGATTGCTTGCATTAGATGCATTGATTTCAATGTAGAAGTTCCTTTTTAATATTATTTGATTTCTTTCATTAGATGCATTGATTTTAGTGTAGATGTTGATTTCTTATTTGATGTAATTGGATGTATGATGTTACATTAATTTTAAAGTAATTGGATTAACAATGTGCATTTATTTCAGTGTAAGCACAAAAAAATATTGACATTGTACATTGATTTTTGTGTTATAGTAATTCAACCTATTAATATTGGAGAGGAAGAGAGACAAGGTATGATGTTTACTACAACAATTCAAGCTAAAGATTTAAATGGCTTACAATATGAAAATATGACAAATGTAACAAGGGTGACAATAAGAATAGTAGAAGAAAATAGTTTGAGATTGATCACAATGAATACTATTTGTAAATGACAACATTCTTATTATTCACATTTTCTATCATTCAACACTAATATTTTCAAATTGCATTTCATATTTTTTCATCATTAAAGTTATTAACAATATTTCTCATCTCAACAAACTCAGGTAACTTAGAAAATTTAAAATTAAAATTAAGAGGTTAATCTTACACATATTTAGCATATTTAAAATGATTAGATTAATATTAGATATATTTACATATTATTGATAACAAATTTCATATCTTCGATAGAATTTCCTTGGTCGCACATGACTGAAACTAGTCTAGATCCATCTTAACTCTAGATCTATCAAGCACTGAGAGGGATCAAATCTCTCGAGGTGCAAACCTTTCCTTAAGTTTTGCACTTAAAAAATAAGTTTTCACCTCGAGAGATTTGATCCCTCTCGGCGCTTGATATATCCGGAGTTAAGATGGATCTAGGCTGGTCTATACAAATATTGTGTGATATCCCCATGAATAGAATTGAAATTGAAGGTCGAGAATCCACTTTGGCTTCTGTTTAAATTTACAAAAGAAGGTGAAGAAATTTTTGCGAGGTCAAGAAAATCAGTTTCATACGTATTGGTGCGCATAAACTGGTATTAATTTCTAAAGATTTCTTACTTATTTTCGGTGCCTATAGTCAATATAGAGTGTTCACCATTAATATTACAGAAACGGAACATTGACGGAACAAATATTTAGTGGACATTTTTTCCATACATTTTTAATTATCACTAACCCATCAATAGAATTATGAAAGACCAATATGAAGCGGGTGAAGATCAAAGCCCTTTGGTTTACCAAAATTAGCACAATGATGGAAGATCAAACTTGCTTTGTTGGTAGTGATGTATTGTTTGATTCATTAATGAGAAGTTTCCCCTTTGTATAAGCTGACTTGAGCCTAGGCTGATTGTCATTTTGTAAAAGGTTTCTTTCACATAAATCCATTGATAGAGCTAATTAGGGTTAAAGTTTTTGACTCTGAGTTTAATTTAGGTTTAAGTTTTGAACAGTGAAAAATGAGTCTAATTAGGGTTTAAGCATTGAATAGTGCAAAGTCAACTAGATATGGATTGAATATTAATATCATGGTCTATAAGAGTTTAGGTTCAAATCCATTTTCAATGGAATTCTAATCTAGATTGAGGGCATAATTGGTTCAAATCTTACTTCTCCTTTCATTTTTACTCCATTGTGATTCAAAATAGAAAAATAATTGTGATACACTGATAGTTCTTCAACAACCAAAATATACATAAAACAAAACCAATGTTAGAGAATGATAATTTCAATTGGACTAACATATTTGACATGGCTTACAGAAGATTGTGTCTCATGATATTCTTTATCAGATCATAATTATTGAATCTCCATATGAAATATGCACTACATTGAAAGGATTATATGGTGATGAAGATGACTTAGAAGAACAACATTTAGAGACATAGAGCTTGATATATCATAAAATTTGTGAAACCAGCAAATATTTTTTCAACAATGTGGACAAATATTCTCGAGACAATGTTGCATATGAATAATTTTTGTCTTTTGTTTTTCAACAACATGGAGAAATAGTCTCGAGACAATGTTCACATGAAGAATCTGCTTATTTTGTTGTTGATGAAGATGTTGTAGATGAAAATTTTATCCTTTCCAATAAAGAAAATGCCACACATGAGGAAATATCTTCCTCCATTTATGATGAAGACCCTACTACATATGGAGACAATGCTTTTGAAAACATAGAAGAGGATATTGATTCCTCTACTATTGATGATTTTTATGATGCATATATGACAATATCTCACTTTGATGATGCCCTACATTCACTCTCAGGCGTAGGGTCATGCATACCCATGCATGCATCTGAGGAGGCATCTATAACACCCTGCATGCACATCTATGCATCCATGAAGGAATACCTAAAGCCATCCATGCACATGCATGCATCCCTAAAGACAAGAATGCTCATGCATGCATATATGGTACATTCTTCTCATCATCAAACACATGTTGAAGTTGCAAGGAACCCATATTGGAACACAACCATGGATAAGGAGAATTAGTGCTTGATCCAAACATGGGAGTTGATACCTTTACTCCCGTAAAGGAAGCATGTTCCTCCAGATCCATTTGAAAAGAAGGAGTTCACCTTCAACTAGCTACTTATTTTTGGATCCAACCCCATTTTTTGGTTAGCAGGAAGGAAGTTTCCATTTCTTTATCTTCAACAGAGGCTGAGTACAAAGAAGTAGTCAAAACTTCCATTCAAGCCATTTGGTTACAAAATTTCCTTTCCGAGCTTGGTATCATTTTCCATCATCCAACTACCGTATGGTGTGACAATGATATTACACTAAAGTTTTAAAAAGATCCACTGCAATGAGAACACACCAAACATATCGAGATCCACATGCACTACATCAAAAGATTGGTTCAGGATGGGATCCTTGATTTGCAGTGTTGTCCCAATTATGAGCAGGCTACTAACATATTCATTATTGTTTCGGGGTGAAGGACGCAAATACCTAACATGTTTGTTTTATTTTAGTTTTGCATTATATTTTGAGGAGGGGTTTTTTTCCCACTGGGATTTCCCTCTTTCCTCTGAAATGCATTATACATGGGTAGCTACAATGGCCTTGTTCTTGAGACTCATCCATCTTGCATTATACTCACCTAAATTATGCTTAATGGGGGGTGTTTGTGTAAATACACATTAACATAACATATATTTTTAGTTAGCTTTAGTGATTGCATGTAGTTAAGCTTCAATTAGTTGTTTTATGTATTGCTTCTTTCACTATTGAATATACAGGATGCATTCTCTCCTCCAATTTTTTTCTCAATTCTTGCAAGTTTGTGCAATTATCCTCTACCTAGGTTCTTACTTATGTAGGCTCCAATAATTTAACATCCCATACTCGTTGGGTATGAGAGGTCAATTCTTAGAGTCACTCATAATATGTATTGATAGTTTTATCTTTGCCTATGAGAGGCCAGTTCTTAGAGTCCACCATACTATATATTGATAGTTTAAAATTGATGAGAGGTCTAGACTTTGATTCTCAGAATTCCCCCATACTAATCGTTTCTCTTCTTATTTTGTTACACAAAGGTTGGTTGATTGTTACAAGTTTACTTTGATTCTCAAAATGCCCCCATACTAATTGTTTCTCTCCTTATTTTGTTACACAAGGTTGGTTTATTATTAGAAGTTTTCAAGCTAGGCATAAAAAGTGTTTGAAATTAACATATGTCATTTAAAAATGAAAATATGAGGATGCATAGTTTCAAAAAAAGACCAAATAAAATTCAGGAAAAATTTAATATCCGAGACATAAAATTTATACATTTGGAAATTTTTTTTTACGCATATCATTATTATAATTTTAGATTTTACATAAAACCTAATAAGTAAAATAATTGTTTTTTCTAATTTTTGAGAAAAAAAATATTTATAAAGATATTATAAAACACTTGAGTATATTTTAAAGATAAAAAAAAAACATATTTATATTAAAATAATATTTTAAATTAATACAAACAAATATTTTATTTTATAAAATTTTAAATAAAATTATGAATGAAAATAATCAAGTTAAAATAAAAATACATGTAAACTAACAAATAATTTGAAAGGTAGAATATGAATTGGGATAAAAAGCGTTTAGAATTTGATAAAATTATATTGAAAGTAGAATATGAATTGTGATAAAAAGTTATTAACAATTTTTGATAAAAATTAACTAATTACAATTCAAATACAACAAGATTATCATGTGACACTATCAACTTCATTGTTAGTATAGCCAAATCTGTAAACCAACAAATCCAAAGGTTGTATATGAGTAGTCAACTCCATACATTCAAATACAAACATAAACATAAACATAAACATAAACATAAAAATAAACCTATAACCATAAGCCATCGATTAATCTTACCTTCTCTCGCATTCCCTTCACTTTTACTGGTATAAAAGTTGTATGATATATACGATGCAAGTATTTTGACTAAATCCGGAGGAAACGAAACAGGTGGACCTACGCTCCTGTACAAAAAATCAAAGTGGCCCTAACTAAATTTACGTAGACCAAAATCAAGATCGTGAAGCTATATGCAACAACCTGCAAGCCACACAATTAAAATAAAGGAAGTTGTAACTTCTCGCTAAATTATATTTATTGCTTCCATGCCTTTGTATAAAAAGTTAAAGCTAAAGATCAAGAATAAGAAAAGATGTAAAATGAAAAATATCTTGAATAAGAAAATGACGTTATATTAAAAAGAAAAAGTTTAAAAATAACGATGATAAATTACACCAACATGTTATCGTAAATGAGTAGCATGTTTTCCTAATGGAGAAGAAAAAGAAGAAAAAGAGTAGTATGTTTAAATCTTGAGATGTTGGAAAGGAAACGTTTTAAGGTATTGAAAATAAAAATTAGCACACAAAAGGTTATGTTAAAATTGGTTGACAAAAAAGCTGCAAGAGAATGAGATCTTATGCCTATATAGGTAAATATGGACATTAGTTTTTTTTCAATCAAGCAACACACAGAGAGGATAATTAGGAAGCCTTGAGGGTTAGCTTAATTGGTCGAGGTCAAGTTGCTAAATAAAATTGCGAATGGGAGGTGACAAGGTCAATTCTCCTCAATATCCTTGGGGTTATCCTTTGATTAGTTTGGTTGGTGGGTGGTTAGCGGGAAGTGATCCCTTCAGGTGGATTTGTTGGGAAGCACCTCACTAATGGGAGGTCATGGGGTAAATTCTCCTTGACGCCTTTTGGGTTAGGCTCTGCTAATAAGCTACTAGGACATGATCCCTTTAGGTGGATCTCCCTGAATATTTCCTTTAAATCCTCAGAAAAAAAAAAGAGAAAGGATAATGGGTCGATCTGCTTGAATTCCTTTAAGTCCTTGGAAAAAAGAGAAAGGATAATTAGGTGTTTAGATAGAGATTATTTTTCCAAGTTTTGGAAATTATTGGGTGTGGAGCCTGATTATCTTGTTTACTTTGTATCACAACATTGGACCCCTGTACCTTAAAAGGGGCGGTAGCGCCGCCCGTAATTAATCGCTGCCTTGGGGGGTCCATGGGGGGGCGACAGTGCTTTTTGGAGCCCCCCCCTGGCGGGGGCTTTCGGGGGCAACGCCCCCGAAGCTAAAAACAAATGTAAAATTTCCTTGTAAAAATATAGTAATTTCTAGTCAATCTGGGTCGTTCATTAAAAAAATGATCTAACGGTAGAAGTTATATTTAGATTAGGGTTTTTTGTCCTAGAAGGAAACCCCTCGCTTTTATGAGGGCATTTTATTGCGGCTGTGCATCGTATGTGTATTCTCAGAGCGAGAAACATAGAGGGAGACTGTGAGAGAGAATAGAGGATACTATAGCAGTTCTACTGTAGGTTTTGTGTCTTCATTTTTGTTGGATAATAGAAAGGAAGGACTGGCTGTTCGGGGTGGACGTAGCCCAAACTGGGTGAACCACCTATATCTGTGTCTCTTTGGTTTTATGTGTTTTGTGTGCTTGTATTTTCGCATATTTTATGTGTCGCATTTCTCCGTAGTATTTAATTTTCTAACAACTGGTATCAGAGCCGAAGGTATATTTGGCTAATAAACTTGCAGGAAAGAAGGGTTCCTGGTTCGAGTGGGAGCAATGGCGGACGATGGTAAGTTTAGGTTCGAGAAATTTAACGGCCAAAACTTCCCACTGTGGAAGATGCAAATGGAAGATTATCTGTATCAGAAAGATCTATACCTATCATTGAGTGGAAAAACAAAGAAGTCGGCAGCCATGACAGATGCGGAATGGAAAATTCTCAATAGAAAGACACTCGGAACAGTACGGTTGTGTCTTGCGGCGTCAGTCGCCTTCAATATTTCGAAGGAAACAACAGAGGGTTTGATGCAGAAGTTGGCGAAACTATATGAAAAACCCTCGGCCTCAAACAAGGTATTTATTATGAAACGACTATTTAATATGAAGATGTTGGAAGGTGGATCTGTTGCAGACCATTTAAATGAATTTAATATAGTTACTAGTCAGTTAAGTTTTGTAGGGGTAAAATTTTATGATGAAGTTAGAGCTCTGTTATTCTTGTGCTCATTGCCAGAGAGTTGGAATGGTTTAGTAATGGCCATTAGTAACTCTGTCTCTGGATCTAGTACTTTAAAGTTTGATGATGTTGTTGGTGCTATCCTTAGCGAGGAAATGCGACGGAAAAGCTCTGGTGAGACATCGGGTAATGCTTTGAGTGCAGAGTCTAAGGGAAGAAGAATGGAAAGAGGAAAGAGCTCAGGATATCGCAGTAAATCAAGGAAAGGCAGATCCAAGTCCAGATCGGGGATAGTGTGCTGGAATTGCGGAAAGAAAGGACACCTAAAGAAAGATTGTAGATCTCGGAAGGGAAAAGAAGGAGACACACAACAAGAAAACAATCATGAAGAAAATGTGATAGGTGATGTGTTACAAGATGCTTTGATTCTTTCTTTTGAAAATGTTACTGATTCTTGGGTTGTAGATTCAGGGGCTTCATTCCATGCCACACCTGATAAGAAATATTTTCATGACTATGTTCAAGGAGATTTTGGACAAGTTCATTTGGGTGATGATAAACCCTGTAAAATTGTTGGAATGAGTAAAGTTATTGTAAAACAACAGAATGGAAACCAATGGCTACTAAAGGAGGTAAGGCATGTTCTAGATCTGAAGAAAATTCTGATTTAAACAAGGCAGTTAGGCAGTGAAAAATTGTGTGACAACTTTCACAGATAAAACTTGGAAGGTCACCAAAGGAGCGCTGGTAATAGCAAAAGGTGAAAAGGTTGGTACATTATATTTATGCAATGGTATTTCTAACTCTGTTAATGCTTTAACTTCCAAAGGAGCAGATGCATCATTATGGTATCATAGGCTCGGACACATGAATGAGAAGGGAATGAAGATTCTTTACTCAAGAAATTTGTTTCCAAGTTTGAAGAATGTTGATTTGGATTTCTGTGAAAATTGCATTTATGGAAAACAAAAGAGAGCCAGATTTCTCAGAGTTGGGAAAGAAAAGAAGAGCGAAAAATTGGAGCTTGTGCATACAGATGTATGGGGACCTACTCAAGTATCATCTCTCAGTGGCTCTCGTTATTATGTTACATTTATTGATGATGCAACTAGAAAAACTTGGATTTATTGTATTCAGAATAAATCTGATGTATTTGATACTTTCAAGAAATGGAAAGCTTTGGTTGAGATTGAGACAGGAAAGAAGTTGAAGTGTCTCAGATCAGACAATGGAGGTGAGTATTGCAGCAAAGATTTTGATAGGTATTGTTCAGAGCATGGAATTCGTAGAGAGAAGACAGTTCCAAGAACACCACAAGAAAATGGTGTGTCAGAAAGGATGAACAGAACAATCATGGAGCGT
Source organism: Pinus albicaulis (assembly GCA_034641835.2). Lineage (NCBI taxonomy): Eukaryota > Viridiplantae > Streptophyta > Pinopsida > Pinales > Pinaceae > Pinus > Pinus albicaulis. Next base: position 131,237,302 of record CM076575.1, read on the forward strand.
GCAAGGTGCATGAGATTGCATGCATGATTTCCTTTACAATTTTGGGCAGATGCTGTAGATACTGTTGTTTATCTAATAAACAGAGGGCCTTCAAGTTCCTTGGATGGTGGTATTCCAGAGGAAGCATGGACAGGTAAAAAGGTAAACTACTCTTTTTTTAAAGCCTTTTGGTTGTGAGGCCTTTGTCCATATTAATAAAGAAAACAGAACAAAGCTTGAGGCAAAATCAAAGAAATGTACCTTTATTGGATATGGTGTTAATGATTTTGGTTATCGCTTATATGATTATGAAAATCACAAAATCATTAGGAGCAAAGATGTAATATTCAATGAAAAGGTCTTGTATAAGAATCAGTTGCAGGAAAAGAAACAGGAAAAAGAAAGCAAGGAATACATGGTTCTTGATGAGATAACTGAAAAAGTAAAGGTGCCTGAAAATAATAATAATCAACAACCACAGCAGCAACAACCACCACAACAGCAACAGGCACCTCAAACACCTGAAAGTGGTGTTAGAAGATCTACCACGATAAGTAGACCCCCTGAACGATACTCTCCTTCATTATATTATTTATTGTTGACTGATTCTGGTGAACCTGAATGTTATGAAGAAGCAATGCAGGTTGAAAGCAGGAAGAAGTGGGAGCTAGCCATGGAAGAAGAGATTGACTCCTTAATGCATAACCAGACTTGGGACTTAGTTAGGTTGCCTGCAGGTAAAACTACATTGCAGAATAAATGGGTTTACAGGCTGAAGGAAGAAGATGGAGGAAAACAGAGGTACAAAGCTAGACTTGTGGTGAAGGGTTTTGCACAAAAGAAAGGTATTGATTTTGATGAAATATTTTCTCCTGTTGTTAAGATGAATTCAATTAGAACTATCTTAAGTCTTGTAGCAGTGGAAGATTTACATCTTGAACAGTTAGATGTAAAGACAACATTTCTCCATGGAGATTTGGAGGAAGAGATATACATGCAGCAACCAAAAGGATATGAGGTAAAAGGGAAAGAAAAATTGGTGTGCAGATTAAAGAAGAGCTTGTATGGCTTAAAACAGGCTCCAAGGCAGTGGTATCTAAAATTTGACAAGTTTATGTATGAACAAGGTTATACTAGATGTCACTCTAATCATTGTGTTTATCTAAAAAGGCAAAATGATGGCAGCTATATTATATTGTTATTGTATGTAGATGACATTCTTGTTGTAGGGTCTAACATGCAGGAAATAAATGTGCTCAAAATAAAATTGGAAAATTCATTTGCAATGAAGGATTTGGGAGCTGCAAAACAAATCCTTGGTATGAGGATAATTAGAGACACGAAAAATCGCAAATTAACATTATCTCAGAATGAGTACATAGAGAAGGTGTTGAAAAGATTTAATATGCAGAATGAAAAACCAGTTAGTACACCTTTTGCTAGCCATTTCAAACTTAGTAAGGAGATGTGCCCAAATACCCAAGAAGACATGGATTATATGTCTAAAGTTCCATATGCATCTGCAGTTGGAAGCTTAATGTATGCAATGGTCTGCACAAGGCCTGATATTGCACATGCAGTGGGAGTTGTAAGCAGGTACATGAATAATCCAGGAAAAGAACATTAGATGGTTAGTAAAATGGATTCTCAGATATTTGAGAGGTATCACAAATCAAGCATTATGCTTTGGTGGTTCAGACATTGTTCTACAGGGATATGTTGATGCAGATATGGCAGGTGACAGAGATAACGGGAGGAGCACTACATGATATGTATTTACTGTAGGTGGAACAACTGTCAGTTGGGTTTCAAAAATCCAAAGTGTTGTTGCACTTTCAACAACATAAGCATAGTATGTTGCTGCTACAGAGGCTAGTAAAGAAATGATTTGGTTACAAAGGTTTATGGGTGAATTGGGTAAGAAGCATGATATGGGCACACTATTCAGTGATAGCCAAAATTCCATTCATCTTGCAAAGAACTCAGAATTTCATTCCAGGACTAAACACATACATCTCAAGTACCATTTCATATGGTCAGTATTAGAAGATGGAGAGTTGAAGCTGGAAAAGATACACACTAGCCAGAATCCTGCAGATATGCTAACAAAAGTTGTAACCAGGGAGAAACTTAGAACATGCTTAGTTTCAATTGGTCTTCAAGGATGATGATGAAGATGAGAAACAACCAGGTCCAAATAGGAGTCATTGTCCAGCAAATGAAGCAGCGGTGGAGTTGCTACAATCAGTCTCCAAGTGGGAGATTGTTGGGTGTGGAGCCTGATTATCTTGTTTACTTTGTATCACAACATTGGACCCCTGTACCTTAAAAGGGGCGACAACACCGCCCGTAACTAATCGCTGCTGTGGGGGGTCTAGGGGGGGGGCGACAGTGCTTTTCGGAGCTCCCCCCTGGCGGGGGCTTTCGGGGGCAGCGCCCCCGAAGCTAAAAATACATGTAAAATTGCCTTGTAAAAATATAGTAATTTCTAGTCAATCTGGGCCGTTCATTAGGCAAATGATCTGACGGTAGAAGTTATGTTTAGATTATGGTTTTTTTCCCTAGAAGGCAAACCCTCGATTTTATGAGGGCATTTTATTGCAGCTGTGCATCGTATGTGTATTCTCAGAGCGAGAAACAGAGAGGGAGACTGTGAGAGAGAACAAAGGATATTACATTGGATCTGCTGTAGGTTTTGTCTCTTCATTTTTGTTGGATAATAGAAAGGAAGGACTGGCTGTTCGGGGTGGACGTAGCCCAAACTGGGTGAACCACGTATATCTGTGTCTCTCTGGTTTTATGTGTTTTGTGTGCTTGTATTTTCCGCATATTTTATGTGTTGCATTGCTCCATAATATATAATTTTCTAATAGAAATGATTGTTTTTCATTACCTTGGAATTTATATTTGGCATTAATAAATTTGGACACATTATTAGAAAAATCTTACTTACTAATATGCTTCAACCCATGTGAGCCATAATGCATGCATTGGAATAGTCAATGAGATAGTAAGGATCGTAGAATCCAAATCTTGCCAATAGGTTTCCATGTGTATTTTCTCTTAAGGCTGCATAGCCTAGAGAACCATATAGGATGAAGAAGGTAGTTGATATCATCATAGCCAAAAAATTAGCTTTCTTCATAGTTCTATTTTTAGGGAATGGTATGAAGGTTTGAACCCTGGTAGTTTGTTTTCTTTAAAAGATTTCCACAAGGTGTTTTATGAGAATTATAAAGAAAATTCTCCATCTTTATCATTAGCTGAAATTTTTTTTGACCAGTTTGAGGATCTCATACAATACATTGTAAATATTGATGAATATCTAGGAAATTGACATCTTGTGAATCTCTTAGAAGCAACTTATGAATTTCATTGACCAAGATAAGTTAGTTGAAAATGAAAACAATCAGGAAATGAAAGAAGATCTACAAGATCTCTCTATGGGGACAAATGATAGTTCATTTGCTCTTTTGTGTGAGGCTAAAGAAGACATTTAGCCTCATGATCAATCTTCACAGGAGAAAGAAAACAATTGTTGTTCAATACAAAGAAAAAAAAGGCTCCCTCCTCCTTTAAATGAAGAAGAAATCAATCAGATTCTATGTATGCAACCAACCTGTTGTCGACCCTAGAGACAGCCTTGAGTTGTGAAAGACCAGTGCCTAGGACATCTTATACAGCAAGGAGCATATGATATAACACGATAAGTTATTAGGAAAGGCTCTCATGCTATCTCTTGTAAACAATAAGGTTAATTTGAATGGGACCAAAACTTTCAGAAAATGGACACAGGGAAAGAAATATTGCAGAGGCAAGGTGTGGAACTCTAATACAAATGCATTAGACAATTCAAAAGCAACTTACTGTAAAGAGGGCCGGTTCAAAAATACCTCACAGAAATAAATAATCAGAAGGTGTTTACTGCATACGCAAGATGTAAGATAATACTAACTGTCATTGAGATGCTATCCAGGAACAAGTATTAACATGTAATGGGCTTACCAATTTAAGAATCCATACATGACAATAGCATTTTAAAAATAACCTCCCAAAGAAGCTAATATAGCAGAAGTATGGTTGAAGTGGAAAGTGAAACAATATATCATGCATGAGCCATATTTAAAGCGCTTGACTGGTTCAAGCATGAGTATCAACTAGGATAAATTCATATCGAAAACCAGTGAGCCACTCGCATTCCAGAACATGATACAAGAAAGGCAGATGAAACGAAATGAACAGTTAAACTAGCACATATAAGAGAAAGTTACAAACTGTGAGGCACCAAAGACCAGAATCCTCCATTAGGCGAATTTTGAGGTCTAAAACAGGACTCCTAAGAAAAATGTACAACAAAAATAAACTTTATAAGAACCAATAGGATTAAATATGATGATGTCAACCATGGGGGATGATTCACCATTTTTTAAGTAAAAGGGTAAAAATATTAAAAGATAATAAAATAATAAAACTACTTTTTCAAATCGTTTTTTCAACTTATCTCCAAAAGTTTTTACTCATATTTCGAGTGGGATTACTCGTTGGATGCAAAATTTAATTCCTCATCCAAGGAGTACCCATGTTGCATACTTTCGATTGACCCTGCTACACAAAAAATGAGAAATACATAAAAAAACGTGATTACAATCACGTTTTTTATGTATTTCTAATTTTTCATGTAGTAGTACCCATTGAAAATATGCAACATGGGTACTCCTTGGATGAAGAATTAAATTTTTCATCCAACAGGTACTCTCGCTCGAAATTTGAGTAAAAACTTTGGGAGATAAGTTGAAAAAATAGTTTTTTCATTTTTCCCTCTAAAATTTGATGATGTCATCAAATCTTATTTGATTTTTTCCACTATTATTTTATAATTTCCTTAGGAGGCCCATTTTAGACCTCAAAATTCCCCTAATGCATTAGAGATGGAACTCCTCCTCATTGAAACCCAACGGTGAGGAAACCCAATGGGCTCTATACATTCATATAAGAGTTCAACAAAATGCATACAAAAATTCTCTCACCGCCTCATTTTCTAATAAATTTGGAAACCATTGTAATCCGTTCTTTGGGGGTTTTATAGGAGAATGAGTGATAGTGGGAGTAGATGTTTCATTTAATTTGATTCATTAAGACAGAATGGCGGAAGCGTTCAGGTCCACACTACTCAATAACCTTATGTTGTACTCTGTAGTCTAGTCCATAGATCTCTGTCAGGTCGGGATTGACCTCAGATGTCTTCTTGAAGTCCTTCTGGCTGCCTGGAACTCTACGCTAGCCTTCTGGAAATGGTGAACTGGATAGAAAGTCCTCAAGCCTCCATACTCCATAACTGCTGGTTCTGACAGTATTTAAGAGGCTTCTATCAGCGTAATTGACTATTTATGGGCTCGAGGAGGCATGGGGGCTTTAATGGGAAGATGTACTGCCTGGAGAAAAACATCCTGCAGATATTAAAACAAAGATATGGCTGTTGCATGTGCTCTTTTAAGTCTTCAAAATGCTTCTTTATCATTTGAATACAATATTAGGCTCTAAATATTCAATTAACAGGTCCAAATCCCTTAAATCTGTTTCTGCTGCTTCACTTGGCCGCTATAATGGCCTCTCTATGTTTTTCATTATACTGACTATGATTATGGAGGCAGAGTGAAAATTCCATTCTGTAAAAACCCTGCGCAATGAAACAAATCAATTATAAAATCCAGGGTCGTGGTGGAAGAATGTTTTGGAGGCCTGCGGAGTGGTGGCGTAATGGTGGAGAACAGTGGAAACTATGAAAGAGTTTGTATGGTAGGACCTAGTCAAGGGCAGGGGGCGATTGAACGCGAGCCGTTAGATCTCGGGAAGGGATCAACGGGGGAGGTCAAATGATGAAGTTAGTAGGAGCTGCGATAAAAAAATATGGGCGAAATGCGCGATGTGATGTGGGCCGCAGATCTTGGATGAATGGAAGGCTCTGATTGAATTGGAGGATCGCAATTGGGAGAGGCATCAGGAGACGCATTTGGGAGCTTGCGATTGCGATTGGAGCAATGATGTGATTGGCGATGGTGTGATTGAGCGAAAATCGTTCGATCTAGGTCAAGATCGACGACGGGGATTAAATCGGTGGGGGAAAAGATTGATACAATGAGCGGGATGGGAGACATAAGGGCCGTTGGATTAAGCGGGATGAACGGCTACGATCTGATCGGGGTATCACAATTGGAGGAAACTGAAGGAAGGGATGCTGAGTTTGCGCGATGCAATTACGCGCCAGCCGTCCGATCTGGAACCAGATTGACGACCCATGGTTAATCGGAGGGGATATGTAGCGGGGATGGGTGCACAGTGGAACTAGTGCTGACAGTCGGATCTTACAAATATTGACGACTCAGATCTTAGAGGAGGCCAAACGACTACTCCATCACATCGGAGCATTTCATGATAACAAAGGAGTGCACATACCAAAAGTTCTGATTGCGATGGTAGTGAATTAGCGCTGGCCATCAGATCTTTTAAAGAGATCGACGGTGGGGATTGCGGCAGAGGTCTACAGACCAAACCCCAATCGCATCGAGATTTATCAAGCACAACACAGAAAATGCGCTCCTCCGAATGTTTCGATTGCGATTAGCGCCCAGGCCTTTAGTGCTTGGTCTCGCGCACAGAGCATATGGGGAAGTGGTTCAAGGGGCTGGACTAAAAAGGGGCTTAGCCTATCATAAGGTGGAAAGTGGGTTTTTGGCCCATTTTTAATATATTTTAGGGCTAACAAAGGGTAATGGTAAGGGGGATGAAGGGATTTTCAGCCAAACAAAGGGTATTTGTGAGGTTGAAAAGGGGAATTGAATGATCAATGAGGGAATAATTTAGGAGAGGGGAAAAATGGTGTTGAAACAGAGGATTAGTGGGAATAATATAAGGGAAAAGGAGGCCTTTTTGGGCATTCTTCTTCATAGAAACAGAGAGGTTTTTAACTGGAAACAACAGTGGGGATTCATTAAAGGAAAAAGGGCGTAAAGGGACATCAAGGATGATGTGTTTTCAGCAGTAATGCATTCCTTGAAAGCTCAGAGACAGTTTGACCCCCTGTTTGCTTGTCAAAAATTAATAGGGGGCTAACATGATCAACATTGGCTCCACCTGGGGACGACATGTTCATCCTTGGGCGTGTCGAGAACTTTGCAGACCACCTACATCATCAATTTTTACAAACAATAAAAATAAACCTATTCTACTTCTACTCTTATTACTCCATGAGACCAGATTATACTGTTGGTATCACATTTTCTCTACCTAAACTACATCTGCTAGGATTAAACCGTCTAGAAGATTTCTTCTCTACATTCTAAAACGGAAATTGAAAAATAGCCAAGCCAGGATTAGACTGTCTGGCTTGCTAGACTTTGCAGAAATTAAAACAACTAACTACATGCTCACAGATTGAGCTTTATTGAGCTTTTCCTACCTAACCTACTTTAACTAGATTATTTACAAGTCTAGCTTACAAAAATTGTCTTCCAATGCAACCAGTCCATCAAGTGATCCCATGACTAGTCTGTTCTGCCCAGCTCCTTGAGCAAGCTGGATAGGTAGGGCTGCTCCCACTCTTTCTGTTCTTTGTCAGCAACTTCAAAAAAATTTCTTTCTGTCTGCAACATGCTGCTTAAAAATACCTTTGATCCTTCCTTAAATGTTTGTAGGAAATGAGCAAAAGGATCATGCAAAGATACCTGGTTATGAATATTTGGCAGGCAAGCTTCAACCATGATCTCTTCTTCTTCCACTGGATTGAGAAGAAGACTCTCTTGGGGTAGAGTGTCTCCTTCATCTTCTGGACCGGAGGACTCATCGTACATTGTTGTTGATTCCTCTTGGAGCTCTAACATGTTTTGCGCTGCTGGATAATTTGAGGTAATCCAGGCCTCCATATATTCTGCCACAAGATCAATGAACACATGATGTACACTTTTTTCTTTCAGGCCTTCCATGACTGGTAGGTTGTCTTTATCCTGGGCCGCTTTGATTTTTGCATCTTCCACTGCATTTTCAATGCGTCTCTTGAGAACCGGATCATTTTATTCTTGTACTTTGAAAGGCAGTGGAATATATTCTCTTTTAGGGGGAGGGGGACTTTCCAAAAAGGCTCTCAGGACTCTGAACTGATAAGACTTTTCTTGTGAGTTCAGAAATTCGATCTCAGCTTCATATATTTCAACCACCAATTCTAGAAAGATTTTCTTAAGCACGAGTTTAACACTTGAGATGAGAAGAAGAATAGCTCATGGAAGGTCCTCCACCTTTCGTTTTGCCAAGCCACGTGACATTTCATCTCGACACTCTACTATGAAACTTGGATGCATTTTTTTAAACTGCTCAGAGTCTTCCACTGGTGAAGTGGCTTGGTCTTTGGCATGGCTGATGTTGTACTACGACATGGTCTCCCAGTGGAGTCTCATGAAACCAAGATAATCAATGTCCTACTGATCACAAATGGAGTCTTTGAATCATTTAGGAACTGTGGAGTCGCCAAGGTGAGGGATCTACAACTCTCAACTCTTCATGCTCACCTTTCTTAAGAGTAAACAAAGATTTTGTCGAGGTTAGGGGATTTAACGTTTCTTAACTTCGTCCCCAGCAACAACGCAAAAAATATGTTTTCGACCCTAGGGATAGCCTTGAGTTCTGAAAGACCAGTGCCTAGGACATCTTATACAGCAAGGAGCATATGATATAACACGGTAAGTTATCAGGAAAGGCTCTCATGCTATCTCTTGTAAACAATAAGGTTAATTTGAATGGGACCAGAACTTTCAGAAAATGGACACAGGGAAAGCAATACTACAGAGGCAAGGTGTGGAACTCTAATACAAATGCATCATAAAATTCAAAGGTAGCTTACTGTAAAGAGGGCTAGTTCAAAAATACCTCACAGAAATAAATAATCAGAAGGTGTTTACTGCGTATGCAAGATGTAAGATAATATTAACTTTCATTGAGATGCTATCCAGGAACAAGTATTAACATGTAATGGGCTTACCAATTTAAGAATCCATACATGACAATAACGTTTTAAAAATAACCTCCCAAAGAAGCTAATATAGCAAAAGTATGGTTGAAGTGGAAAGTGAAACAATATATCATGCCTGAGCCATATGTAAAGTTCTTGACTGGTTCAAGCATGAGTATCAACTAGGATAAACTCATACCGAAAACCAGTGAGCCACTCGCATTCCATAACATGATACAGGAAAGGCGGATGAAACGAAATGAACAATTAAACTAACACATATAAGAGAAAGTTACAAACTGTGAGGCACCAAAGACCAGAATCCTCATTAGAGATGGAACTCCTCCTCACTAAAACCCAACGGGCTCTGTACATTCATATAAAATTTCAACAAAATGTATACAAAAATTCTCTCACCGCCTCATTTTCTGATAAATCTGGAACCCGGTGTAATCCGTTCTTGGGGGTTTTTATAGGAGAATGAGTGATAGCGGGAGTAGATGTTTCAGTTAATTTGATTCATTAATACAGAATGGCGGAAGTGTTCATGCCCACACTACTCAATAACCTTACGCTGTACTCTGTAGTTTGGTCCAGAGATCTCTGTCAGGTCGGGATTGACCTCAGATGTCTTCTTGAAGTCCTTCTGGCTGCCTGGAACTCTACGCTAGCCTTCTGGAAATGGTGAACTGGATAAAAAGTCCTCATGCCTCCATACTCCATAACTACTGGTTCTGATAGTATTTAAGAGGCTTCTATCAACGTAATTGACTATTTCTGGGCTCTAGGAGGCATGGGGGCTTTAATGGGAAGATGTACTGCTTGGAGAAAAATGTCCCGTAGATATTAAAACATAGATATGGTGGTTGCGTGTGCTCTTTTAGGTCTTCAAAATGCATCTTTATCCTTTGAATATGGGATTAGGCTCTAAATATTCAATTAATAGGTCCAAATCCCTTAAATCTATTTCTGCTGCTTCACTTGGCTGCTATAATGGGCTCTCTATGTTTTGCATTATGATGACTGTGATTACGGAGGTAGAGTGAAAATTCCACTCTGCAAAAACCCCGCACAATGAAACAAATCAATTATAAAATCCAGGGTGGTGGCGGAAGAATGTTTTGGAGGCCTACGGAGTGGTGGCGTAATGGTGAACAGTGGAATCTATGAAAGAGTTTGTATGGTAGGACCCGGTCAAGGGCGGGGGGCGATTGAACGTGAGCCGTTAGATCTCAGGAAGGGATCAACGGCGGAGGTCAAATGATGAAGTTAGTAGGCGCTGCGATGAAGCAATATGGGTGAAATGCGCGATGTGATGTGGGCCGCAGATCTTGGATGAATGGACGGCTTTGATTGAATCGGAGGATCACAATCGGGAGAGGCATCGGGAGACGCATTTGGGAGCTTGCGATTGCGATTGGAGCAGTGATGCGATTGGCGATCGTGCGATTAAGTGCCAACCATCCGATCTGGGTCAAGATCGATGGTGGGGATTAAATCGGCAGGGGGGAATATTGATGCAATGAGTGGGATGGGAGACACAAGGGCCGTTGGATTAAGCAGGATGAACGGCTACGATCTGATCGGGGGATCGCAATCGGAGGAAATTGAAGGAGGGGATGCTGAGTCTGCGTGATGCGATTACGCGCCAGCCGTCCGATCTAAAACCAGATCGATAGCCCATGGTTAATCAGAGGGAATATGGAGTGGGGACGGGTGCACAACGAAACTAGTGCTGACTGACAGATCTTACAAAGATCGACGGCTCAGATCTTAGCAGAGGCCAAACGACTAAACTCCATCGCATCGGAAAATTTCATGATAACAAAGGAATGCGCATACCGAAAGCTCTGATTGCGATGGCGGTGAATTAGCCATGGCCGTCGGATCTCTTAAAGAGATCGATGGTGGAGATTGTGGCGAAGGTCTACAGACCAAACCTTAATCGCATCGGGATTTATCAAGCACAACACAAAAAACGTGCTCCTCCGAAAGGTCCGATTGTGATTAGTGCCCAGGCCTTTAGCGCTTGGTATCAAGTGTAGAGAATATGGGGAAGTGGTTCAAGGGGCTGGGCTAAAAAGGGGCTTAGCCTATCATAAGGTGAAAAGTGGGTTTTTGGCCCGTTTTTAATGTATTTTAGGGCCAACAAAGGGTAACGGTAAGGGGGATGAAGGGATTTTCAGCCAAACAAAGGGTATTTATGAGGTCGAAAAGGGGAATTGAATTATCAATGAGGGATTAATGAGGAATTAGGAGAGGGGAAAAATGGTGTTGAAACGGAGGATTAGTGGGAATAAAATAAGGGAAAAGGAGGCCTTTTTGGGCATTCTTCTTCATAGAAACAGAGAGCTTTTTAACTGGAAACAACAGTGGGGATTCATCAAAGGACAAAGGGCATAAAGGGACTTCAAGGATGATGTTTTTTCAGCAGGAATGCATTCCTTAAAATCTCAGAGACAGTTTGACCCCCTGTTTGCTTGTCAAAAATTAATAGGGGGCTAACATGATCAACATTGGTTCCACCTGGGGACGACACATTCATCCTTGGGCGTGTCGAGAACTTCACAGACCACCTACATCATCAATTTTTAAAAACAAGAAAAATAAACCTATTCTACTTCTACCCTTATTACTCCATGAGACCAGATTAAACTGTTGGTCTCACATTTTCTCTACCTAAACTACATCTGCTAGGATTAAACTGTCTAGCAGATTTCTTCTCTACATTCTAATACAGAAATTGAAAAACAACCAAGCCAAGATTAGACTGTTTGGCTTGCTGGACTTTGCAGAAATTAAAACAACTAACTAAATGCTCACAGACTGAGCTTTATTGAGATTTTCCTACCTACCCTACTTTAATTGGACTATTTACAAGTCTAGCTTACAAACATTGTCTTCCAATGCAACCAGTCCATCAAGTGATCCCATGACTGGTCTGTTCTGCCTAGCTCCTTGAACAAGCTGGATAGGCAGGGCTGCTCCCACTCTTTCTGTTCTTCGTGAGCAGCTTCAAAAAATTTTCTTTTTATCCGCAACATGCTGCTTAAAAAGACCTTTGATCCTTCCTTAAATGTTTTCAGGAAATGAGCATAAGGATCATGAAAAGATACCTGGTTATGAATATTTGGCAGGCAGGCTTCAACCAGGATCTCTTCTTCTTCCACTGGATTGAGAAGAAGACTCTCTTGGGGTAGAGTGTCTCCTTCATCTTCTTGACCAGAGGACTCATCGTCCATTGTTGTTGAGTCCTCTTGGAGCTCTGACATGTTTTGCGCTGCTGGAGAATTTGAGCTAATCTGGGCCTCCATATATTCTGCCACAAGATCAACGAGCACATGATGTACACTTTTTTCTTTCAGGCCTTCCATGACTGGTAGGCTGGGTTTAACACTTGATTTTCTTAAGCACGGGTTCTACTGTTGATTTATGTATTGAGGCATTTCCTCATGAAGAAACATAATAACATATTGATACTAATTTTGTTCTACCTTCTCAAGAAGGCCGATGACCAGAAAGTGCTCCTATTCATCAAAATGATGGCCTTCAAACAAAATTCAACCAACTCAGTCAAAACATATCAGGTTTGCTTGAGGACAACATAGTGGTATATAATGAGGATGCCATGTCATATGACCATGAAGAATGTGTAGATATTATCTTTGAGAAGGATCCTGATCATGACAGAGTGGAACAAGGAGCAACCCTAAATGAAGCTTTTTATTTAAATCCTCAGGGCCAGGTATTGTTCCAATATCCTTTTGTTGGTTTCTTAGAATCATCTAAATAAGGAGTATGCTATGCCAGGAATGGTTTGTTGCAGAGTTTAAGGAAATTTTTGAGCATTTTTGTCCACAGGCAAGTAAGATGGGAGTGGCCCTTTTGCTTTTCCAGCCTACTCAAAAGAGTGAACAAGAATCAATCATGTAGTCATTTACTTGATTGGTTGCATTGGAGAAAGTAGTTCACTTAGTGTATATATCATCTCCAAGTTAGATTAGGGTAGGTAGGTGTGCAAATAAGCTCAGCACTCCGAGCATCTTTCAAATTTTAGTTTAGATTTGTTTTCATTTTCATATCAGTATATTTCAATCTTTTTTTTCAACACAGTTCAAGTCTCACCATTCAAGTTTTCAAGGTGCAGTAGTATGTTCAGCTTGATGGATTCCAGTGGATAAGTGCAATTTTAGTTTTAGTTCAAATATTAGTATGAAAAGGAGGCCTTTTTTGGCATTCTTCTTCATAGAAACAGAGATCTTTTTAACTGGAAACAACAGTGGGGATTCATCAAAGGACAAAGGGCATAAAGGGACTTCAAGGATGATGTGTTTTCAGTAGGAATGCATTCCTTAAAAGCTCAGAGACAGTTTGACCCCCTGTTTGCTTGTGAAAAATTAATAGGGGGCTAACATGATCAACATTGGTTCCACCTGGGGACGGCACATTCATCCTTGGGTGTGTCGAGAACTTCGCAGACCACCTACATCATCAATTTTTACAAACAAGAAAAATAAACCTATTCTACTTCTACCCTTATTACTCCATGAGACCAGATTAAACTGTTGGTCTCACATTTTCTCTACCTAAACTACATCTGCTAGGATTAAACTGTCTAGCAAATTTCTTCTCTACATTCTAATACAGAAATTGAAAAACAACCAAGCCAAGATTAGACTATTTGGCTTGCTGGACTTTGCAGAAATTAAAACAACTAACTAAATGCTCACAGACTGAGCTTTATTGAGATTTTCCTACCTACCCTACTTTAACTGGACTATTTACAAGTCTAGCTTACAAAAATTGTCTTCCAATGCAACCAGTCCATCAAGTGATCCCATGACTGGTCTGTTCTGCCTAGCTCCTTGAACAGGCTGGATAGGCAGGGCTGCTCCCACTCTTTCTGTTCTTCGTGAGCAGCTTCAAAAATTTTTCTTTCTATCCACAACATGCTGCTTAAAAATACCTTTGATCCTTCCTTAAATTTTTTCAGGAAATGAGCATAAGGATCATGCAAAGATACCTGGTTATGAATATTTGGCAGGCAGGCTTTAACCAGGATCTCTTCTTCTTCCATTGGATTGAGAAGAAGACTCTCTTTGGGTAGAGTGTCTCCTTCATCTTCTTGACTAGAGGACTCATCATCCATTGTTGCTAAGTCCTCTTGGAGCTCTGACATGTTTTGCGCTGCTGGAGAATTTGAGCTAATCTGGGCCTCCATATATTCTGCCACAGGATCAATGAACACATGATGTACACTTTTTTCTTTCAGGCCTTCCATTACTGGTAGGCTGTCTTTATCCTGGGCCGCTTTGAGTTCTGCATCTTCCACTGCATTTTCAATGTGGCTCTTGAGAACCGGATCATTTTCTTCTTGTAATTCGAAAGGTAGTGGAATCTCTTCTCTTTTAGGGGGAGGGCGACTTTCCAAAAAGGCTCTCGGGTCTCTGAACTGATATGATTTTTCTTGTGAGTTCAGAAATTTGATCTCAACTTCATATCTTTCAACCACCAATTCTAGAAAGATTTTCTTAAGCACGGGTTTAACACTTGAGCTGAGAAGAAGAATAGCCCGTGAAAGGTCTTCCAGCTTCATTTTTGCCAAGCCACGTGAAATTTCATCTCGACACTCTGCTATGAAACTTGGATGCATTTTTGCAAACTGCTCAGAGTCTTCCACTGGTGAAGTGGCTTGGTCTTCGGCATGGTTGATGTTGTACTGCGACATGGTCTCCCAGTGGAGTCTCGTGAAACCAAGATAATCAGCAGCCTACTAATCACCAATGGAGTCTTTGAATCATTTAGGAACTATGGAGTCGCCAAGGTGAGGGATCTACAACTCTCAACTCTTCATGCTAACTTTTCTGAAGAGTGAATAAAGATTTTGTCGAGGCCTAGGGATTTAAATTTTCTTAGCTTCGTCCCTGGTAACGGCACCAAAAAGATGTTGTCAACCCTAGAGATAGCCTTGAGTTGTGAAAGACCAGTGCCTAGGACATCTTACACAGCAAGGAGCATATGATATAACACGGTAAGTTATCAGGAAAGGCTCTCATGCTATCTCTTGTAAACAAGAAGGTTAATTTGAATGGGACCAAAAATTTTAGAAAATGGACACAGGGAAAGCAATACTACAGAGGCAAGGTGTGGAACTCTAATACAAATGCACCATACAATTCAAAGGAAGCTTACTGTAAAGAGGGCCGGTTCAAAAATACCTCACAGAAATAAATAATTAGAAGGTGTTTACTGCGTATGCAATATGTAAGATAATACTAACTGTCATTGAGATGCTATCGAGGAACAAGCATTAACATGTAATGGGCTTACCAATTTAAGAATCCATACATGACAATAGCATTTTAAAAATAACCTCCCAAAGAAGCTAATATAGCAGAAGTATGGTTGAAGTGGAAAGTGAAACAATATATCATGCCTGAGCCATATTTAAAGCGCTTGAAAAGTTCAAGCATGAGTGTCAACTAGGATAAATTCATACCGAAAACCAGTGAGCCACTGACATTCCAGAACATGATACAAGAAAGGCGGATGAAACAGAATGAAAAATTAAACTAGCACATATAAGAGAAAGTTACAAACTGTGAGGCACCAAAGACCAGAATCCTCATTAGAGATGGAACTCCTCCTCACTAATACCCAACACGCTCTGTACATTCATATAAGAGTTCAAAAAAATTTATACAAAAATTCTCTCACCGCCTCATTTTCTGATAAATCTGGAACCCGGTGTAATCTGTTCTTGGGGGTTTTTATAGGAGAATGAGTGATAGCGGGAGTAGATGTTTCAGTTAATTTGATTCATTAATACAGAATGGCGGAAGTGTTCATGCCCACACTACTCAATAACCTTACGATGTACTCTATAGTCTGGTCCAGAGATCTCTGTCAGGTCGGGATTGACCTTGGATTTCTTCTTGAAGTCCTTCTGGCTGCTCGGAACTCTACGCTAGCCTTATAGAAATGTTGAACTAGATAGAAAGTCATCAGGCCTCCATACTCCATAACTACTAGTTATGATAGTCTTTAAGAGGCTTCTGTCAGCATAATTGACTATTTCTGGGCTCGAGGAGGCATGGGGGCTTTAATGGGAAGATGTACTGCCTGGAGAAAAACGTTCCGCAGATATTCAAACACAGATATGGATATTGTGTGTGCTCTTTTAGGTCTTCAAAATGCATATTTATCCTTTGAATACGTGATTAGGCTCTAAATATTCAATTAACAGGTCCAAATCCCTTAATCAAGCTCGTCGCTCACTTGGCCACTATAATGGCCTCTCTCGTGTTTTGCATTACGGACTGTGGATTACATGGCGCAGTGAAAATTCCACTGTGAAAAACCCCGCACAATGAAACAAATCAATTATAAAATCTAGGTGGTGGGCGTACAAATTGCCAAAGGCCTGTGGAGTGGTGGCATAATGGTGGAGAACAGTGGAAACTATGAAAGAGTTTGTATGGTAGGACCCAGTCAAGGGTGGGGGGCGATTGAACGCGAGTCGTTAGATCTCAGGAAGGGTTCAACGACAGAGGTCAAATGATGAATTTAGTAGGAGCTGTGATGAAGCAATATGGGCGAAATGCGTGATGTGATGTGGGCCGCAGATCTTGGATGAATGGACAGCTCTGATTGAATCGGAGGATCACAATCGGGAGAGACCTTGGGAGACGCATTTCGGAGCTTGCGATTGCGATTGGAGTAGTGATGCGATTGGCGATCGTGCGATTGAGCGCTAACCGTCCGATCTGGGTCAAGATCGACGACGGGGATTAAATCAGTGGGGGGAAATATTGATGCAATGAGTGGGATGGGAGACATAAGGGTCGTTGGATTAAGCGGGATGAACGGCTACAATCTGTTCGGGGGATCACAATCGGACGAAATTGAAGGAGGGGATGCTGAGTTTGCGCGATGCGATTACGCACTAGCCGTCCGATCTAGAACCAGATCGACGTCGCATGGTTAATCGGAGGGGATATGGAGCGGGGACGGGCGCATAGCAGAATTGGCGCTGACCGTTAGATATTACAAAGATCGATGGCTCAGATCTTAGAGGAGGCCAAACGACTAAACTCCATCGCATCGGAGGATTTCATGATAACAAAGGAATGCATATACCAAAAGCTCCGATTGCGTTGGTGGTGAATTAGTGCTGGCCATCGGATCTCTTAAAGAGATTGACGGTGGAGATTGTGACGGAGGTCTACAGACCAAACCCCAATCGCATCGGGATTTATCAAGCACAACACAGAAAACACACTCCTCTGAATTTTTTGATTGCGATTAGCACCCAGGCCTTTAGCACTTGGTATTGGGCGCAGAGCATATGGGGAAGTGGTTCAAGGGGCTGGACTAAAAAGGGGCTTAGCCTATCATAAGGTGGAAAGTGGGCTTTTGGCCCATTTTTAATGTATTTTAGGGCCAACAAAGGGTAACGGTAAGGGGGATGAAGGGATTTTCAGCCAAACAAAGGGTATTTGTGATGCCAAAAAGGGGAATAGAATGATCAATGAGGTATTAATGAGGAATTAGGAGAGGGGAAAAATGGTGTTGAAACAAAGGATTAGTGGGAATAAAATAAGGGAAAATGAGGCCTTTTTGGGCATTCTTCTTCACAGAAACAGAGAGGTTTTTAACTGGAAATAGTAGTGGGGATTCATCAAAGGACAAAGGGCATAAAGGGACTTCAAGGATGATGTGTTTTCAGTAGGAATGCATTCCTTGAAAGCTCAGAGACAGTTTGACCCCCTGGTTGCTTGTCAAAAATTAATGGGGGGCTAACATGATCAACACAACCTCTAAATTTTTATGTAAGGAAGAGATTATTTCTATTTGTTCTACTGTTGATTTATGTATTGAGGAATTTACTCATGAAAAAACATAATAACATATTGATACTAATTTTTTTCTACCTTCTCAAGAAGGCCTATGGCCAGAAAGTGCTCCTATTCATCAAAATCATGGCCTTAAAAAAAAATTCAACCAACTCAGTCAAAACATATCAGGTTTGCTTGAGGACAACATAGTGGTATATAATGAGGATGCCATGTCATATGACCATGAAGAATTTGTAGATATTATCTTTGAGAAGGATCCTAAGCATGATAGAGTGGAACAAGGAGCAACCCTAAATGAAGCTTTTTATTTAAATCCTCAGGGCCAGGTATTGTTCCAATATACTTTTGTTGGTTTCTTAGAATCATCTAAAGAAGGAGTATGCTATGCCAAGAATGGTTTGTTGTAGAGTTTAAGGAAATTTTTGAGCATTGTTGTCCAGAGGCAAGTAATATGGGAGTGGCCCTTTTGCTTTTCCAGCCTACTCGAAATACTGAACAAGAATCAATCATGTAGTCATTTACTTGATTGGTTGCATTGGAGAAAGTAGTTCACTTAGTGTATATATCATCTCCAAGTTAGATTAGGGTAGGTAGGTGTGAAAACAAGCTCAACACTCCGAGCATCTTTCAAAATTTAGTTTAGATTTATTTTCATTTTCATATCAGTATATTTCAATATTTTTTTTCAACACAGTTCAAGTCTCACCATTCAAGTTTTCAAGGTGCAGTAGTATGTTTAGCTTGATGGATTCCAGTTGATAAGTGCAATTGTAGTTTCAGTTCAAATCTTAGTATGCTAATAAGTTGGCTAGCCAAGCATCTGGTCTATTTCTATCATTCAAAGTCAGGAGGAACAATCAGCTAGTTTCCAATCACTAAGGTGCCTGGCAAATCAAGATACAAGTTATGGGATCACCCAATGGATTGGGCCACTAGTTTGCGGTGTTCTTGAAACCTCCTGAAGGAGCTTCCATTCCCAGCTGGAGCCACTGTTAGAACCTTGTAATTTACAGTACCACAAGGTGATTGTGTACTTCCTCTTTACAAGTTTTTCATATCTTACATAAATGTCAATATTCAAAATATTTTTCAAAGCATTATACCATTGGCAAAGACAAAGACAACAGAGAAGCAGTTAAGGCAGAAAAAACAAAAAGGGGAGAGTCATGCACGTTTGGGTTGATTCGTGCACCCTAAGTGGGTCCAGTCGTGAACGAGTCTCCTACGAACAAAAAAGAAATGTCATCGCCCTCCACCTTTCCTCCATCTCCACTCACCCCCTCCTCATCTGACGGTCCTTGTTTCATTTTGCACTTCCTGCAGCTTTCGAACTTTAACCATGGGGGGGGGGGTAAGAAATGTGTGGTATCCCTTACCACCATCCCCGCTACGTGTCTGCATTCCGCAATTTCACATCCCTTTCTCTATTACCACTTATCATCTTAGGACCCCTCCGAAAACCAAGCTTGGGTTTTAAGTTCATGATATAACCGTCCTAAGGTGATATGCGATGGAGTGGGACCCAGCCACTTGCCACACTTCATTTTTCACTTCATTTCCCTTGAAAGTCACCAAAACCTTACCTTTTTCGCCTTTCCACTTCATTTCTCTACTTTACCTTTTTCACTGCCATATCTTTGTTCTACCTTCCACTTTCCCATCTCCCCAATTGCGATTAAGGTGTGCTAGTCCCCTTGACACGTCACTCCTCCCCCCCACCATCCATCGCATTTTGAAAATATTATAAATTACCATTTAAGGGCCCACAAGGTATTTATTTTAACTTGCGATGCGGTTGGGCCACACCACAGCACCTCTGCCCCCCCACTCTACATCCATTTGAAATACGTTGAAATACATTGAAATATCATATAAAACATCATAAAAGTACCTTACTACTGAATCATTCACTGCCTTATAACTTCGCCGATGCAGTGGGCCCCATATTGCCACATCATCATCCAATCGGTGTGTAGAAATTTGAATAACTGTTAAATTATTCACTGTGATTATCCTGATCACACACTATTTGAGCTTCATGCATAATACATAACCTCTTCTACTATTGATCATTAATTTCGGAAATATAAACAATCGCACGCACACATTAAAACCATAAACAATCACACATATAAACACAGTATTTATGGGAAAGCTTAAAGCTGAAAACCCCCAACTATCTGTATATTATAATGATAGAGATCATGTAAAAATCATTGTACAAAATCCTCACAAGCTCTCATTACAATCTCCAATTGTTACACGCTACACAAGCTCAGATCTAACAAAACACATGCTCCAGTCTGCTCCACCTATTAGCCTGCCTCTACTGCGCAATCCAAGATGAATAATGGCCCTGACCAAGTTCAAATCCACCTGGTATGCACTACGCAATCCTCATTGGCATCTCCATCAATGTGTGGTGCAATCTCATGCACCAGTATAGTCACAACTGATAGTCACACTTGCTCTTTCACCTACCTCTCCACTGGTCTCCGCTGAAAATGTCCATGCACTGAAGTTAACTGATGTATTCTTTAGTTGATTTATGAGTTAATAATTAGTGAATTAATTAATAGTTAATTCACACCACTCTCACTAGTGTATCAATCAGTTAGACTAGATACAACTAGCTCAACTATGTTTAACTGAGTTAAACTGAATACAACTCCACTAAACTCTGTCACATGAGTTCTAACTGAAGTCTCCATGCAATAGCTCCACTTAACCCTCAGGAATAGCGTAATTCCTTCTGTCAGCTGCATGTGCCACATCTGTGCACTTAACGGAAGTGCTCCAAGAGGATAAGATAATGTTTAGAGTCCAAATATTATTAAGAGCTAATAATATTCGACATATCTATTTTTAGACTGGCAATCTAAAAATAGATTCCGCCCAGTATGTCTAAAAATAGAAGTCCATATATTTTTTCCGACTTGACTAACCATCCACAAATAGCATCCTGCAACTCATAGAACATGATCCATATGTCTAAAAATAGACTTTGCGCCAAAAATAGCCTACGGGCCCACTTAGTGAAGGCGACTCCTTTCCACTAAGCTCATCATCTTGTTGCAATCTCAATACTCCCTCTCAACAAGATATGGATTATCTGCAACCCCTATCCTGCCCCTGTGGTATTCGAATTTGCTCCTGGTGAGCGCCTTCGTCAAGATATCAGCATCCTGATCCTTCGTAGGAATGTATGAAAGTAACATGACCTTCCGCTGCACACAATCTCTGATATGATGATACCGGATGTCAATGTGTTTAGATCTATCATGAAATACCGGATTAACCGAGAGTTTGATGCAACTCTGATTATCACAATAAATCACAGTAGGCTCTAAGTGTGAACCGAACAACCCGACTAGGATCTTCCTCATCCATATAGCCTCGCATGCAGCCAAACTCGCTACCATATACTCGGCCTCTGCTGAACTGAGTGCCACGGATCTCTGCTTCCTGCTGTACCAAGAAATTGTTGTCGACCCGATACTGAAAATCCCTCTAGATGTGCTCTTTCTGTCCGTTGGGCTCCCTGCCCAATCTGCATCCGTGAAGCCACATAGCTTCACCTCATCCGACTGTCTGTACCATAATCCATATCCCGATGTGCCTCTGAGATATCTCAATACATGCTTGCTTGCCTTCCAGAAGAGCTTGGTTGGCTTAACCATAGCTTGTGAAAGCTGGTTCACAGCATAGCATATGTCGGGTCGTGTATTGACCAGATACATAAGCGACCCCACCAACTGTCGATAAACAGTGGCATCCACTACCTTCGCCGAAGTAGCATCCTCCTTCCTCCAACCACCAGGAAGAGGAGTATCAACAGGCTTGCAGCCATGCATGTTGAACTTCTCCAGTATCTCCCGGGCATACTTACCTTGAGAAACAAACAGTCCATCACTGCGCTGCCAAATTTCCAATCCCAGGAAATAATGAAGGAGGCCCAAGTCCTTCATCTCAAACTCCTTTGCAAGATTAGCCTTGCATGAGTGTATCAACAGTTCATCACCTATCAAAATCAAATCATCTACATAAAGTACAATGATCAGCAACTTACCCTCCACCACAATCTGGTATAGGTTAGGATCCGCCTCACTCTTGGAGAATCCAGGTTCGGTGAAATAACTGTCTATCCATGTGTACCAAGCACGAGGTGCTTGTTTCAACCCATACAACACTCTCTTGAGCCTGCACACATGTGAATTGCTACTGAAGATATCGAAACCTTTGGGCTGCTCTATGTACACCTCCTCCTCAATGACTCCGTTGAGGAACGTAGTCTTCACATCCATCTGATGAATGTTCCACCCCATTTGCACTGAGAGAGCAAGAATCGTCCGTATGGAAGAATACCTTGCGACAGGTGCAAAGGTCTCCTCATAATCGATCCCCTCTATCTGTGAAAAGCCTCGGGCAACAAATCTTGCCTTGTACTTCTCCACACTCCCGTCAGCTGCCTGCTTCACTTTGAAGATCCATCTCGAACCCACCACTGATTTCCCTTCCGACCTTGGGACAATCTCCCATGCACTATTTCTGACAATCGAATCATACTCTTCCACCATGGCATCTACCCATGCGGGATCCTCCACAGCTTCCTCGAAAGAGGATGGCTCTGTCACGATACACTTTCTCATAAGAGCCATGTATCCAGTGTACCGATCAGGTGACTGTCTCTGTCTGCGTTGTGCTGTAGGTGCTCCTACAAACTTCTCTGCATCTTGAGCTAGTCGCTTAGCTTCTGTAGTGCGCTTCCACCCTCTAATGGTTGGTGCTGCATGAGTGGTCTCTTCCACTCCATGAACCTCATATTGTGGCTGATCCACATCCTGAGACTCATCCTTAGGAACTAATAGCTCCGCCTTTGCATGCAAGTGTGGCTCCCTCTCAAGCGAATACTTCATGGCTTTCTCCTCCTGAAATTTGATATCCCGTCGCACAATAGTCTTGCGACTGTCTAGAAAATACACATGATATTTGTGGGGCGTATCAGTGTACCCCAAAAATATCCCAACCTCCGCAGTTGGCTCCAGCTTCTTCCTAGCATCCTTCATCACATAAATGTAAACAGGTGAACCAAAAATCCTCAAATGGGAAATATCAGGCCTCTTGCCAGAAAAAGCCTCCTCGGGTGTACTCATGCCAAGTATCTTGTGAGGACAACGGTTTTTCACATATACTACAGTATTTCATGCCTAAGCCCACAAGTGTATGGGAAGGCCCTGATCATGCAACATCGCCTGTGCAGCACCCACGATCATTCTGTTCTTCTGCTCAGCAACCCTGTTCTGTTGTGGGTTATGAGGTGCTATGAGCTCTCTTCAAATTCCTTCTGCACTGCAAAAGTACTTGAATTTTCCAAAGATGGATTCACCACCATTGTCGATCCTAAGAGCCTTCACCTGCTTCCCCGATTCTTTCTCAACCAGTGCCTTGAACTCACAGAATTTTGAGTATGTCTCGCTCTTCTTCTGCATGCAGAAGATCCAACACTTACGAGAAAAATCATCAACAAATATCACATAATACCTGTGCTTTGCTGTCGAAGCTGCTGAGAAAGGTCCACACACGTCTTTGTGAATTCTCTCAAGGATCGTCGTGGCGCGACTATCCTTCTCATGAAAGGTGGCTTTCACAAATTTTCCCAAGGTACACCCCTTGCACTGATCTAACTGCACAAGAGTGCCTTTAGGAAGCCCAGTAGAAATCTGCTGCAGTATCTTCAAAGCTCCATGGTGAAGGTGGCCCAATCTCCGGTGCCATAACTCGCCATCATCCCGTCTCACCACTCCTTCTGCCTTGCCTGCCATTTTTGTGCAACCATATACCTGCAATTGATAAAGGTTCTTAACTCGAACCCCTATCCTTTGGGTCTCACCAGTTACCTTACTACGCAGGAAAGCCTTTCCCTCGCTAAAGACAACATCATATCCCTTGTCTTCTAACATCACCACAGAGATAAGATTCTTCTTCAATCCTGGAACATGCATCACTTCCTTCAATACGAAGGGTTTACCAGACTCCCTATCAAAGGAAATGGAACCAATACCGGTCGCACTATATCTACCATCATCACCCATCTCGATGTGCACTCCAAGATCTTTCTCATCCAGATCAGTAAACAAATCTCGATCTCCTGTCATGTGAAAAGATGCACCACTGTCCAGAAACCACACTGAACCCATCACACTTGATACCAAGCATGCGATCAACAAAAAATCTAGCTCAAACTGCGAGGCTAAGGCCTCTCTAGCTGCAGATCCAGCAGCCTGCTTATTTTTCTTCTTCTGTGGACAATTTGTGGCATAATATACGTGTTGGTGACAGTGAAAGCACTTCACCTTGGACATGTCCTGCTTCTTTCCTTTCACACCAGAATGAAAAGCTTTCTTGCTCTTCCCCTTCTTTACTTTGGCATCCAAAGTGAAATTCTCTTCATCAGAGTTCTTTGATGAAGATCCGTCCCTAGTACTCTGCCTTATCTCCTCTTGCACAAGATCCGACCAAAGTCGCTCCCATCCTGGAAATTTCTCCCGACCATTGACAGAGTCCTGATAGGAATGCCAATTCTTCGGAAGCCTAAGGAGAGCCAAGCTCACCAAGTCCTCGTCATCTACAGTCACCCCCACACTTCCCAGCTCATCCCTGCATTGGGTGAACTTCGTGAGGTACTTGGGCATACTGTCGCCTTTCTCCATATTTATGTTTCTGATTTTATCCTTGAGCGCCAACTTCCTCTGGTCGCTCTTTCTTTGGAATAAATCTTTCAAGGCTTTCCACATCAAGAATGGAGAAGCCTTACCATGAAGGCTGGACACTATGTGATCCTTCACGCCCTCCAACAGAATCCTTCGACACTTTGCTGTCTTCTTTTGCCATGCGTCAAGTACGACAGCATCAGTAGAAGTAGGCTTTGGAATTTCTGCATCTATGAACTCCTTCAACCCATTGTCATCTAGCATCGCCTCCATCCTGTCCTTCCATGAAATATAATTCAAGCTGCCCTCAAGGGCATACTCCAATCGCAATCCATTTAAAGACATCTCAACTTCGACACCAAGAAAACACTACTGCAAATTCGAATTCCACCAGCACAAAGCTCAACCGCTTCAATGTCTTGCAATTGCTCCAATGATCAATATCGCTCTGATACCATGTACAAATTTTAATAACTGTTAAATTATTCACCGAGATTATCCTGATCACACACTATTTGAGCTTCATGCATAATACATAACCTCTTCTACTATTGATCATTAATTGTGGAAATATAAACAATCACATGCGCACATTAAAACCATAAACAATCACACATATAAACATAGTATTTATGGGAAAGCTTAAAGCTGAAAACCCCCAACTATATGTATATTATAATGATAGATATCATGTAACAATCATTGTACAAACTCCTCACAAGCTCTCAGTACAATCTCCAATTGTTACACATTACACAAGCTCAGATCTAACAAAACACATGCTCCAATCTGCTCCACCTGTTAGCCTGCCTCTACTATGCAATCGAAGATGAATAATGGCCCTGACTGAGTTCGAATACACCTGGTATGCACTGCGAAATCCTCATTGGCATCTCCATCAATCTGTGGTGCAAACTCATGCACCAGTATAGTCACAACTGATGGTCACACTTTCTCTTTCACCTACCTCTCCACCGGTCTCCACTGAAACTGTCCATGCACTGAAGTTAACTGATGTATTCTTTAGTTGATTTATGAGTTAATAATTAGTGAATTAATTAATAAGTAATTCACACCACTCTTACTAGTGTATCAATCAATTAGACTAGATACAACTAGCTCAACTATGTTTAACTGAGTTAAACTGAATACAACTCCACTAACTTCCTCAATCAACTCCACCAAACTCTGTCACATGAGTTCTAACCGAAGTCTCCATGCAATAACTCCACTTAACCCTCAGGAATAGCATAATTCCTTCTGTCAGCTGCATGTGCCACATCTTTGCACTTAACTGAAGTGCTCCAAGAGGATAAGATAATGTTTAGAGTCCAAATATTATTAAGAGCTAATAATATTCAACATATCTATTTTTAGACTGGCAATCTAAAAATAGATTCCGCCCAGTATGTATAAAAATAGAAGTCCATCTATTTTTTCCGACTTGACTAACCATCCACAAAGAGCATCCTGCAACTCATAGAACATGATCCATATGTCTAAAAATAGACATAGTCTAAAAATAGACTTTGCGCCAAAAATAGCCTGCAGACCCACTTAGTGAAGGCAACTTCTTTCCACTAAGCTCATCATCTTGTTGCAATCTCAACACGGTGCACATCACACTTCGCATCCATTAAAGTTTACCTTTGTTGTTTAGTGTTAAGAGTTGCGATCTACGGGCTGTTGTCGGGTCCCACCTTCCTCCACGTCACTTCGCCCTCCTCGCACTTCACACTTCGCATCCCTTATAGTTTAACTTTGCTACTAAAAGTTAAGACTTGCAATTTGCGAGCAGAATTAGGGTCCCACATTCCTCCACATCACTCCACCCTCCCTGCACTTCGCACTTTCCATCCCTTATAGTTTACCTTTGCTGCTAAAAGTTAAGACTTGCAATCTGTGGGTGACAGTCGGGTCCCACCTTCCTCCACATCACTCTGTCCTCCCCACACTTCGCACTTCATAGGATTTAGTGTTTACCTACCCTGCTTATGCCTAAACCTTAAAATGTGTGATCTGAGGGCTGCAGTATAGTCCCACTTTGCTCTCTACATCACCTCCCACTGCGCATCACACTGCCAAATACACTCTTCACAACTTAAATTTTAAATACTGCGAAGTGCGCGGATGCGATGCGGCTTTAAGACTACAATTTAAAAATTTTCAAATCCAGGCAAATGAGTTTTGCGTTGTTTTATTTGAAAAGGGGTTGAAACATGGCAAGAAGGTCGAGACGGGCAAAAAAAGTTGTTTTAACCAAACTTTCTATGTTACAATGACATAAAGGACTTATGTTGGAAATAATCCCCAACAAGGTGTGCTAGCAAGGGAGGTCGAGTCGGGAAAAGGACGTTCAGGAAAAAATGTTGTGTAGAAGCGAAAAAGCAGTAGAACGTACCAAGACCGACGCCAATCAATGAGAAGTGGCTAGCACTGCACCAGATTAATAACTAAATGCCATTTTTCTGCAAAACAGAGCCAAATGTCAGAGCCTCCATTGCTTGCCTCTTCGAAACAATCACAACCACCTCTAAAGCTTACTTTTTGATCTTCCAAGGAGCCATTGAAGCGTTTGTATCTACGAAGAGTTTCCCAAAATTAATTCCAAAGGCGGAGTTGTTGTCAGAGATGTTTGATCAGGCTTTGCATGGCCACACTTGTCCATTTTTTTGTTAAAGTGTAATCAATGAAAGGTTGTCGAGTAAGACAGGGCAACTGACTTAGTTTTAGTTAAATAATGCTAGAATTTTCATTATCAAGGGTTCGATATTGTTAGCCCCTGCATTGTAAAAACTTATATGTTGGAACACTATAATTTCGGAGCTAGACATCAATAATCAAAGACCGTTATGGGATTCTTGCGCTGTGTCAAAATGGTGAAGTGCCTCTTCTCTGTTTTAAATGTTTCCACTCTTTTCTCGACTGTGCCTCTGTTCATCTAATTTCAAATCAGAATTTTTAGATTGAGATTTGTTGTTTGAGCACCTTAATTCTGTCTGGATTTACAGTCTAAATTTTTTCTGCTGAAGTTTGATTAAATAATTCTTAACTTCTCTTCAGTCATTACTGAACCTCACTATTTCTTTCACCTCATAATTCATACAGATCTTAAGATCCATTTAGCACAATTAGCTTGCCCTGTAATGATTTTAAATGTTGATGTGCCATTCCAGCCTTTTGACCCCATAGCCCAATGGAATATTCCCTGCAAACTTGTTATCTAACCACCCAATCAATCAAACAAGCAACCCCAATCATTGTAACTAGCCTAATATCAGCAATTATAATCATCAAGTTAAATCATAAAAAAAAAGAGATCCATCTCTGAGTCTAGGAAGGCTAGGTCCTAGATTCCAAAGTGGTTTGATGTTGTTCTTTATAGTTTAGTCTTGCCAATCTCCTAAATTATAGAGTGCTAACACAAATGATATCAAGTACTTCTCTTACTCTCTTTTTTTTTTTTTAATTTTGAAAGTAGATTTTATATGGTATTTTTATTTACCAAAATAATTGCATTGAAATGAATTGTGTACATAAAACGTTTCAAGATTCTAAATGGTTGTAGTTGTCTTGAAAAAGAAACTATAATAACAAATGATGATATTCAACACAATATATCCTTGGAAAGTATATACTGTGACCCAAGTGGAGGAGCTGGATATTTTGGTTCGTATTTTTTCCATATCAGTGAGTGGCATTGTACTTTTTTTGTTTACGGTAAAATTTTAATAGTGTTTTTCAAACAAGGAATGACCATGGACGCCATCATTGGTTCCTTTGAAATTCCTACAACAACATTGCCTACATCTTGGAAAATACCTCTAAAAATAACATTATTGGAAAATACCTCTAAAAAGAATATTGGAAAATACCCCTAAAAATAACATTGGAAAATACCCTTAATTTAACTAAATATTGGAAAATACCTCCTAACCCAATACACCTTCCCAATTAAAAAAACCTCTAATTGCAATTGGAAAATGGCCTAGCTAATATGCAAGATTTTTGGTGCTTATTTATATTGTGGGTAGATGTTCATATTATACATTGATATTATGCTCAAATTCTATGTTTTTGTACACTTCTCATCAATGATTATTTGTTCTTTGAACTTTTTGAGTTAGTTGTAGTTAGACTCAAGTTTGAAATATATTTACACGCCTCTTCAATTATTTGTAATCCATAGATCAACCATGAAAAATTGTTGATGTAATTTTGTGTTTTTATTATACATAACTCTAGTCAATGTGATAAAGATGCCTATTTTGACTATTATAGCACCAAATTTACTTGATATATTTATATTCTCTTACTTTTATCTACAAAAGTTTTTCCTCCCTCTCAATTGGAGTGTGACAACTAAGTATCAATTCTATAATATGCCATCATTCAACCTATAGAACTTCATACAACCCAAAATAATATTACACAAAATAATATACGAACTATTCACTCCCATATTCACAGTGGTCCTATCTACCTTCCTTTAAAACCTCTCGGTGCAATTGCTTTTTACGGTGCTGCAAAATGCGTCTTATTCCTTCCCATACACCAAAAATTATTCATTATAATATGTTACTGCAGATTATGTTTCATTTGAGATCCATCTCTGAAAGCCTTAATTAACCTCCTCGTATTGCGATCATTCTCTACCGGAACGAGATTTCTATTAGCAGGGATTTTTCATCACTAGAAGGGCTGGAATTTGATGTCCTATAAGACGTATTTTCCATTTTCGGACTTATTTGATAGCGAGTGGAAATTTTTTCCAGTAAGTTTTGATGTCTCTTGTATATCTGCAACTTGTCAAAATGACGTGTTATTTCAAATTTAAACCGTCGAAAACTATGATACATGTACCATGATGGATTCCAATCACGTTAAATTTCAATCCAACTACTCTTTTGCACTTAGAATCTCTCTGACGTTCCCATATTATATTTTTTGGAATTTTGAATACAACAAACAAAGGAAATGTATTTCCCCCAACAACACAGAGAATGCTAAAATACTGTGGAAATTAAACAATACATAGACAGGCAGTGTAATACACAGGAGTGGAACGAAATTCGTTTTTCTATTCAACTCGAAAAACATATGGAAATTACATTAGTTATACAAAATGGCCGAAGCCTAAAAAACCTAGTCTTATTCAATGTTGGATGGACGTTTAACCACTAGTCAGCCTTCTTCTGTCATAAGACCCATTTCTACATTTAAACGGTGTGCAAACCTGCATTTCGGTTTATGCAAGAAACAACGTACAAACATGTTCAAAAAACAAAAGGACAAAATTGATATTTTATTTGTTCTGGCTACGAAAACACATCACATCCATCTCTTTATCGCAAATCGAAAAGCATAAATCTCATCATTTAACATATGCACGAATCGGGTAAACACAAAAATTTGTGATGTGCGATTGCGATCGCATCGCATACAAAATAAAAAATGTTGCGGGTGACTTCGCAGAAACTTTAACTTTAGCGATTGCGATACGCTGTGGCGTTATCACATCGCAAAACAAATAACTTGCAGACACTTTTACGAAAAACACAAAATTTTGTGATTGCGATGTGCGGTAGCACAATCACATCGCGACTCAAATAACGTAGCCTGCCGGTGGTTAGAAGGTAAATGAAAACCGTTGCAATGTGTGATAGCACTATCGCATTGCAACGAACATAACATAACTTTCAGATGGAAGAAAGGTAAGTTGTAAACATTGCGAAGTGTAGGCGCAATGCGGCTAAAACTCGGTAAGTGCAGTAAGCAGATAACAAAGGAATTTGGTGGAATACAGAGGATTATCGTGGATTCGCAAAGTGCGGTAAGGTAAGGTGGGTCCCGAGAGACATCGCATCGGCGGAAACATAAGATATGGTGAAGGGCTTAAAAGGTTAAAACAAAAAAGTTATGGGGCTGCGCCTGCGTGAAAAACGGTAAGTACTGTAGGAGGTAAGGAAATAAACACAGAGGATGGATGCGGGTAATTTGTTCTAATATTTACAGAAACTGCGTGAAAAGGCCTCCGACTCTTGGATCCTTGATTGTCCTTCCTGCAACAAAATTGATGAAGTGTGGGCTGCTGCTACTGCTTATTCATGGCGGTGGTTGGGAGTTAATTCCAACACTCCCCTTGAATCACAACTGCTACCATCAGTCATTCCCAGACACTGTCTGAGATAAACAAAACTCTTCTGTCCCAATGGCTTGGTGAGGATATCAAAAAACTATTCCTCTGTCCTGCATTTCTAAAAAACAATCTCACCATTGTTAACCAATTCTCTTATAAAATGATAATTGGCATTTATGTTCTTTGTTCTCTTGTGGAAAACATAATTCTTTGAAAATGTTATTACTGAGCTATTATCACAATAGATTTTGGTTCCTTTGTCTTGCTCATGACACAAATATCTTAGGATTATTCTCATCTATACTTCTTGGCATGCTGCTGCTGTTGCTACCACATATTCAGGTTCTGATGTTGATAATGCAACTATTGGTTGCTTCTTGGAAGCCCATGAAATAGCTTCAGATCTAAAATGAAACACATACCCAGATGTGCTATTTCTATCATCTACACTTCCAACCCAATCACTGTCAGTGTAACCAATCAACTTAAATTTATCATTTGAGGAGTACAGAACACCATACTCCTTTGCTCCATTCACATACCTCAATATTCTCTTGGCTTCTTGCCAATGTGTCTCCTTTGGTGTCTCCATGAAACTGGAAATTAAACTTACAACATACATAATATTGGGCCTAGCTATAGTCAAATACATTAGACTACCAACTATGCTCTTGCACAATGTCGGATGAACATTCTTGTTGCAATCTTCTTTGCTTAATTTCAACCCCACGACAGTTGGATTTTTTTTTGCTTTGTTGTTCTGCATGTTAAACCTCTTTAAAAATTCTTCAATAGATTTTTCTTGGGAAATAAAAATTCCCTTTTCATTTTGCTTTACTTTAATACCCAAAAAATATCTCAATAAAACCAAGTCAGTCATTTCAAATTCACTCTTCATGACTTCTTTAAAATTAGCAATGAGAGAAGCTTCATTGCTTGGGAAAATTAAATCATCTACATATAAAACAACAATAAGGATTTTACCGTCATTTTCTTTAATGTAGAGTGTGGGTTCACCATCACAATTGTCGAACCCATTTTATATTAGGCAAGCATCAGTCTTGCTGTACCATGCTCTTGGTGCTTGCTTCAGCCCATAAAGAGCTTTCTTCAACTTACATACTTTGTGCTCTTAGCCTTCTATCTCACAGTCAGGAGGTTGTTCAACATATACCTGCTCTTTCAACACTCCATTCAGAATGCTGACTTTACATCCATTTGATAGACTTTCCACTTTTGTTATGCTACAATGGACAACATTGTCCGCACTGTCTCCATCCTTGCAACTGGTGAAAAGGTTTCCTCATAATCTCTTCCTTGCTGCTGCTTGTAGCCTTTCAAAACAAGTCTTGCTTTATGCCTTTCTATCTTTCCTTCAACATTTCTCTTGGTCTTATAAACCCATTTTACTCCAGTAACTTCTTTACCTTGTGGGAGGTCCACTAACTCCCATGTATCATTCTTTTCTATTGCTCCAATCTCTTCATTCATTGCTTCAATCCATTTATCTTCTTTTATTGCATCTTCAAAATGGTTTGGATCATCAATATGACAAAACAAAGAAAATAAGGAATTCAGACCAGTATTATTATTTACTTCTTCTTTCTCATAAATTTCTTTCAAATTTCCGAATCTTGGTCTTCTTGGTGTGCTTGGAGTTCCACTTGAACTCAAGGGAGTTGCAGATGCCTGTGATTTTCTTGGAGAGCCACCTTCTTGATTTCTCAAGGCTGCTCTGTTTCTTTCCTGTGGTGTGCTCTGCTGAGCTTGTGTAGGTGGAGGAGGAGCCACCGTGGAGGAATTATTTTCTGCAATCAATTCCTCTTGCTCTTCATGAGACATACATGTCTTCACATTCACCGTCTTCTGTAAACTTCCATCCCAATCTTCTTCTTCAATGAACTGCACATCTCTGCTAATTATTACCTTCTTGGTTGATGGATTATAGAGTTTGTAGGCCTTGGATTCATCACTGTATCCAACAAATATACACTTCTCCCCCTTGTTGTCCAACTTCTTCCTTAGTTGATCTGGGACATGTGCATATGCCACACATCCAAATACTCTCATGTGAGTGACAAACTGCTTTGTTCCACTCCATTCTTCTTCTGGAACTTTGTTCATAACAAATTTTTTGGACATCTATTTAAAATATAAGCTGCACAATTGATAGCTTCTGCCCAATACTCATTTGGAAAATGCTTTGCCTTCAACATAATTTTGATCATATCCATGAGGGTCTTATTCTTTCTTTCCGCAACATCGTTTTGTTGTGATATATACCTTGTGGTAAACTTCTTGTGTATGTTGTGCTCCCTACAAAAACGTAGGAAGTCTTTGGAGATATATTCTCCTCCTCTGTGAGTTCTCAACATTTTTAAGTAGTGCCCACTTTTCTTCTCAACAAGAGATTTGAAGTGGTAGAAATTTTCAGACAATCCACTCTTCTGTTTCAGAAAATAAACCCTTGTATTTCTTGTGTAATCATCTATAAATGTCAAGACATAATGACTGCCAACTAAAGATGGCGTTTGCATTGGTCTACACAAATCTAAGTGGACAATCTCTAAGGGTACCTTTACCCTTATACTTTTTCCTGTTGGAAAGGATTCTCTATGTTGTTTTCACAAGATGCAGCCTTCACATAGGCTGTCTAGTTTCTCTATGAGTGGTAATCCTCTTACCATTCCTTTTCTATGCAGAAAGTTTAAACCTCCAAAATTGAGATGTCCAAATCTCAAATGCCACAACCAGTTTTCATCTTTCACTTCTTATTGAAAGACCTCTTGTGTGACTGCTGCTACAACACCTCCTTCCTTCAAGTTTGTTCTGACATTGAGAGGAGACATCCTATTGCTTGTCATATGCACTTATTCAATGACCCTTTTAGTTGGAGGTATGTCCATGATTTTACACACATCATTCTTTAAAAAAACATTGTAGCCCTTATTCATGAGTTGTCCAATGCTTAGAAGGTTACATTTTAGGCCAGGTACATAATAGACATCTGACACAAACTTCTTTTCTCCCTTCCTTTTCAGTATTGATACTCTTCCTTTCCCCATAACAGATACCTTACTATCAGTCCCCGTTGTCACTTTAGATTTCACATTCTCATCTAGATTGGAAAACACTGCTATGTTTCCAGTCATATGGTTACTACAAACTGATTCTAAGAAACATACATCTTTTTTTTTTTCTTGTGCTACATTACAAGTTAAAAGCACATTTCCTTGGTTCTGATTTTCTCTTGTAAAATTTACACTAGGTCTATTACCTATATCATTTTGTTTCTTTCTACATTCATTGGCACAATGCCCATACTTTTTACAATAATGACATTGGACTTGGGATTTATCGTACCTCTATCCTTGTGCTTGATTTCGGCTTGAGCCTTCGCTTGAGTTCTGGTTGTGGCCCCTTCCACTTGTGCTTGTAGGGTTGTTTCTTCCACCTCTATGTGGGCTTATTCCTCTTCCTTGATATTTTGATCTTCCTCGACCTATACCTCAACCAAAAGACATTTGTGTCTTGAAATCATGCTCCAATGAGGAGTTCGTTGTTCAGTTCAGTCTATGTTCATGAGACATTAGTGATGCACAAAGCTCATCCACTGAAAATTTTGAGAGGTCCTTTGTCTCTTCTATGGCCACTACTATGGCATCAAATCTCGATGGTAGACTTCTTAATATTTTCTCCACTATTCTCCTTTCCTCAAGTGTCTCTCCATGAGACCTTATATGGGTAACCAAACCAATCAAATGTGTGAATAATGAGTCTATGTTATCAGACTCTTCCATACAGAGAATTTCAAAATATCTCCTCAGCATTTGTAATTTTTTTGTCTTCACCTTCTCCATGCCTTGATAGGTTGTCTTGAGAATATCCCATGCCTCCTTGGACTTCATTGCTGCTGCAACTCTTGGGAAAATACTCTAATGTATTGCTTGGAAGATATAGAAGAGGGATTTGGAGTCCTTCTTCCTATTATCTTTCAACAAGTCTCTTTCTACTTTTTTCAAAGCATTAAGCGCTACCGCATCTGTTGGTTCTTGGAAACCATGTTCCACTAGCTCCCATATATCTTGTGAAGCAAAAAGGGCCCTCATTGTAATGGCCCAATAATCATAGTTTTTACCTTTGAATTGTGGTAGTTGGGGATTTGTTAGGCTTGTGCCTGTTGCTTCCATTATGACTATGTAAACACAAACTTTCTCACTTCTCTAAAAGCTTTCTCACTGCTAGAGACTTCTGCTTCTACAAAAAAACAATCTTACAACTTCTTCAGTAAAGAGAGCTTGTTATTTTACTGAGAGCCTAGACTTGCTTTGATACCATGTTGGAATTTTGAAGACAACAAACAGAGGAAATATGTTTCCCCCAACAACACAGAGAATGCTAAATACTACGGAAATTAAACAATACACAAACAGACAGCGTAATACATAGGAGCGGAAAAAAAATCGTTTTTCTATTAAACTCGAAAAAATTATATGGAAATTACATTAGTTATACAAAATGGTTGAAGCTTGAAAAACCTAATCCTATTCAATGTTGGATGGACGTTTAACCACTAGTCGTCCTTCTTCTGTCATAAAACCCATTTCTACTTAAAAGACGCATAGACCTGGATTTCGGTTTATGCATGAAACAACGTATAAACACGTTCAAAACACAAAATGAAGGACTTGATATTTTATTTTTTCTAGCTGCGAAAACACATCGCTTTCGTCTCTTTATCATAGATCGGTGAACTCAACATTTAACATATGCGCGAACCGGGTAAACTCAAAACTTTGCGATGTGTGATTGTGATCACATCGCATATAAAATAAAAAATGTTGCGGGTGGCTTGGAGGAAACTTAAACTTCAGCGATTACGATACGCTATGGTGTTATCTCATCGCAAAATAAATAAATTGCGGGCAATTTTACGGAAAACACAAAATTTTGCGATTATGATGTGCGGTTGCACAATCACATCGCGGCTCAAATAACATAGCCTGCGGGAAGTCGGAAGGTAAATGAAAATCATTGCGGTTGTGATGTGCGATAGCACTATCGCATCGCAACGAACATAACATAACTTGCAGATGGCGGAAAGGTAAGGTGTAAAAATTGTGAAGTGTGGGCGCGATGCAGCTAAAACTGGGTAAGTGCAGTAAGCGAATAACAAAGGAATTTGGCAGAATACAAAGGATTGTAGCGGATTCACAAAGTGCGGTAAGGTAAGGTGGGTCCCGCCAGACATCACATCGGTGGAAACATAAGATATGGCGAAGGGCTTAAAAGGTTAAAACAAAAAATTTGTAGGTTGTGCCGGCGAGAAAAAATGTAAGTACTATGGCAGGTAAGGAAATAAATGCAGGGGATGGCCAAAGGTACTCTGTTTTGATATTTACGGAAATTGCGTGAAAACGCCTCCTGCTCTTGGATCCTTGCTTGTCCTTCCTACAACAAAATTGATGAAGTGTGGGTTGCTGCCACTGCTTATTCATTGCGGTGGTTGGGAGTTAATTCCAACAATATCCACAACTCGACAATATGGCATAATTGCATTTACCATTTATTTATGGTCATCCACGTTTCCAACAAATATTCTACACACTCAAGTGCTCTAGCATGCCCCTATTAACTTGAATACAGTGAAAGGTGATTAATAAATGTTCAACCCCATATCATGGAATATTATTGCATTGAGATTGTGTTCCAGTCCCACGGAAACGGGGTTTCCCATGTTCAATATGCCATGCACTTCGCCCCATTTCCCACATGATTTAGACATCACTGTGATGCCCATATCATGCGGGAAAATTCCCTTTTGGATAT
This sequence comes from Pinus albicaulis, assembly GCA_034641835.2. Taxonomy (NCBI): domain Eukaryota; kingdom Viridiplantae; phylum Streptophyta; class Pinopsida; order Pinales; family Pinaceae; genus Pinus; species Pinus albicaulis. The sequence goes on from CM076575.1 coordinate 131,273,815, forward strand.
CTGTATTGTTTCATGAGTCTTCTAATCACAGTTTACACAGTAAGTGTATATCGCAACACTCCATCGAGCTAAGATAGCACACAACATTTATGCGATAAGTCGTTGTTCATATGGAGGCGAATGTTGGCGAGGACGGTGTAGGGTCTTGCCCTCCTCTGCAACATTTGGAGAAGTTTTCATTATTATCTAAACAAATCTACCCCGCACAAATTGGATAGATGGGTGGGGTTTTTTGTGCTGGTGGCCATTTATGTTGTGAATATTTTTTCCATAGAGGGGTTTTACATAGTATATTATAGATTAGGAATTTATATATTGAATTAAATCATAGGATTTGTGTCCACAAAATCAGATTCACATATGGACAGTCAATTGTTGTCTACCAAGAAGTCCGACAAATTCAGGTCGTTCATTCGACACATTCTCGAGTTAAAATTATGGTACTCTCTAACAAAGACAATTTGTATTGATTTTGCAATGACATTATTCTCCCTATTTGATGCACTGGTATTTTGGCCAATATTATTATTCTATTGGATTTTTCTTTTCATATTAACAATGAAGCCACAATATTGCGTCCGAACACAAGTGCACCAGTATCTCTTTTTATTGTTTTCCCTTTGAATTCGAATTCTATTGTTTTCCCTATGAATTTTTCTGTCTTTCAAGTCAATTTTTTCCAACAAAATTTGTGGTCTAACAATTTAAGAGACTTTTTATTTTTTAGATTTCTAGTCTGGAATCAAAACTTGTTGGGATGATTAGTTAAGAAGGACAACATAAAATTATAAGTTTTTAAAATGCTTATCATATCATACCAGTCCAAACCCATCTATATTATGGTTTGACATAAACCTCAAGGTTGCATATCTCAAGTTTCAAACTTGATATGTTAATCATTTGTGTGAACTTGTCATATGCATTTTGGAGCCTGACATATCGAAGTTTAGATAGGTTGAAATATCATCCATACTATTTTTACTTAATACACAGTCTAAACTTTAAATTTATTAACATAAACTTGCTCACACTCACTTCCTAAAATATTGATAGGCCATCATGATCCCACTCTCTCTCACCCCCACCCAGGCTTTAGAATTATCTATAGTGTACGTCATTGCTCTCATTGCAGTAAAGAAATGAAGTATTTTGAGGTATTTTTTACCTGTGAAACAAATGCTAGGACTTAATCCCAATGGGATTGGTGAGGTTTGTGTGTTTAATTGAGCTAGGGTGCTTTATGATTATACATGGTTTGAAGCTAACGAAAATTTAGTTGTTTCATCTCGTGTTGACTGCAGTGTTAAAAATTTGGGATATAACACTTCCACTTCTAGCAAATCCTATTAGAATATTGGTACAAAAATTTAGTTGTTTCATCTCGTGGTGACTGCACTGTTAAAAATTTGGGATATAACACTTCCACTTGTAGAAAATCTTATTAGAATCTTGGTAGAGTATGTAGAGGTTGGAGCATTTCTAATAAAAGTTGTTTCTTTTTTTAAATCTTGATTTTTTTTTTGAAAGCATTTAATTGCTTTTTTTTTTAGTTTAATGTTGATTTAATTATTCATAATATATCTTTATTTGTTTTATAAATTAATTTTTTATTGAATGAAATTTAAATTTAATTCAATTTGATTATAATACATAATTTTGAAATAAGAGGTAAGGTTTAGCCGTTTTGTAGTTTGTTATTCATGTATATAGATTAAATACTTTATTTCAAAAGAAATGATATCAAATAAAGTTTTCAAAGTTTCTATGCAATCAAATAAGAAAGCTTTATATTTTGCCTACTTGTAGAGCCCATCAACATACTTTTCATGGAAAATTAAAAAATAATGCAAATGAAAATAAATAAATATGACTTTAATCTCATAACATTTATACAAATGGAGTGATATTAGATGCTGCAAATTCTAAAGAAGTCTATGATGCTTTGGATGAGTAGAAATTAAAATAAATGATGGATATCTCATTATTATAGATTTATTAGCAGAAAGCATCCAATGTGAATTTAGTAGTTTTTTTCTTTGTCAATTGACACATCTCACACACACATATATATATATATACCAAATTACAATCATATAAAATGAAAGATATACAAATCAATGGAATTAAAATCTAATTCTTTTTCATTATATAAATAATATAATATTTTATGATATAGATAACAAAATTTATATTCTTAAATCCACTTTAAAAATGTAGAAAACATTTTATAATATAAAAATCATAATGAAATAACTTAATTCTTTTAATTTGAAAATAAGAAACTATAAAACCCTAAACAAAAAAATTAATATAAAATAAAATTGCAACAATAAACCTGTTAAACATGTTACCCTTAAACATGTTTAAGATGTAGAGATAGACATCCATTGAGTAGAAATTAAAATAAAATACATGGAAAAAAAACACACACACACGGAATCGAATGAAAATTTGTCGGGCAGAAGAAATTTGAAATTCCAGGCCTGATCGCAGGCCCGGCGATGAGAGCTTTACTTAGAGAAATATAAATATCTGAGCCAACGACAAAACCCTCGGGGACCATGTAGGGGCTGTCACCTTCACGATTATGACGCAGCAACCTATTGTCTCTTCATTATTTTTGGCGGCACCACCTCAAGTTGCATCCACTACAGCCGTCATCGTCACGACACCATGATTTTTTTCGTTGACTCTACGTTGGTAATTTGGTACGCTGTCTTCGTCATATACTCATCGTGATCGTAGTATCCAGAAATGAATGAATTGTAATTATGTGGATAGGGACGTAGGTATTCAAATTTTTTTAATTAATTAAAAAATATTTTATCAACAAGTGAAGCGAGGTATAATATTTTGGGCTTGTGGTATTAAATTTTTTTATTGTATATGTGGTTGACTATAAATATAAATATATATAATTTAATTTATTTATGTTTTTTTTTTTAAATATAAAGATAATAACTCATTATAAATCTATTTATAAAGAATCAAAATTTTATTTATATTTAAAAATATTATAAGATATAATTTAACAAAATTATTATAAATATTACATTTTAAATAAATATATTTTTTAAAAATAAAAATTTCCACTATTAAGAAAATATAATTGAACAAAGTTATATATATATATATGAAATTATTATTAATGAGACTTTCACATAAATAAATAAATAAAACTTTAACAATGCATTTAATTTCCAATTATTTTACATTTCATAAATAAATTTGTCATAAATTTTAAATTATATATATATATAGCTAAAACATTTTTGTTGTTGAGAGGTTACAGGTTGAATTTTCTCGACGCTCTTGTGGACAACTCTTTGGTTGAGCTAACAAGAAATAATCTTTTTAGGTGGATCCACCTTGTACCTCTTTAGGTGCATGGTATGTGAGAATAATCTAGAATAATGTAGAAATAGGAGTGGTTATGGTTTGCTGAACAAGAGTTTTATAATTAGATTTTAGTTCCACCAGTTCAGGATTGTTGCCCCAAACTTAGGAAGATTAGGTGAGTTCCTATGCTATAAATATGTAATGTTGTCGTTGAGCTAATGACAAGTTGTGTGAGCTCTGTCTCACGTTGTGTGGATTGTATTTGCTTTATTTAATTTGGTATCAGAGGTGTTGGTATGCCTTCAAAATCTCTGCTGCAGACGAAAGACTACTATTTGAAATCATAGTGAACAAGCTGCCACTGCTTCCTGACAATCATGCTACCATATCATCTGCTGAATAATTCGCCAGGCGTTGCGTCCCATCTCCATAAGAGAACACATGTTTCCTGATCTGCTTTAAAGTCTCATTGGCCGCTCGATTATCTTTTGCTGCCACAGCCTGTGCACAAATAAGAAGAAGCGATCACAGGACGTTGTTGGACCCCGTGATCGTGGTCGTGGCCATGGGAAGGGAAGTGAGCACAGTCACCTATAACATCAGCCAGTTCTCGAGTGTCTATGAAATCGTCTTCAACTTAGATTGCCATTGGGTTCAGCCTTTGATGTCATACTCTGTGTACGCTTTTTTCAGAGGGAGACACAGTTCACAAGAGGTTCTGTTCTGCGCTTTGGTGAATTGAACCTTGGAAGGGAGAGCTTTTAGCTCTAGCATTTCGGCATTCTTTCCGGTATTTCGTTCTCGGGAGAGCTTTTGGCTCTAGCTATTTGGAGATTTGTTGAATCTTCTTCAAAGCTAATGATGCTTGGCTACTGAACGTTGCTCCTGCATAAAGCTAGAGCCAACGTTGTCATTATTGTGAGTTGAAGAAGAGTATAGATCGAATTTGGTGCAGAATAATTGCAATGAATTAATTTCTTGCAATTGAATCTGGTCATTGTTGTTGAAAATAATGGCTAATCCTCTTGCCGATTTATATTTAAATGAATCCACCAAAATTGATGGAAAAAACTACGTCAATTGGAAGTTTAAGCTGGTCACCGTTCTCAAGGCATACAACCTCTGGATGATTGTTAATGGTGATGAGCCAAGCCTGCTACTGCCGCCCTGATTCCAGATTCGGATAAGAAAGAAATGAAAACGAAAGTGCTATTGCGCATGTCTGTAAAGGACAACATCATTCCTCACATTCAGGACTATAAATCGTCAAAGCACACGTGGGAAAATCTCAAAGGTTTGTACGAAACTATTAATGCAAACCACATTTTATTTGTAAAAATGAAGCTACTATCTATCAAAATGGAAGCCAATGAAAGCATCAACAAATTTGTTTCTAGAATTAAAGACTTAAGCGATAAGCTTGGTGACATTGGTGAAAAAATGTCTAGTAGAGATTTAGTAACTGTTGCTTTGAAGGGTATAGTCCAAGACTATAAAGTCTTTATTTCAGCACTCTCATCTAGACAAACGCCTCCTACATTTGATGAATTGGCTGGAATTCTTCTTCAAGAAGAAGAGAGAATGAAAAATTTTGAACTGGATTCAAATGATTCTGATTTGGCATTGATTGCAAGAGGTAAAATATCATTCCGAGGGAGACCATGGGACAGGAACATAGGCCGTTTTCAAGCAAAGCAGAAAGGTATGACACATCCTGATTCTTATGTTAAGAGAAATATTGAATGTGATTATTGTGGAAAACCTGGACATCTAGCTAAAGATTGCTATATAAGAAAGAATCATGAATCAAATCAGAGACATAGAAGGCATAATGGAAATTTCATGAACAGAGACACTATAGTTACTGATGGCTTTAAAAATCTTAAATTGTTTCTTTCTGATGTTGCATTGTCTGTTGAAATCGATGATGAGACTGCTTTGTTCATAGATTCCGGTGCATCAGCTCATATGACTTGTAATAAAGAAGGGTATGATAAATATTACGAGAAAATCAATGGCACACACATTTACCTAGGAGATAACAGGTCACATAAAGTCCAAGGCTATGGCGTAATAAGTGTGTACTTACCTAATGGACAAATGAGACAAATTCATGATGTGATGTATGTTCCTGGTATTAAAAAGAATTTGATATATGTTTCAACTATCACTGATAATAATTTAAAAGTGGAATTTGGTAAATTGGGGTGTATTGTGAAAGATGTTCAGGATCGCTACAGGGTTGTTTCCACAAGTATCAGGGTTGGTGGATTGTATAAATTGGATGTGAAGATCAAGCATCATGTTGCATTGACATCCACAACAACGTCTAGAGTAGAGTTATGGCATCACAGGTATGGGCACCTAAATTACAATGATCTATTGTTGTTGCAAAGAAAAACAATGGTTGAAGGTCTTCCTGTTATGAAGTGTGAATATTTACCATGTGAAGCTTGTGCACTTGGTAAGCAACATAGAGAGGAGTTTCATGTTCATACAGAGAAAAGACAATATGATATACTTGAATTAATTCACAATGATGTATGTGGACCTATGCAAACTAGGTCACTTGGTGGTGCTTCCTACTTTCTTATTTTTGTTGATGATAGATCTAGATATACATGGGTCTATTTTTTAGTATTTTAAAGAATTCATAACTTTGATTGAAAAGAAAATAGACAAATACATTAAAATTCTCAAATCAGATCAGGGTGGTGAATATAAATCAGGAGCGTTTAATAGGTATTGTAAACTTCATGGGATCCAACAATAGTTCACAATACCTCATACTCCTAAGCAAAATGGTGTTGCTGAGAGATGGAATAGAACACTGGTGGAGTGTGCTCGTAGTATGCTTCAAGGTAAAAACATTTCTAATGGTTTCTGGGCAGAAGCCATTAATACTGTTGTTTATTTGAAGAATCGAAGTCCCACTAAGAAATTAGCTTTTCAAACTCCTTTTGAGATTCTTTATGGTCATAAACCTAATGTCAGTCATTTAAGAGTATTTTGATGTATTGCCTTTGGACATATTCCTAAGGATAACAGAAGAAAGCTTGATGCAAAGTCAATCAAGTGTGTTTTTATTGGGTATTGTACAAATCAGAAAGCATATAAACTATTTGATCCCAGTTCACATAAACTGTTTTCAAGTCGAGATGTGATGTTTCATGAGAATGCTGATAAAAGTGATACAATGAATGATGCTTGGCATATATCTAATGATGATCATGTCAAAATTGATGCTTTGGTTAAACATGAACAGGAATAGGTACAGGTACAGGTTCAAGATCAGAATGAAAGTAGCATGAGCACATCCAGCAGCAGTGATTAATCATGAGAGGAAGATTCACCTCAAAGCAGGAGAATCATGGATGGAAATCCAACAGGTATTGTAGAACCAAGAATGTCAACCCGACAAATCCAGCTTCCTGCAAGGTATAGAGATTAGGCCTTGATGTCTAATATCATGAATGTTGTAGAACCAGTTGATTATGAACAAGCTAAAGATCATGAACAATGGAGAAATTCTATGAATGATGAATATGACTCTCTTATGAAAAATCAAACATGGGAATTAATTGAACTCCCTGAAAACAAAGTTCCAATTGGAAGAAAATGGTTGTATAAAGATAAATTTAAAGCAGATGATAGAATTGATAAATTTAAGGTGAGATTAGTTGCAAAAGGATATGCTCAATAGTAGGCAATTGATTATGAAGATACTTTTGCACCAGTAGCTAAATTGAATACAATTAGAGTACTGATTGCCTTAGCTACAAAACATAATTGGAACATACATCAATTGGATGTCAAATCTGCTTTTCTAAATGGTGATTTAAAGGAAGAAGTTTATTTGGTTCAACCTAAAGGGTTTGTCAAACAGGGACAGGAGCATCTAGTCTACAGGTTAAGAAAAGCCTTGTATGGTTTGAAACAGGCACCGAGATCATGGTATGTAAAGATTGATACGTTCTTTTATCATAATGGGTTTGTGAAAAGCAAAAATGATCCTAACCTGTATGTTAAGAAAGATGAAGAAGGAAATGTTGCTTTAATATCTTTATATGTGGATGATCTCATTATCACAGGCAATGCTTACAAGTTAATTGAAGAGATTAAAATTCAGTTGTCTCAGGAATTTGAAATGAAAGATCTAGGTGAATTGCATTACTGTTTAGGAATTGAGGTATGGAGAGAACCTGGTAAAATATTGATCACTCAAAGTAAATACAGAAAGTAAATTCTTAAAAAGTTCAATATGAGTGATTGCAAAGCTATGTCAACTCCCTTAGAATAGAATGCAAAGTTGTACAAAGAAGATGGAACTAAAGAGGCAAATGGAACTTTATATTGTCAGTTGGTGGGAAGTATGAACTATCTCACCACTACCAGACTAGACATTGCATACTCAGTCAGTATCCTTAGTCAGTTTATGGCTAAGCCTGCAAGAAATCACTAGAATGCTGCAAAGAAAGTTCTATGGTACTTAAAAGGAACAATCAATTTAGGTATTATGTATACTGATGAATCTGATGTTGCACTAACAGGTTTTTTTGATTCAGATTGGGTAGGAAATCTTGATGATAGGCGATCTACCTCTGGCTATGCATTTCATATCAGATCAGGGGTTGTGTTATGGAGTAGTAAGAAACAACCAACTGTTTCTTTATCGTCAACAGAATCTGAGTACAAAGCTTTGACCAATGCCACCTGTGAAGCTGTTTGGTTGCGGAGAATTCTTGCAGATCTCAAAGAGGAGCAAAGTGGTTCAACATGCATAAATTGTAGTAATCAAAGTGCTATCAAATTAGCACACAATCCAATATATCATGCCAGATCAAAACACATTGAGCTGCAATACCACTTTGTACAAGAGAAGATTGAATCAAATGAAATTGATTTAGTATTTTGTAATACCAAGGATAATATGGCCAATATCTTTACCAAGCCTCTTGGTAAACTAAAGTTTGAAGTTTTTAGAAGTAAATTAAGTGTTGTAGAAAATCCATCTCTCCGTTAAGGGAGGATGTGAGAATAATCTATAACAATGTAGAAATAGGAGTGTTTATGGTTGTTGAATGAGAGTTTTATAATTAGAGTTTAGTTCCACCAATTTAGGATTGTTGCCCAAAAATTAGGAAGATTAGGTGAGTGCTTATGCTATAAATATGTAATGTTGTCATTGCGCTAATGACAAGTTGTTTGTGAGCTCTGTCTCATGTTGTGTGTGTTGCATTTGCTTTATTTTAATTTTGTATCCCTTCAAGTGGTTAACCGGAGAGAAATATCTCTTTGGATGGATCTGCTTGGTATCCGTTTAGATGTATGGCACCCTTTTAGGTGATTCAGTGGGTTGGAAGTGATCCCTTTCAGGTGCTTAACCTGAGAGAAAGATCGCTTTGGGTGGATCTGCTTGGTATCCCTTTAGATGTATGGCACCCCTTCAGGTGATTCAGCAAGTTGGAAGTGATCTCTTTAGGTGGATTTTCCTTATACAAATATTTGAATGGATCTCTGATTTCTAATATATTATAAACTTTACAAAAGAAATTTTAAAAGATTTCAACTTTAAATATCATAATTTATATATTATTTTGTAACAAGGGAATTACCTATTGAACAAACCTCATTAAGAAATATTATTATAAATATTAAATTCTAAATTTAAATTAATATTATATTTCTCATAAAAAAAATTATTATAAATATTAAATTTTAAAATTTAAATTAATATAATTTATTAAAAAAAACAACCTTCAAATACATCTTGAATTAATGACAAATCATGTCAACTTTAAAGTTTTCCTTGCTAATTCTTCTCCAAGAAGCTTTACATCACTGTTAAGCTCCTTGACTTTATAATGTATTTATGCTCAAACTTTAGAAACACCTAAAAAGGCTTCTCTATTCATTTTCCCTTCTTGGAAAAACTACATTCGTTGCAACATCCCTTTGACAAATGTTGGAGGATGACACCCTTACTAGCCATTTGTTCCCTTGCTAGTAACAAGGGAAGTTTTCGAAGAAGGGGACTCTCAATTTATATTAAAAAAAAAAAAAAAAAATGTAAAGAGGGGTGATTTTAATAAATATTTAAGGAGATGTGGTTGGGTGATGGTATTATGGTTTATTATAGAAATCTGAAAAATGCACAATGTAAAGCTATAAAGAAAAAAGAAAGGAGGAAAATAAGACATTTGATTATTTTCATTATTTGAATCGTGGAGGTGAATTCATTATTTGATTCATCGAGGTGAATTAGGTGAAGTAAAGAGTTCTAAGATTGGATTTAGGTTTGTTATACAATATTTGATCATTAGGAGGGGAGGCCGAGATCTAAGTCTTTTAGGATTGATCGAGTCCTTTTCTATATATATAATATTTTGAAGCCCAAGAGTTACTCCTCAGCTACTGTGAGCATCGAGATAAGGAGACAAAGTGGCATTCAGGATTTGATCATCGTTCGTTGTCACTGTTCACGGTCGAGAGACCAACCACGCAGTAGCTCCAAGGTCGTTAGGCCATAAAACCATCATGCAGGTGTTGGAAGGTCGAGAGGCCATTCATGTTGGAATTCCAAGGCCGTTGGCCATAAATCCATTGCGCAGGTGTTGAAGGCCGAGAGGCCATAAACTATTGCAGGGGAGCATATGGCTCAGGGCCATACATACATAACACCGGAGCTTCAAGGCCAAAAGGCCATACACTTATTACGCAGAGTTTGGAAGGCCGTGAACCCATATATATCACCGTAGAGGAGATCCGGTTCATAAGGCATCACTTTGGGTATCGAGGAGGAGAAAGAAAAAGCTGAAGGGTCTCTCCAGGCATCGAGTCGGTTGTTTGAGAGACAAGCAACGAGAGGGCATTGATTATCTCCTTGCGATGTTCTCTTATCAGTTTTCCCAACTTGAGGTAGAACGAAATTGCAATCCTCATTTATTTAATAAATTACAGAATTTCCATATTCCATTTAATTAGTTCGCATGTTTTATAAATTGTTGTAATGGAAAATATGGCGGAAATTGTATAAAAGAATAGAAGTTTGTTCTTTTATTGTTTGACTCAATGGTGATTGATTTTTTTTTATCGGATTAGACTATTTTTTTTCCATTTTTTTTTGCATTAGGTATCTGGGAGGGGTATTAGATTGGGTATCTTAGAGTGGTATTACAGCCACATTCTTAGCCATATGTGGGATGTGATGCCAAGAAAAACCAAAGAGACACAAGAGGCACTAAGAGGCATTTTTGTTAGTAGAAAAGGGCGAAGAGCCAAAATTCAAGGAAGAAGACGTAAGACTAAAAAAGATTTGGAGGACATCCCTGAAGAAGAAGAAAGATACGAAGAAGAACTAATGGGAGACCAAGAGGATTCAAGATTTGGGGATGCTCTTGATAGGATCATCTCAACCCAAGAAGCAATCTTGTACCTTCTCATCAAAATGTCCCATACTCAAATCATAAATCCTACCTAGCAGAGGAATAATGGAAAAGGTTGTTCACATTCTAGTGGGGGCTGCCATATACATGCACATACCAACCCCTAGAATAGCCCACACATTCATGGCATTAGGCAAAATATACCTCCATTTTTGGATGATTCCTCCACGGAGTAGGAATCCTTCTAGTCCATAATAGGAACATTCACACCTTAGATGTGAGAGTACCAAACATTACCTCTTGAAGTAAAGGCAACCTTGACCATAAATGATTATTATTTTATGAGGAACAAACAACAGAGGAAGTAAACAATGTATTGAGGTTCTCAACCAAATTGGGATTTGCAAAAGTTTCTAGAGAAACTATATCTTCCCTATTTTGATGGATTGACAACATGTTCAACTATGTCATGGGAGCAAAAGTTGGACACATATTTACAGCTAAACCCCCTGCGTAAAATGGACAATATCCAATACACCACCCTATATCTTAAGGGAGAAGCACACAAATGGTGGAAACATATAATAATCACACTAGGGCACACGGGCATCACTTCCTATATAGAGTTCACATAGAGGTTGATACACAAAATTGATAGGAAGGACCTCCAGTTGCACTTCAGGGAGTTAGGTCAACTTTGGTAGACAGGAAGTGTCGAAGCCTATATCACTAATTTTCAGATATTAACTGTGATGGTCACTGATATTTCAATGGCCTGAACAATTATCTTGTTCGTAGAAGGTCTATCAAAACCCTTGTGTGGGTGGGTTAGAGCCTATAAGCCTACAACCTTACAAGATGAAATTAGCAGGGAAGGGATGTGTAGGATGTAGTACCAAAAAATTGGTTCCCCCTTAAACCAACCTTTCCTCAAAAGGGAAAAGAGATCAAGAAACTGCAAAAGGAGTGGCCAGGGAAGAACTAGATGGATCAAGAGACTAGAAGGGACCTTAGAGGGGGGAGATTGTGCTTCTCCTATTAGGAAACTTGGGTACCAGGCATCGGTGTACCAAGGAAAATCCCTACTATATCGACGTATTTTCTAAAAGAGAGGATGAGGGAGAAGAACGAGAGTAGGATCAAAGAGAATCAAGAGAAATGAGAGTAGAACAATTACAATGGGAGACTCATGAAAGAGTTATTGCTTCTCTTACAAGAGTTCAAAGGTATCACACTCTTCAAATTAGGGGTACCATACAGGGAAAATGGTGATCAAGTTAGCTCAAGGTGGGGCCTCCCACAATTTCATTTATGAAAAATTTGTAGCTAGAAGGGGATTGACAAATGAAAATTTTGGAAGATTCCTAGTCTGGATTCTTGGGAAGGAGCACAACTACATGCCATGCACCAAAATAGTCTCCAACATGAGTATGAAAATAGGAAACTACAATAACTTCTTTGTAATAGACTACCTAGACTCCCATGTGGTATTACGGGTGCAATGGCTCTATTTGATTCATACACATGCAATGAACTATCATGAGTTGGAATTTGCATTTACAAGGTTAGATGGTAAGAATGTGATGCTGAGAGGGATGCATTCATACCCTCCTAAGTTCATGACATCCAATAGAATGGAGGAGAGTTTTTGACAAGGGGATATCCTATGGGCCATAGAATGCCAAGTTATGAGAAGAGACCAGCAAAATGGCATAGATAGTATCCTTCTGAGATCGTGGAATTATTATAGAAGCACTAGAAGGTTTTCATAGATATAGCACCAAGCCAACCACGAGATAGGGGATTCGAGCACATCATTGAAATAGAGGAAGAGGAATTGAGCATAACCCAAGATCAACAAAAAAATTATGTATATTGATGGAGAGCACAAAGGATTTTGAAGTGGAAGATATAGTGTATATTTTTTTGTAGCCTTACCGAAAATCCACATTGAAGCAGAAGGGGGAAGAATAATCAAAACCACAATTTTATGGACCTTATTGAATTAATCGAAGAATAGGGGAAGCGATGTATGAATTAGAGATTCTAGTAGTGAGTAGGTTACATAATGTATTTCATGTCTCTTGCTTGAATAAGACTATTGGACATCATATTATCTCATCACATGATTTGTTTCCATTGGATGGAGAGGGGAATATTGAGTTGATTCCAGAGTGGTATTAGAAGTATGAGAAAGGAAGTTGAGAAGTAAGACCATTATGGAATATCTAGTGCAGTGAAAATATTTTTCTTTCGAGGATGCCACCTGGGAGTGAGAGCGGGTATTGTAGCATCCAACACTTAAATTTCTTGATGGCAAGAAATTTTGGGTAGGGAGGACTGTAATATTGCTGACCAACTGACTTTGTGAAGATGACACCCTTACTAGCCCTACATTCCCTTAAGCTAGCAATAAGGGGAGGTTTAGAAGAAGGGGACTCTCGATTTACAATAAAAAAAGAAAAATAGGATAAGAGGGGCATTTTAAATATAATTAGGGAGGATTTGGTATTCACGCAAGGTATTTGATGACATTATTTTCCAATGGTATTATCGTAAATTCTAGAAACAAAGACCCAATCAAAATCTATAAAGCAAGAATGAAGGAATAAGGGAAGCATTCGAGCTAGATATTTTCTCTCTGCATTTTTATTGGAGGCTCGGGCAAGTTTTAAATAAGCAAGGGTTTAAAGTGAGATCCTCTTGCTAGCTTTGATGGGAGCCAGTTTCATCCTTGTCAACAACACAACTTCAGTGATACTAGATATCACCCTAGTTGGTTTGATTCTTTTCATTATTTGATTCATGAAGATGAATTAATTGAAGTAAAGTATTTTAAAATTGGATCTAGATCTATTATATGAGGTCACATCATTAGGAGGACGAGATCTAAGTCTTCTAGCAGGGATATATATATATATATATAGTTTGAAGGCCAAGGTTTATTCCTCAGCTACTATGAGCATCAAGATAAGGAGACAAAGTGACTTTCATGATTTAGTCATCGTTTGTTTTCATTGTTCAAGGTTGATAGGCCATACAAATATTATGCAGGTGATTGTCATGTAGGAAGTCTGAGGGGCCAATCGCACAGGATTTCTAAGGCCATGGGGCCATAGATCCATCATGTTAGTGTTCGAGGGGGCAACCATGCAAGAGATCTAAGGTCGCGGGGCCATAAAAATATCTTGCATGTGTTGGAGGGACTATAGGCCTTCCTTGCCATGTTGTAGGGCCTATTGGTGATATCAATGAATTTGCAGACTCCAGACAATAAGCGCTACCTTGTAAACAAATTTGTTTTCTTATTTCCTTTTAAAGGGTATATTGATTATTTCATCTCTCTATTTATATACTTAGGTACATTTTTAATAACAACCCTTTTAATTACCATGAAGTTTATTTGAGAAGGTGTCCTCTCTCTTTTGCTTAGGGTTTTATGTCATGGAGGGTTTCAATGAACTATTTAATGGATTTTCCTTCTCTATATATTGTATTTATTAAATTTTATTTGCAACTTGATAATGACCTGCATTTTAATTATTTGTTAGTCATATTTTACTCCTTGTTTGACTTTCTATATATATATATATATATTTACTTTAAATCCACAAGAATAACCAGCATGGTCTCTACATTTGTTAAAACCTGAGTTTTCTGGTTTTAACGAGGAAATAACCTATTAGCTTGGTTTGTCTATTATATTTTGCCATGAACTCTCCAAAGATTAATTTGTTTGTTTATAAGTTTATACAACTATATTTTTCTACATTCAAGATCATTGTATGATTTTTTTTTTTTTTTTTTTTCCTTTTCAATTAGAAATATTGGTTCATTTTCGATTATACATGTATTACATGAGATTTTCCTTTCCTACTCTAGGTGTCACCGAAGAGCACAAGTTACTCATGGTTATAACTCTGGTGTATTATGTTTCTGTGACAGGCGAGGTTCCAGAACAGTTCCTCGAGCATGCAAGGTATAATCCTTTATTTGTTTGAGAGGAAGTTTGTAATTTTTTTTAATGATTGTATCCTTCAACTATAATAATCCCCAGAACTCCTTTATTATTTGATTCATGTATTCCTCATTTCACCCTTCCTGAATCTGAGCAGTGTTTGGTTACTCTGGAACTTACATTTCCTAACTTTCAGTTCGATAGTTTCTCAATATATATTGTCTTGTTAATTTATTTTGGGTTTTGATCTTGTCAATTGCCATGGAAAATACGATTTTCCTTGGGAAGTTTCACTTTTTTCATATAAATAGGAAATGTTGCCTAAATAGAGTCTCAGTACAGTTTGTATAAGATATATATATTTTTAATAAAATTCTTTTTGCTAAATCCTAACTGGACTTGTCTATATAACTTTATATAATTCTATATATTTTGTAGAAGTTTTACAATAATACACACGTGTATCCAGACTTTTAAGTTCGTGTACGCTTATGAATATATTTATATATTTTCTTTCTATCTTATGTATGATTTACTTTCATATATTGTATAATATTATCTAAAAGAAAATGGTCCTAACTAGACTTGTCTATATAACTTTATATAATTCTATATATTTTGTAGAAGTTTTACAATAATACACACGTGTATCCAGACTTTTAAGTTCGTGTACGCTTATGAATATATTCATATATTTTCTTTCTATCTTATGTATGATTTACTTTCATATATTGTATAATATTATACAAAAGAAAATGGTTTTCTCTTATTTTAAAGTGATGTGAATCTTTTAATTTGTGTTGTACAAATTTATAACTACGTTCTTCCTCTTTGCTAGTAAATTTTAACAATGACTATGTTTTCTACATCTCTAGCATCTCATTGTAGTTAGAATACATTTTTGTGTGTGTATGCTCATTGTAGTTAGAATACATTTGTGTGTGTGTATAAGCATACAGAGTCTATGCATCTCATTGTAGTTAGAATACATTTTTGTGTGTGTATGCTCATTGTAGTTAGAATACATTTGTGTGTGTGTATAAGCATACAGAGTCTATACTTGCATGTACAATGAAACATCGTATACCTATTTTGAACATGTGGTTTCATTTACATGTCTTTGTATATGTGTGTATGGTGTGTGTGTTTTATTTTCCTATATCGAAATATATATTGTGTATTCTCATTCGATACAGTTCCCTATATATTAATATTCTTAAAACGACCATATGTACCCAACCTTTCAGTACTATAAAATAATTTTCTTTCTTCTACTTCTACTATACTACTTCGCATTAACAAAGAAAAAGGTGTATCTTTACCAAAGATTGTCTTCATATTTAAGTTTACTAGTCTTTCTTTAGAATTAACATTTTAATACAAGAATCTTCTTCAGAAATATCATTTGGATACCATAATTAAAAATGTAAGAAGAGATAATTCACATACTCATGTTCAATGAATAAACCATTTGTTTCCATTTCACTTTTTTTTTTTATAGAGAATATAATTTAACTATGAAATAGAATAAAATAAACAGTTTTTCTCATATGAAAATAAAGTTGGAAATACAGATTTGAAATTTTCTTATGGAAAAATAGGAGTCAAGTGCATGGATCCTCCCTTTATTAACATATGAGGTCTTAGTATCAATTTGTCTTCAGGGTGATCCAAACTCAATGGGACATTGAATATTCATCCATACATGACTTCAAACGGACTCATTTTTAAAGAAGTATGATATCCATTGTTATAGGAAAATTTAGCTAAATGCAAGTAATCCTCCCATTTAGTTTATTTGTCCTTCACATACTTGCTTATCATATCCTCTAATATCTGGTTGGCCCTTTCTGTTTGACCATTAGTTTGAGGATGATAGGATGTGATAAAATTTAACTTACTTCACATGTTTTCAAATAACCCTTTCCAGAATTTGGAGGTGAACTTAGCATCTCTATCTGAAATTACAACCTTAGGTACGACATAAAGCTTGAAAATCCCATTCATAAATATTTCTACAATATTTATAGCCTTAAATGTGGATTTGACTCGAATGAAGTGTGTTGTCTTGTTGAGTTTTTCATCTACAACCATAATGACATTGTGTTTCCTTCTAATCTTCGGTAACCCATTAATAAAATCCATTGACATAGTCTCCCATTTCCACTCAGGTATGGGCAATGGTTGTAACAAACCATCAAGATGTTGATGAGAAGCCTTAAATTGATGGCAGTTAAGACATCCTGCTACATATTCAATTGTCTCATTTTTCATGTTTGGCCAATAAAAATCCCTTCTAATACTATAATCAAATTATTTTAACCAAGTTGACCAACTGTTGGTATTTTATGCAGTTTATATAAGACCATCTATATATATATATATATATATATATATATATATATATATATATATATATATATATATATATATATATTTCATTTTTTTATATAAATTCTTCTTCAAAACAATAATAAATCTTGATCATTGACTAAAAAATCAACCTCCTCTCCTTTTGATTTATCAGTTCTTGCACTTTTCCCTTAATTTTCAGATATTCTAAATCAAATTTTCCAGTTATTTTGA
Source organism: Pinus albicaulis (assembly GCA_034641835.2). NCBI lineage: Eukaryota > Viridiplantae > Streptophyta > Pinopsida > Pinales > Pinaceae > Pinus > Pinus albicaulis. Next base: position 131,291,083 of record CM076575.1, read on the forward strand.
TTCTTCCAATCAGATTTGTTAACTAAGTGGTTGCTACTGTAGCACAAGTTTGATTAAATTTTCTACTTAAAGCATAAACTATATTGTTTTCTTTCCCTTTTGTGTGTAAAATCTCAAAATCATATTCACTAATAAATTATAACCATCTTGCTTGTCTAACACTTAAATTAGGATGATAAAATAGGTATTTGAGACTCACATTATCTGTACTTAGTTGAAATTTTCTCCCTATTAAGTAGTGTCTCCACATTTTAAATGCATGAATTATTGTTGCTAATTCCAGATCATGTGTAGCGTAGTTTTTCTCATGTTCCTTCAAGTTTCTGGATTCATAGCAAATGACATGGCCATATTACATTAAAATCCTCCTAATCCTTCTTTGCTTGCATCTGTGCATACCATGAATTCCTTATTGGGATCAAATAGTTTTAAAATGGAAGATGTTGTCAAAAGTTGTTTTAGTTTCTCAAAAGTAGCTTGAATTTCAGAGCAACGGTGGTGTTTCTAGAGGTTAGAAAGGAACCGAGTTCTGTAAATCCCATTTGAGGGTGTGAGTCAATCATATTTTTCCATCTCCTGGATAGAGGTATTGCTGCCATTTATATTTCTCTATCAGGTTAACCAGTTTTGGTGCCCACGATTGTTGTACTTAGAATCTGCACAATAATAAAAACACTCCAAAAGCTAGCAACATCGATTTTCTGGCATTGGGTTTTTCCAGGGACATTTGTCCAGAAAATCCTTGTGTCACTTTGTCTATGCGCATGTTATTTAGTATTTGATCTGTATGTGTAGGCTGTTAATTGTATTTACTTTGATGTTAATTATGAATACTCAGATTAATAACTTATGTAAGTAGGAGAAGTAAATCAAGATTTAACAATAGGGTTTCTCAAGTTTAAGAAATTTTCACATGGTATCAGAGCGATTGTAGATCAAGCTGGATCTCTAGAAAGACAGCTGAAGAAATATATGTTGTAGAAAGCAGTAGCAGAAATAGAGAAACTGGAGAGGAAAACGCAGCACCACAAGGATGCAAAGGCAGCAAGAGCCACGCAGGGGCTGGCGCAGAGAAAACACAATGCCTTCTAGAGGAACGTAGGAGCAGCTTGTGCTGCGCAGTTGCTGTGTTGCGCTAGTTTGCTCATGTGGAGGCCAGCTAGGGTGACGTAGTCCAGTAATTGATTACTGTGAAGAATGCCATGAACTGGAAGCTTAGCTGCAGATCTTCAGCAGTTGCTAGTGGGGTGAAGATTCTGATAATGCAGAATTAAGCCTAAGCTAGGTTGACAAAGAGCGGGAGGAGAACAACTGCTCAATAGTTTTCATTGCCAAAAGAAATCTGAGGATCGATCGTAGTGTGATCATAGAGAGATGATTCGTTGTGTTTGGCAAATTTCCAAGAAGGAAATCAGTTGTCAGAGGGAGCAGATGGTGCCTTTTCGCCAAGGACCCTAGATCCGAGCTTTAGTTGAGAATCGGGGAGAGGAAGAGTTGTTCCGAAAAAGTAGATCTGAGAAAATGGTGCCACACAGATTGCGTGATCTAGATAGGTTGGACGACCTATGAAACTTTGCTATCTGGAAGGCCAGAATCCTGGTAATCTTGGAGGCATATGGCTTGAGGGAGCATGTAGAGAGTGTCTTGGCTACACCAACCGATGCGAAACTCCTGGCAGAGCATAATGAAGTAGCGGCACATGCAAAGCACTTCATCATGGATGGGGTTAAAGATCATGTGGTACCACACATAGCCAAGAAGAAGACGACTCATGAGATGTGGAAAGCTTTAACCACATTGTATCAAGGCAAGTCCGTCCAGAGGAATATGCTTGTGGAGAACCAGTTGAGGTTATTTATGATGACCAAGGGAGAGGAAATTGATCCTTTCCTATTCAGACTACAGTCGATCTGGGATCAACTGACTGGCATAGGGGTCAAGGTGGGAGCCTTAAGACAGTAGCAAGGAATGGCTGGAGTAGTGGGTGCAAAGATCACAGATGGAGCATATGGCAGAGGCTGAACCACTGAAGAGGGAGCAACGCAGTGCAGATGCAGCAGCAGCGTAGAGGCAACATCACAGAGGAGGCATGCTTACGCAGTGCAGAGCTGCAACAGCGCAGTGGCTTTAGGATGAAAATGCAAAGCAGTAGCCTATGGAGCTTCAGTGATAAGATGCAACCTGAATGACTTGTCTGTCATTGGGCAGGGGTCCTTCAGTTGCTTAATCTTAGTAGTTGATTTTCAGTACAACAGTTGGCAGCACGATGCAACAATTTGAGAGAGAGCTACAATACGGATGTAGCAATGATGGTGGTAGAGTCATGAGCAGTAGTACAGAGAGCAACAACAACGCAGTGATGTAGTGCAGCAGGCCAAACATCAATGTAGAGACTAATACTAGATATCATAGCAGTTTTTCAGGGTGAAGTGTATTGCTAGAGCACATTCCTCTCTAAGAGGGAGTGTTGAGATTTTGGGGTGTTGGGGTAGCATCGGATGTGCTCTAGCACCCAAACTTTCTGGAGGAGCTGGATTACACGAGATCTCCAAGAACTAGAAACCGTTTAGAAGAATTCCATCTGGTTTAAGTTTTATTCAAATAATTAATTTTTTTAATTAAGGACCTTAAGTCTAACTTAGGAAAATTAAAAGATTAAAGTGAATTAAATTAAACATGTGATGAGAATGACTTAAGTGACGCGGATCGAGCAACTTCTAATCTTAGCCGTTGATTAGAGATTAGATCGCAGCCATTGGTTTCCTAACGAGAAAAATATAAGAGAAGGGCTTGGGGTTAGTTAGAGAACACACACACTGGCAGAGCACTGAAGCTAAGTGTGGTTTGCTAATAATTTCAGAAGTGTTTCTGCTGCAGTGAGGGGTAGTATTGGCAAGTGGGATGGTTTGATCCCAGGCCAAGAGTACATCGAGGGTAGAGAAGGAGCATTCCAGAGAAGCGCAGAGGCACCATCTATGCAGTCCAGCCAAGAGCCTAGCAGGGGTAGCGCAGAGTCAGTAGGAGCCAAGAAAGGCTGATGCAGGCCTAGTTAGGGAAACACAGAGGTAGTAGGAGCCAAGAAAGGCTGACACGGGGCTATTTAGGGCAGTGCAATGTCAGCGTAACCCCATCTAGGGTGACACAGGCCCTTCTTGAGCAGTGCAGAGGTTGACGTAGGCTATTCAAGCTGACGTAGAGGGCTTTAGAGCAGCGCTGCGGTTTCTTAAGGCCAGAAAGGGAATGAGTTTTGTAAATCCCGTTTGAGGGTGTGAATCAATCATATTTTTCTGTCACCTGGATAGAGGTATTTCTTCCATTTATATTTCTCTATTGGGTTAACTAATTTTGGTGCCCAGGATTGTTGTACTTAGAATCTACATAATAATAAAAACCCTCCAGAAGCTAGCAGCACCGTTTTTCCTGCATTGGGTTTTTCCGAGGACATTTGTCTAGAAAATCCTTGTGTGTCACTTTGTCTATGAGCATGTTATTCAGTATTTGATCTGTATGGGTAGGCTGTTAACTATACTTACTTCGATGTTAATTCCTGTTAAACACACACATGGTGTATGAGGAAAAATAAACACACACATAGAAAGATAGGCATTCGTTGCTTCTCTATTACACATAGATGTACATTTATAATACAGTGGTGTGACTCTTGGATTCATCTTCCAAGGTCACTTGGACTCCTTTGTGACTCTTCGTCTTCCACACCTACCCATGGAGGATTAGGTGTTCAACATTCCCCCCCTTAATCCGAAGGGATATGTGTGAGTCCAAGAAGACAGTTGTAATACAAATCTGCAAAGTATGCATGGTAGCACTTAGGTTGAATTAGCTCTCTGAAATGTTGTCATAAAGAGGTGGTTTAAGGATGACCACCAACACTGGAACACAACGCTTATTGTAGTTCCCAAAACTCTTCCAAAATTGGCAAGAAGCTAAGGGCTTCTGCTAGAGGAATTGTACCTCATATTTGAAAAGGGAGACCTTCAACCTAAAAGAAGGGAAGTCTACAACCTGTGATGGTTTAAGGATGACCACCAACAATGGAATGCTTGATGCAATTCCTGGAACTCAACCGAAACTGGAAAGAAGATGAAATCTTCTACTAGAGGAAGTGCTCCGAAACAGGAAGAATATCAACCTCACAAGGATGGTTTAAGGTTGTCCATCAACCAAAGGCATGCTCATGGACATCCGTGTCTCCGGCTACAAATCTAAATTTGGAATGATGAATTATGGCTCAGGCTCGCTTGAACTGTTGTGTCTCTGGCTATAACTATGAATATGGAATGAGAGATTGTGGCTTAGGCTCGCTTGATGTGGTGTCGAAGCTTGTAGATGACCACCATTTTCCCACCTGTCAGGTACAAGGTGAGATGATGGTGAAAACTCAACTGCAAGATTGTTCAATATTCGAGAACAAGTTCTAACATGCGACTTAAACATCTTCTTGGCTGCTGATGCCCATTGCCAAGAAGTAATCCATCCAAGATGAATCTTTGTTCTTGCAGGAGGCTTGTTTCTGAAGCATTTGTGTGAAGAATGGGTGTGTCGACCATAGTGCTTTCATGGGTGAAGATTGAAACAATGATATTTCATATGGCCAACTCGATCACAGTGTTGGCATTTCACAATCTGTTGTTGTTGTTGTTGTGGAAGAGGAGCAGGATCTGGAACAGCTACAGGTGAAATGTCTTAAAGAAATCTGGCACTCTGAAATTTGATGGGCTTGGAGTAGTCTGGAATATGAAAGGACACATCCTTGTCATATCCAAGACCAGTTCTATGCTTGTTATGGACAAGCTCTTCCCAAGGTCTGATGATGGGCTTGGGAAGTGCAGAATGAATTGCTGCATCTACATGTAAATCTACTCTTGTACAAGGAACTAAATGTGAATCATCTACAAATTTATATTCTTGCTGCTGATGGGAGTCCTTCTCAATGTTCTAAATAGAAATAGGTTCAGAATGATGACTCTTTTGCTAAAGTTCATCTTGCTGAAGCTGAGACTCCAACTGCAAAAAATCAATCTTGTCTTGTGCATCTTGCAAGCAAGTTTGAATATTAAAAAGAGTGTTCTTGCTCATTTTTACCATATCATGAACAGTGGAATGAATGAGGTTATTCAAAAAATCTAATGCGTTATTGATTTTAGCGATTTTTCTCAACAACTCAGGCTTCAAGAAATAAAGGGTGTCGGCTTCAACAGATAATGCACCCGTTTACAATGTGATTCAACTTAATTTCAAAAAATACAAATGACTTCAAAGACCCTTTTCTTTCATGAAATTCCAATTATGGATCCCAAATAACAAACTTTGCTACTCAAATTATGAAGGACCTCAAGGTGTAAAATTGGCCATCTAATCAACAAGCAATAATGACTCACATCATAGAAGTTTTCAACAATTTCTCAACAACTCAAAGTTATACTTCAAACATTGATTGCAACTATGAACAAAGAAGAAATATCCACTCTCAATGTTAGTACAATACAATGTCACTGCAAATATTTTGTAAATGTGCAGCAAAAACCACTGTGCAATAACCCTTTAAGGCAGATGATTTCTCTCTTCTTCAAAGAACTGTTTTACACCAACAACTCTAATTCCACAAAAATATGTTCACAAATTTGGATGCTTCACTATCTATGACCATATGGTCTTGAGCTTGCTATATTACTTCACAATAAAGAGGAAGGAAAATTCCAAAAATTCTTTGTGGAAAACTATAATTGAATTTATGATGCCACTGCTGTTTTGAAAATAATGACTAATTTTCAACATTTTCCTTCACATTTTCAATCTCTTTCAAAGAGTCACCCTTCTATACATGCCACAAATCTTGGTCATTTATAACATACAACACAAAATTCATTTTCCACTATGTAGACAATCCATCTATCCATTTACCATCTCCTCTCTCTCTTCTTCTTCTATTGTTGTTGTTGTTGTTGTTGTTTTTTAAGGGAAAAATAGAGGTATTATCTGGGGGAGGTGTTTACTGGGGGAGGTTTTAATTGGGGCGGTTTTAACTTTGGGAGGTGAAATCTGGGGGAAATGAAATCTGTTAAAAAAAATTTTAAAATTGAAGGGCCAATAATAAAAAAACAGAGGGGGAGTGGAAGTGAGGGGGATTGTGTACAAAGAAAAAAAAAAAAAAAATGTAGAGGGCCGAGTGGAGCGTTGTCGTGGGTAGTGAGGGGGTGGGTTGGTGCGGGTGGGTGGGAAGTGCAGGGGCGAGGGGCCAAGTTGTGGAGAGGGGGTGAGCTGTAGGAGGGAGAGGGATGTAAGGGACGAGGGGAGGAGGGCCGTAAGGGCCGGAGGAGGGAGGGAGGACGAGGGTCGAGGGGAGAGGGGAATGGGGGGATGGGGTAGGTGAGCGAGAGGGGAGAGGAGCGATGAGCGAGGGGGATGGGGGGAGGGGGCGGGTGAGCGGGATGTGGCGTCGAAGCTTGTAGATGACCACCATTTCCCCCCCTATTGAGTACAAGGTGAGATGATGGCGAAAACTCAACTGTAATATTGTTCAAGATTTAACGGTAGGGTTACTAAAGTTTAAGAAACATGGAGTTTGGACCTAGTTGCCCAAAATTAATAGTAGTCTATTTCTATAGGTTAACATAAAGAAAAAAGGAATATATAAAGAGCTAGGTTGGAAAAGCTACTCGGATTGGGAAATATGTAAAAGGTTCTATTAAACTTTTAGTACAAAGTGAAAAGGCATTTGATAAGATGAAACGAAAGGAACAATATGCGACCATAAAATTTTATATTGGTCCTAAAACAAAATCATAACCTGCTATGTTCTGACTTCTTTCACTTCACCTAAAATATTGTTGAGGAGGATATCAACAGTGTACTGAATAGAAAAGTATCCAGATATGTTGTTGCCATTGATGACATAGGAATTTTTCTAATGGGGGTAATGCAAGTTAATGTTTGTACTGTTTTCCAATCTTAAATCTGACCAGCATATGCTCACCCCATATTTTGATAGATATTATTAGTTGCTGCATAATAATCAGGTGCAGTTTAGTCTGAGAAAAAACCCTGACTTTCCACCATGAGCTATGAGAAGGGTTGCTTCACCTTCACAAGTACATGCAAAAAATGAAAAATAGTCACAATCTTAGATTAGTTATTTTGGGCGCCAGGAATGTCAAACAAGTGTCATCCTTAGTAGCAATACTAGAAGCTTCATTGCTATATTACAGACCAATTATCTCACAAATATAACAACAATGCATATGAAACTTGAGATCAAATTCCATGTCCTCTCATGGATTTCTTAAGCAGTAAGGATAATGGCCAGTTGAATACTTTCCCAGAAACATCCATGTGAAATTCTTCATAACATTTGTTGGAAACAAAATCTTTATCTATTGAAATGCATAGTCTAAGGCATAAGAAAAGGAAGGAAAATAAATTGAACATGATGTGCTAATTAGAGAGGCAACACCCAGTTTAGAAAATTTGGAATCCGGAGTCAAATTTTTATTATCTGATAATGCCAACTGACTCTTCATGATTTTGAATACTTTGCTCAGTGTCTCTGGTTTGGCCTATTATGAAAACGGTTGAGTAGAAAGCATATGAGAATGCAAATGTAAGACCAATACTTACCTTTGGATTTCAATAAGATGGGAAGAAAAAAAATTATGCCGACAAAAAAGTGTCATATAAAGAGATACTACATGAAAAGAAATACCTTGACAAGGTTCTTTTACAAGAACTATGGAAGATTCCAATTACAACTTGTGATGGGAAAAGAAACTATACCGCACAAGCTACTTGCAGAGCATCAGGAGTGCATTGTGAAGATTGAAAAGATGGAAATGGAGACCTTTGATGTCTAAATGATATTACCTTGAGTCTAGAGAATCTGGGGATGACCTACAACCAGCCAAGAATGCATAGGTTGTTAATGGAATAACTTGCATGCATTCTGCATTCTCAAAATAAAAATAAGATGGATGGATAATGAAAGAGGAAAAGATTTAAGAAACAGATATAGTCCTAATAGCACTTTCTAAAACTACTTAATATAGTAAAGCAACTAAGACAGTAACACATTAACATATGGTGCTTCCTGATTCCTTTGAGTCCCCTTTAACCGTATTTGATATCATATCCCGCAAAAGGATTTCAAACTATACATTGAAGCTCCTCTAGCACGTTTGATTGAAACTTGGTTTGTATGAATAACTACCTTTGAAACTTAAGTGCAACTAACATCCATTTATATGGTGTATTTCAAGCCTCAGCCTCAGCCTTAGTTCATATAGTGTTATGCCTAAAATAATTTGGAAATCTAAAATGTGCCTTCAAAAAGGTAAAACACTGAAACTAGTTCATTAATATAGAATTTCATTTCCCTATAGTTTACATCGGATAGTGGCACTAATATTGAATATAAAAGTGATTTGGTGACCCAGTCAAAAGTATGAATAGATTCTATACAGAAAGGTTAAAGCCCAAAACCATACGAGGTTCTAGGATAAATAATCATTGATGACTATTTTTGTCCAACACTAATCAAATGTTTGATTCACTAAGCGCATAGTCACTTCATGAATATATCTAGAGTACGCAAGCAAATTCAAAAAATAAAAAAAAAGAAAAAATTACCATTTTCTTAAGAATATCAGTTTCAAATACAATGACAAAAAAGCTCTGGCATCTTCCTTCATTAGAACACCCCATTAAAGCTATCTTAAAAGAAAAGCGCCCCTTAATCCCATCCAACTATATAAGAAAGGCCCCTCATTTCCGAGGATGAAATTTTTAATTTTATTTTTTATAAGATGTTTTGAATACCTTTCTATTGCAGTAGGCCATTTAACCCAAATACATGTTTATAAGGGATTTGAACTTCATTGTGGAGCAATATCAACACTTCTTCTTTAAAATCAAACGAAAAGCCATTGACAATAATGTAATTTTGAAGTGTAGGGTTTTTTTGAGATATATTTCTCACACAATACACTACCTTGGTCTGGAAGCAGATGCTCAATTCCTTAACCCATATAATGTTTTTGTGAATAAAATCGTTATTTGAGTCAGATTGAAATTCATGGTTATGTCTCGACTTGCTTCATGTTGCATGAAAAAGGGACAAGCGATAGAAAAAAGAAAAAGAAAAAAGATCAGCCTAATAACCTATAATCTTCTCAAAAAGTTTACCCCAAGATTTCGGGCAACATGAGTGGTAGTGAAAATTTTCAAAGCAAGTCACTTATATTGATTTTATTTTGTCAACAAAACACTCTTCAGATTTTAGAGTGGAGAAGTCTACGAAATTGTAGGACAATGATTATATTTGGTGTGTGTTTATAACTTTATAGTTGATTCTACAATTCCTATTGACAGGTCTCTATTGTAATTTCGACATTTATTTGAAATAATTCCTAAGATTGCCTCTGAGAAGATTTATTTGACATATAGATAATGTATCTTTAATGGTTGGAGTTTCTTTTATTCTGGATGGTCCCTTGATAGAGCTGCTTGAGTTGTGGAGCTAGAAGGATTTTTATTATTGACCTCTTCAATGGCAGCAATTGTGTCACCTTATGATTCCAATACTGCATAGAATTTTCTATGCCCAAATACACAAAACTAGGTTATTTACTGGCTATCCGTTTCATACTAGTTCGTGGATGCCAGTTTTTGTTTGCATACCATGATCATTCAGACAAATATTTACTATCAGTATTTTTTTAACCACCTCAAATGATCCACTACACTAGAATTTATTTTTATTATTGAAATAGGTTCAAAATTAAAATAAATGTAGAAGCCAGAAAAAACAAAAAATTCTCATTTTTATTAAGTGCCTGAACTGAACTCATATTCTTCACAAGATCTGCTAATTTTCTCTTATAATCAGCCCTTAGCCAAACTACTTTTAAAGAGGAGAAAAAGGTAGATTTACATTTTTTTATTTTTCATATAACAAAGCATCCTATCTTTGAGCTGGTAGGAAAGGGTAAAATGTCCTTCAACATTAAAGCTTGAAGCCACTACAACAATAAACTTAACATGTCATTCGCAGAAATTAAACCAACTGTAAAATAATTTACTTATTTGTTTTTATCTTTATTATATATTTTTTATTATTCACTAAGAATACTATGCATACTATGTTGAAATTGTGTGTAACTTCCAAACTGTGTAAGAGGTTGTTATTAGAAAGACATACATCTTTCCTGTACTTAATATGAGAATGCACAAATCACTGCAATTGTAAATCCCTTTTCTGATGTTGGTAGGGAAAAAATATTCAATTGTATTATGAGACACAAATAATTTTGTGTTTTCTGAGGCTGAATTTGTTAGATTAACCCTGGATCGTTTATATATATAGAAGAATTAAAATGTTGCTTAAAGTATTTAAGGTTAAAATTATTTATGTAATTTCTTTTCAATGTGTAGAATCCCAAAGATAGGAGGGAAGGATCTGGATCTTCATTTCTTATACATGGAAGTAACTACTCATGGTGGACTAGAAAGGGTAAGGTATACTTTGTATATTTGTTATAGCAGGATTATAATTCTAGAAAAATGGCTTCTGAAAATTTTGCTCACCTTTTTTATTCTTTATGACAACCATGCATCTAGAACAATGGTTCCAACAATTTGGCTTCTTAAAAGTTAAAACTGGCCCCTTTTTCTTGTGTTTTTATTATAACTATGCATCTGGCACAATTTGTTTGTGTAGCAGAAAGGTGGGTATGTTACAGGTTCCTACACAGGAGTTATCTACATTCTTACTGTCTGAAGTCAGTGTTAACCTTGGAGGCTCACCTTTATTTCTCACTGATCTTACATTATTGCATCATAAGTTTTCTAACATTCAAGTAATGATGAGATCCTTAAGATTAACAGAGCGTCATGATCAAAATATGACGTGACTACTAACAATTGAGAGATGTTTTCAACATGGACATCATTCTATGTTTTCCATAGGTCTACCAGATTCTACTAGTAAGAACATTGATGGAATTGAGCAATTTATGGATGTAAATTTGTAGACCATTTCAAATGTTTTCACAACCTATCTGCCAAAAATGGAATTGAGGGAAGCCTATGCTTTTGAACCTCTTAGGAAATGCAGGTCAGAAGAGAAAAATATTTTAAGTCAAACAAGTTACAAATATAATAATTAGACTAGTACATGGATAATAGGTACAAGAAGAATGGAAGAGATTCATGCTACTAGTAACATTAACCTACAATATAGGTGATCCCTTTTTTATCACATCTCCAATATAATGATATAAGGACAAAGGATGCATACTTAACTGACATAGCTAATATTTAAGTCAAGTAACATGCTGGCTACCCTCATTGATTTACACCTCTATAGTAAATAGATGGTGTGTTTCCATCACAGAACATAGGGCAACAAGCCTTGAAGTGCCAAAGCTTGTTCTGTAGCTTATCATTATGTTTGTCTACTAGAAATTTAGTGCTTAGACCCATGGTCCCAATTTTCTGTATACTAAGAGTCTAGGACTAATTGCTAGGAAAATTACAACTGGCTAGTTTTTTTCAAAGCTTAGGGCCTATTATGGCTAGTGAAATTGAATTAATAGTTTCTCAGACATACCACTGAAACTTTGCTTTACTAACTTGATAGAGAGATGCCAGACATCATTGCAGAGTCTTGAAGGGACTTGTCACTTCATAAAATTTCAATTTTTTTAATTAAAGCTCTTTCAAGGGATTTCACCAAGACTCATTTTAGCTGCTAGTTGTATTTTAGTGGCCTAAATGCATGTTTTTCCTCTTGTAGGACAATTGAAGAGTGTACATAATGAATTTGATTGTTGGGCTTGTGCAAAAGAGAGTGATTTATATGATGCAGGAGCCATTGTGATAATATATTGGTTCAAGTAATAGGTTTCAGTGTGATGCATTGCCTTTTTTGAAGTATATCTTGAGGAATTATTGCAAGATGCTTCCTAACACTGACTGACAAAGCATCCATCACTTATGAAGAGGTGTGATGTTTGAGTCTGTGACATCCCAACTTGAGCCCCGTTGCAGAGAGGAAAATATTAAGCACCATGTGGTAAGCCAATGATTGATTATTGATTTATTCTCATCCAACAGACAATATGTAAAGGCGGTGAGCCAATCATTGGTTTAGCGCATGAAGCTAAATTTTTTCCATGAGAAGAGGCCCACCAATCCACAAAGGAAAAACATGGGGAACTAAATCCTTTTTGGGTAATAACAAGTACAACATCCTACTTTTACTCACTTGAAAAACACCCTCTAACTCGAAGTATAATTTCATTTGGAATTTACTTTAAATATCATATATTTACATTCAAAACTCATGGATTTTCATTGTACATTATATGGTTTAAAGTATGTGTAGGGCCAAAATTACCATGCAGTTTTAGTCTAAGGCTTGAGATGTGTTCTCATGTACATAATAATCCTCTGTAAGTGGCACATTCACTCTTCATTTAGTGTATATGCATTAACTGGTTATGCTCCATCTCATCTGAGAGGTCATTAATGAGAGGGAATTCAAAATTGAAGGAAATCATAGTAGTGCTCAAATTTCCTCAAACTATAACAAGTGCTTCATTTGTTCTATGCAAATACTATTTCATTTTGTTCCACCATTACGAGCAAGTGCACTTCTTCCAAGTCTAGGGACCCTTGGTTCCTCCTCCAGGTATGTTGTTAAAAGTCATAGGATATTTACAGTCAGCAGATTTTCTTTCATTTTGTATACTAGTAAGATTCACACCTTTTTCTCAAGTAATGTTGTATTTCCTATCTACTTCGCCAGCAGTTCCCCCACTGAGCTCAATCCCAGCCATGAATCAAATTATACATGCTGATTACACACGTCCAATTTTAGAGGATCTCGAAGCAGATCCCAGAACAAGGAAAATTGATTCTACACAAGCTCTCGAAGGTATGTAATATGAACCAAATGAATTGAAGTTATCCTGTTAAATATTATCCTCGTGATTATTTTTTCATTTCATTTAACTTTAGATATATGTGTAACTGTTGTAGTTGACCCTGCATCATCAATAGGGATCATTGTAACTGGTTCTATTAATGGTAAATTTTACTACGCCTATCTTGTCACTGTAATGGTGGGAACAAGAGAAATGAGGGGTGTCCTCTCCCATGTACCTCCTCCTGTGTCTGGACCACCGGGTGCAAGTGTGTCTACATTTTGAATAATCGGGAGACAAACTTTATAACTGGTATGTTGGATCACAGACTAGGCTAGAAGCGAAAGAGAAAATAAATGTCAAGGAATGATCCAAATGCCTGAAGACAAAATAGAATTGGTTATAATTTTTTCTTTACTGAGCAACGAGCCAGGCTCAAGTCAATTAAACTGGGTAAGGATAGAGCGATCAAGAAGATGATTGGTGATTTGTGGAATTAGCTTTTAGAGGATGATAAATTAGTAAGTATATCTGTGGAGACATCAGTTTAGTCTCTCTGGCACATCTTAGCTATATGGTTCATCAAAAATTTGATTATCTAGCCAAATGAAATCCTATAAGTTAAGTTGCTATCATAGTCTCTCGTAGTTGTTAGTGTTCTAAGTTGGTTCTGGAGGCATGCATCTTTATAAAGGCCATTTATAGGTTCGAGGCCTCTTTAGTTTATTTGGATGTACAATAGTTTACTTGATCAGTATTAGGAAGGGGTAAGTAAATGAAAGGTAATTTGATTTATGGTTAATGGAAAGTAGTACTTTCATAGGAACTTTTTGAAAATTTGATTATGGAGTAATTTAATGCTAAATTATTTATAATCCTTATATAACCGTGATTACCAACAATTTGGTTATATGTGTTCTTGATTTGAATTTAAGTTTGAAGGAAGTGACATGAAATAATCTGTGACAGCCTTATCAAGAGTGAGGTTTAGTGGATAAAGAGCATTATAAGAGAGAGATGTGGGAATACAAGGAAAGACAGAGACCTGAGAGCTAGGGTTTAGTGGAAACCAATGGCTTCCATCAACATAGTTTAAGCACTGCAAGGAAAACGACCCCCTCAGCAATGATATGACGCAAAAATGTCAATTAAGACTACAATATAGTAAACCACTCCAAGGGACAGTTCAGTCAATATTAGAAACCCATTGTTATGAGACCGGCATCGCAGAGAAACTTTTCTGTTTTCTAGCATTGGCATCTTGGAGAAAATTTCTTGTGGTTCTGGCATTGGTATCTTGGAGAAAATTTCTTGTGGTTTTGGCATAGGCCTTGTTGAGTACCATCCATCCAAGAAATGTCAATGTCCAAAGGGTTAAAGTCATGTTACAGTGTAGGAACAAGGTGCCCACGGGGTTAGTAGCCCTTGAAATTTATAACCCCACTTCTGAAAGAAAACTAACTATGTGGATGTGGGATTATTATTGAACAATTGCTTTGAATTACAAACCAATAAAAGATGTTCTGTGGTGAAAATTGAAAGTTGAATTATTTCTCTTATACTGTTCAATCATGAGTGCAGCAATGGATGCTTTGTTGCAAATTAGACAAGCCTACTAACACTGTAACACAAAATCCAGAATTTGCTGACACCGCATAGATAGGGAAACATGTAAAGATTTATTAGCTTGATCTTGACATGTATTCTTTTGCAACTATTGCTGAGAGACATAAGTAGTTTGTTGGAAGATATTGAGAATTACCGTGGCATATAGATGTCTTTATAAGCATAAGGAAGTTCATATTATGCAAGTGTCAAAAAACCCCAACACAAAAACATACCCAATTTGAATCTGAATGGTGGAAACTCAGAATAATTGTATTAATCTGTGCTTTCTATGTCTCATCGTCATCCTCATGAATAACATCTAGGGTCTCCTTCATCTTCGGTTTTTTCCATGATACAAGCTACAGGGTCTTTGTCAGAATAAATAGCAAGCCACCACAACATCCTGCCTAATAAACCACAGCATCCTGCCTAGTAAAATTATGGCACCCCAGCTCGAGTCCCTCATCCCTTCCATCAATTCTCCTGAACAAGAAGATTTCACTGTTAGCAGGAGGATCTATGACTGTCTTGTTTTAATATAGGAATCATTTCACTCTCTCAAAAGCAGGAAATAGGATAGCATGTTTCTAAAGTTCGATCCAGCAAAATTCTATAACAAGGTTCTTGGAGATTTTTTCTTAAGGTTCTGTGCAGATTTGGGTTCATCTTAGCCTGAATTTAATGGATTTAAAACTGCATATCATCAACCACCTTTTCAGTCCTAATCAAAGGGGTTGCATCGAGTTCGTCATATGACTTGGATCACTCTCTCCTTTCCTTTCCATTATTATGATGGAGGTTTTTTGTAGAGCTTGATCTTTACCCAGAAATGAAGGTTTTCTAAAGGGAATTGACACCTCCCCAAATTTACAATCAGTCACACATTCCCAATTTGTGTATGATGTTGTTCTCATGGGAGCATCCCATATAAAGAAAGCCAAATCATTCAAACAAATTGTGGAATTTTCAGAAGTAGTACCTGGGCAAGGAATCAACAAAAAAATATCCAGGATTCTCTTTCTCAAACCAAATCACCATGATTATAGAACTCACGAGCTTCCAAAATGAAGAAACCCCAACCAAATATCTTGGCTTCCCACTCATCAGTCACAACCACAAGAGTTGGAAGAATAAAATGGCACTACATCAACTTAAAGATCATAAAATTAATTGAATCTTGGTCCAATAACAGCCTCTTCCTAGCTGGTAGAATTATATATTTGCAGTCCCTCCCGAGTGCCATACCAATCTTCTTAAGCTCCATCTTGTTCACCTAAGGAAGTGCTCTATGAAATTGAAAGGAAGTTTAGACACTTTCTTTGAAAAGGAAGTAAACCCAAGAAAATTTTCAACTTGCTACCATGGTTGGAATTTGAAAATAAAAGACCCCAAGTGGACTAGTGATGCAGGTAAACCCTGCCAAACCCACATTCTCCAACCACCAGCTATGCATATAAAATGCATCCCAATTCTTTGCCCCAAATAATACTCTAAGTCTGGCAATTACACAAAATTTTTTACATGTGGAAGCTAATAGCATCTGTTCACAAATTTTTTATGGCTTATGAAAACCATACTTCAATTCAATTCTTTCATCTGAAAGCTCTATTCCATTTATAACTTATGGTTAATAACCATGCCAAACCCTACTTCATTATTTCTCGATTTAACATTCGACCTTTACATCTTAATAAAACCCAATATTTAGAAAATCAAGCCCCAAGGCTTATCATAATATTGATCCATGTGAATGTCTCAATTCAAAGGTTTGAATTTGTTTGATTTAATGCCAATGAAATATTTTACAGCTTTAATTAAAAAATTCCAACTCTCACAAATAATATTCAACCATAGTTCACACTTTGATTAAAAATAAAATTCCAACATAAAACAACAATCTGGCCCCATGCAATTAACTTACCTTCCATCCAAATCAATGAACTTCATACAGGTCGAGGTTTAGATCTGGGGTTTAATAGATCTTGTTGCTTTCATTCTCCTCACGCGTTCTGGATAATGTTGCTCTTCATTTTGTCTTCCTCCTTATCATAAAGGCCAATGATGTTTTGTATCGAAGCTTTGATATAAATCGATGTCGATTGTTGTAAATCGATATCCCTTATCCTTTGCTATCACTCTATTCCATGGTATCTCCAACCTATCTCTGCAATTAACGAACCCACCAATTGTACATACAATCGGCCTCAAACATGGAATAAACTGTTTCAAATCAACCCATCATTCATCACTCCCATGCATCATTTGATTGATTAACAACATCAATAAACATTCACAACATTTCAATTGCTACAGATCGACTTAACTATGGCATCTCCACAGTCGATTGATTCATTGTTTCCATCTTCACATAAATGTCACCCTTGAGTTTCAATTCAATTGTTATGTCTTGATTGTGCAAACTTAATTTACATCTTTTGAGCTGCGTCATTTTAATTTTATTCCTCTGCTACAAAAAACTCGCACTTGGAAATCTCTCTTGCACAACGGAGGCTCAGTCCTACCTCAACTCAAATCTATGCTTGATACCAAATGACTGCGCATGCCACAGGCACAATCACACATATGAAACACTGTAGATTGGTTCCAAAACCTGCTTCGTTTAACATATTATTCCACGCGATTGTAACATCGCTTTCTTTTCATTCTTGAGATTCTATACTCCCTTCTGATTCACGTTCTGCTCAAGGAATTATTGCCTTCACTTCATTTCAAGGTTTGAAACCTTCAATAAGTCGACTCCTCATTCAACACTCCACTTCAGCGTTTATATTTTCACGAAGGAAATCCCGCTCTCTTCATCATATTGGATCTCCGATTCAATATTTAATAAATGCATTTCAAACAGAGATTTAACTCTCTGTGTGTGCCCTTCCACAATCCTTGCTTCAAATTTTCATTACGGTACTTACAGTTCCTCTATGTTTCAATTTAACTGCGCCATCCTTGAAATCGACTTTCCAAAGACGATATGCCAATACCAACTTGAATTGAAATTCGATTCAATTCCCTCTTGGATGATCGATTCTTTAAATGATTGATCTTCTCAAACATATGAGTAACCTTCAAATAGGAAATATGTCCAAGTTATCTAATATTTCGATTTAGAATTCCATGGCCATTTCCATCAATGGCATCGATCAATTGCCAATGTCTCATTACAAATTCAAATAATTACATAGCCTCATAAATTCATAATTTCTATAATCAATTTTCATCCATACCCATATAACTCAAAGTGGAATATGATTCATAAATCGAGTGTTCACATTAATACAAAAAACTTACATAGTGAATCCTCCTTCCCGGACTGATCTTCGACTCAAATGACCCTTTTAATTACCTGTAGGCTTACAGGAACAACTCCTGATTGCCCAAAACTGAAACACTCACACACTCTATCGTATTATCTGATATATTTTGCCTTTAAGGCTTATTAATTTATACAAATTTTAATTGAACCTATTTTGGTTCACATCCCTTTAATAACTCAACAAAGTCCTCAAATATCTCAACAAACCCTACAATCTAGATTTATCCCTAAAATCTTGAAACCAAATCTAACTTAGGCTTCATAATTAATTC
Source organism: Pinus albicaulis (assembly GCA_034641835.2). NCBI lineage: Eukaryota > Viridiplantae > Streptophyta > Pinopsida > Pinales > Pinaceae > Pinus > Pinus albicaulis. The sequence goes on from CM076575.1 coordinate 131,309,232, forward strand.
TTAGATATCTCAAATCTAATTTCTCTCATGTTCTCCAAATATTTTGGGAACATTAACAAATCCTCACAATAATTAATTAAAATCTCTCCAAAATCCCATTAATATTTACATAAAATTAATATTTTCTCACAAACATAAGACCCCCTAGGTTTAATAAAATACAAAATATTTTCCCGAATCTAATGCTCCTACATCAGACTCCCAAGGTTGAAAATGATCATGATCTCCTGATCATGCGTTTTAAGTCTTTGTCCGCCTGGATCCCACACTTTGTTCTGCAAGTTATCATCAATTTCTGTTGTTTGCTTCTTTTCTCCAGGTCTTCATATTTTATGCTGCCTTGCTCCACTGGCTGCACTTTCGCAGTCTCTTTTTGTCTTTATTTTGCTGCTGCTTCTCTTCCTTGCTGATATCTTCTTCTGAGATAGTTTCATCATTAGCTTTCTTATCTACTAAATTTCTCTATCCAATATTTATTTAGATTGCTGATTTCTTACTGCCACCCAATCATCCATACCCTCTTGTTTTCTGCCTTCTCCTATCAGTAATTTACTAGAATGGTACATTGTGTACTCCTTTTTGCTGTCTTCATCTCTCTGCATCTGCAATTCCCAATTCTGAAATTGAGAATTTTCCCGCACTGAATTCTGATCATTCAGCATTATTTCTAGCGACATAACTTCTTCATTCCATGGATTAGAAATTTCCACAGAATTTTCTTCTTCCTTCATTTGACTGCTCAACTTAGTCAAATGTTCTTCATCACCTACATTCACAAAACAATTGTCAAAATAAAAATCATAAGGCCTCAGTGCCTTAATTTCTTCTGCCAGCACTTCAGTATGCTGCCTTGAATTTTCTTCCATTATCAGCACATCAGTATGCTAATCAAAACTTCTCAAAGAATTCTCTAAAGAATTCTCAAGACTATCAAATAGTCTTCTTTTATTCACACCATCTGCCTCCATGATGTCTTTCTGCTCTTGTTCACTGTAATGAACTTTGCCTTCTGCAATCTCTCTATCATACTCTGAATTTACCAAAAAAGTATTCCAATAATGCAATTTCCTTGTGGCATTGCTAAGGTATATCATCATCATGTACCAACCCTGCATTCACATACAAATTTTCAGTTTGAAAATCACAAAGTTCAACAGTCTTAGTTGTTGGTTTATATACCAACTCTTCAAGTTGATCCTCTTCTTCATTAACAAGAACTTCCTCTTGTACTGTAACAGCTTCAAGTACAAAAGCATCACTGCTTTCTTCTTCAGAGTATTTATCTCTTGAAAGATTCTTTTCCATACTTGTGACAGCTTCACAAGGTTGTGCATCCTCCTCAGTAAAACTTGTAATCACATCACAATTGTCAGCTACAAAAATACAAGGTTTTACATTATCCAGCTGATCTGGATTTACCCAATAGTTCAGGAAATCATCAATGATCTCCTCTTCTGTTTCACCAATGGAAACCTCCACTTTCAACTCAGCTGCTCTGAGTTCTTCACGTTTCAATTGTATACTCATCATCTGCTCGAGCTTCCTCAGCTCTTCTGTTAACTGCATGTTTACTTGTTGATCCCTCTTTACTTGTAGTCTCTGCCATTTCACTTTCTTCCTCATGGTCAAACCATGTCTCTGGTCTTTCATATTTTCCTGTAACAATTCCATCAATAACTCAAGATGAACTTCTATCTCAGCTTTTTCTCTCTCATACTCTTCATCAGTCAACTGCTTCCATATGCCATTTGCCTTGGCATTTTCTTTCTCCTTCTTTCTGTGGCCTCTCTCTGAATCTCTGCTCTCTCCTTTATGACTTTCAGTAGTCATCTTCTTCGCCATGAGTTTCTCACCCATGAGTTGTACCAAGCCTCTGCAACAGCAAGCTATCCTATTGCCACTTACCTTACCAATTCTTTCCTCTGAATTTGGTCTTTTGGTAATCACTGGTCCTCTGCTGGAACCTTTTGAGAATTTCTTCATTGCTCCTTCAAGCTTCACTCATCTGCAAGTTTATTCAACCTCTGTTGAATCTTCAGGTTCTGCCACTCTCTCTCTTAGAATCCCTTGTTGGACTCCATCACGCTCTCCAGCTGTGATCTGATTCTTTCTGTTGAGATTTTATTCAACCTGCTTGCAACCTGAATTCTGCAAACAACCTTCAAACTAGAGTTAAATATCATCTGTCAACTCACCTTCAAGATCCTGTTGATCTTGCTTCACTTTTTCAACTGCACTGCATCTCTGTGCTGCAATCTTCATCAATTCAAAATCTGATATTTATTCATCACACGCAATTAATTCGATTTAAAAACTTGAATATTCAAACAGAGCTATTCCAGCTCTGATACCACTTGATGCAGGTAAACCCTACCAAACCCACATTCTCCAACCACCAGCGATGCATATAAAATGCATCCCAATTCTTTGCCCCAAATAAGACTCTAAGTCTGGAAATTACACAAAAACTTTTACATGCGGAAGCTAATAGCATCTGTTCACCAATTTTTTATGGCTTATGAAAACCATACTTCAATTCAATTCTTTCATGCGAAAGCTCTATTCCATTTATAAATTATGGTTAATAACCATGCCAAACCCTACTTCATTATTTCTCGATTTAACATTCGACCTTTACATCTTAATCAAACCCAACATTTATAAAAATCAAGCCCCAAGGCTGATCATAATATTGATCCATGTGAATGTCTCAATTCAAAGGTTCGGATTTGTTTGATTTAATGCCAATGAAAGCTTTTACGGCTTTAATTAAAAAATTCCAGCTCTCACAAATAATATTCAACCATAATTCACACTTTGATTAAAAATCAAAGTCCAACATAAAACAACAATCTGGCCCCACACAATTAACTTACCTTCCATCCAAATGAATGAACTTCATACAGGTCGAGGTTCAGATCTAGGGTTTAATAGATCTTGTTGCTTTCATTCTCCTCATGCGTTTTGGATAATGTTGCTCTTCATTTTGTCTTCCTCCTTATCATAAAGGCCAATGATGTTTTGTATCGAAGATTTGATACAAATCGATGTCGATTGTTGTAAATAGATATCCCTTCTCCTCTGCTATCGCTCTATTCCATGGTATCTCCAACCTATCTCTGCAATTAACGAACCCACCAATTGTACATACAATCGGCCTCAAACATGGAATAAACTGTTTCAAATCAACTCATCATTCATCACTCCCATGCATCATTTGATTGACTAACATCATCAATAAAAATTCACGGCATTTCAATTGCTATAGATCGACTTAAATATGGCATCTCCACAGTCGATCGATTCATTGTTTCCATCTTCACATAAATGTTGCCCTTGAGTTCCGATTCAATTGTTATGTCTTGACTCTACAAACTTAATTTACATCTATTGAGCTGCGTCATTTTAATTTTATTCCTCTGCTACAGCAAACTCGCACTTGTCAATCTCTCTTGCACAATGGAGGCTCAATCCTACCTCAACTCAAATCTACGCTTGATACCAAATGACTGCTCATGCCACAGGCACAATCACACATCTGAAACACTGCAGATTGGTTCCAAAACTTGCTTCGTTTAACAGATTCTTCCATGCGATTGTAACATCGCTTTCTCTGCGCCCTTGAGATTCTATACTCCCTTCTGATTCATGTTCCGCTCAAGGAATTATTGCCTTCACGTCATTTCAAGGTTCGAAACCTTCAATAAGTCGACTCCTCATTCAACACTCCACTTCAGCATTTATATTTTCATGGAGGTAATGCCGCTCTCTTCATCGTATTGGATCTCTGCTTCAATATTTAATAACTCCATTTCAAATAGAGATTTAACTCTCTGTGTGTGCCCTTCCACAATCCTTGCTTCAAATTTTCATTACAGTACTTACAGTTCCTCTGTGTTTCAATTTAACTGTGCCATCCTTTAAATCGACTTTACAAAGCTGATATGCCAATACCAACTTGAATTGAAATTCGATTCAATTCCCTCTTGGATGATCAATTCTTTAAATGATTTATCTTCTCAAATATATGAGTAACCTTCAAATAGGAAATATGTCCATTTTATCTAATATTTTGATTTAGAATTCCATGGCCATTTCCATCAATGGCATCAATCAATTGCCAATGTCTCATTACAAATTCAAATAATTACATAGCCTCATAAATTCATAATTTCTATAATCAATTTTCATCCATACCCATATAACTCAAAGTGGAATACGATTCAGAAATCGAGTGTTCACATTAATACAGAAAACTTACATAGTGAATTCTCCTTCCCGGCCTGATCTCGGACTCAAATGGCCATTTTAATTACCCGTAGGCTTACAGGAACAACTCCTGATTGCCCAAAACTGAAACACTCACACACTCTATCCTATTCTCTGATCTATTTTTCATTTAAGGCTTATTAATTTATACAAATTTTAATTGAACCAATTTTGGTTCACATCCCTTTAATAACTCAACAAAGTCCTCAAATATCTCAACAAACCCTACAATCTAGATTTATCCCTAAAATCTTGAAACCAAATCTAACTTAGGCTTCATAATTAATTCTTAGATATCTCAAATCTAATTTCTCTCGTGTTCTCCTAATCATTTGGGAACATTAACAAATCCTCAAAATAATTAATTAAAATCTCTCTAAAATCCCATTAATATTTACATAAAATTAATATTTTCTCACAAACATAAGACCCCCTAGGTTTAATAAAATACAAAGTATTTTCCCGAATCTAATGCTCCTGCATCAATTGGCATGTTTGGATTCAAAAACTAACTTAATGAACAAATATTTGGCTGCAAAAATCACTTGGAAATTTCTAAAATCTGCATAGCACTGTGGTGTAGGATCCTTAAGGAGAAATATCTCCCTTCAAGCCATCCTTTATCCCTTTTACATGACTAGGTACCAAAATGATCTGCTATATGGAACAACGTGATCAACTGCACGAATATGTCCAAAATTAACACATCTTTAGGGAAATTGGTGAGGACAATTTTTATTTTTGGTTACATCTTGGAATGCACTCCCACCTTTTTCTGAAAACATGGAGCTATAGGCTGAATGCACAGTAATAATGGGATGCATTAAAGCTACAAAAAAATCTGGGCCCCATCAAATAATTGTGGAAGGTGACTCTAATATGATTGTAGATTATTTTCACAATCCTTCTCCCAACCTATCATGGGAATCAATATCCTATAGGGAAATGGGTCTGGAGAAAAAAAATATGGGAATCAATCAAATAATTGTGGAAGGAAACTCTAAGATTATTATAGATTATCTTCACAATCTTTCTCCCAACTTATCATGGGAATCAATATCCTGAGAGCAAATGATTTTGGAGAAAATTATCATGTTTTGACTCAATCAGGTTCAAACGTGTCAGGAGATAAGCTAAACAAGTTTTTGATTGGCTAGAGAACAAAGAGATCACCTCAAAGCATCATTTATCTATTAGTATATTCATTGATAATGTAGAAAAATTGGAACATCAGTGGGTTCAATTGATGTGTGTTAAATTTAGATAACGATTGTATGTTCTATGCTTAAAGCAGTTTACTTCAATCTTTCTTATAGGCCCAATTTAGACTAGCAATCACATAATCATTGAAAGTAAATGCTGATAGAACATAATAATATATTGATAGAAAATAGGCCAATATAATAAATCAGAATTTACAATTCTTCTTATCCAACAAAGATAGAGATAAATGTTTATTACAACAGTCAACAGGATGCCCTAGCCAGCAAAGAATTTGGCTAGTCAAACCAGCTTTTCCAACCTCCTGGAGGTTCACTCAAACACATACAAGGTCAACCTTCCTTTAGTGTCACACACACCTCATGAGATAGCTCCCAATACAGTCAACGCAAGTCAACAAAATGATTTCTGACATCCATTTCTAGCATCATCCATATTTCTGGCATCATCCAGATTTCCGGCATCCATTTTCGACATAGATTTTCGGCATCCATTTCTGGCATCCATTTTCATCCATATTTCCAACATCCAAATTCACACGTGGGAGAGAGAGAAGCCTCTTCTAAGCCGTACGAACCAATCATATCATGAGGAATGTGTGTGATGAGATGATGAGAAAATGAGCATCAAGTCTCTCCAATTTATATCCATTAATGAGGGTGTGTGACACATATGTTGGGCTTGGGAGCCTACATTACAATTCGGGCTGACCTTGAAAAATTGCACAAGTGTGGAAAATAAAATTAAAATATAAGTTCTTCTCATCCAAACAAGATGATCTTTAGATCAATCTTGCACCTCTCCAAAAGCGGAATCCAACAAAAATATAATCATCATCATATGAGTAAATCAACATGGAGTTTGGACCTAGTTGCCCAAAATTAACAGTGTGCAAGGGAGTCATGGTTACAGGGTGATGCCCATTTGATTCCAAGGACAATGCATTGTTTATTTCATCATTCCATCATGCAAATAAGGAAAATGATACCCTTTATTTATTCCCAATAATAGGATCCTTCACCATGAGAGCAGAGCATCAACATATAGTAGCTCAGGTCTGAGCAACGTGAGGAGTCCACTTCTAGGAAAATTTTTAGATTTCCCAAGATCCAATCACAGGAATCATCCTCCGCAATTCCATGGGATCCATCAATTCATGGGCTCATTTCTCTCATTACTGGGATCAATCATATGGCCATCCAAATCCACGAGATCAATTCTGATTATAATGAAGCTGGAATGACTCTCCTATAGTAAGAATAGATAGTTCAAGACTAATATTATATATGAGTTGAATATTATCCGAAGGTATTGGAAGACTAGCCCATTTTCATGGCAGAACTCGAAATGATGAAACAATATTCAGCTCGTCCCATCTAAGGAATATGATGAACCAATCAAGTTCAGTTCCTCAGAACTACCTCAACACACACTCCACATATTTTGTGGCAGAACCACGATCTCTTCGCATGTGGTTGGGCACTTTTGGGTGAATTCCCCCATATGCTTATTTAATAGCCCCTATGGCCCCCATCATCTAAATTTACAACAAGAAATATATGCAACCACCAATCACAATGCCAATATAGCACCTTCTCTGTGTTCAAATTCAATGTGCATCAAATATATTCATACAATTTTTAAGCTTTCATGCTTTCCTCTCAGCCTTGTGCCATGCTTGCCCATGACCGACACTTCAAAAAAAAATGAATTTCTAAAGTATTAATCCTCATGCCAATAAAATTTCTAATGCCATTTTTCATATTGAAGTGTCAGAATTCAACTTGCAACATTTTTATTGACAATGTGTTTGTCTTTGAGCTAGAAGGAAATTTAGCATGCGCTAGATTTGTTTCACAATGCCACGTTGTGGTTGGCAATCTGGTTGTTTGTGCTAGAAGGAAATATGTTAGATTCTTTGACCTTGTAATGCTTTTATTAGAAATATGCATGTGACTATGTTAGAAGGAAATTTAGCACATGTTAGATTTCTTTTCTTGCAATTTTGTTATTGGCAATATGCTTTAGCTTGTGCTAGAAGTAAATTTACCGTGCGTTAGATTTATTTAATCCTACAATGTTTTTATGTTATTATGTGCGTATTAGAAGGAAATCTAGCACGTGCTAGATTTGTTTCATCTTATGATGTGCTTGTGTTGTGATGTAAGGAAATCTAGCACATGTTAGATTTCCTTTGCCCTATAAAAAATGTGCTTGTGTTGTGCTTCAAGGAAATATAACACATGTTAGATTTCCTTTGCCCTATAATGTTGTTGTTTTCAACATGCTTGTGTTTGTGCTAGAAGTAAATCTAGCATGCACTAGACTTCTTTCATTTTATAATGTGCTTGTCTAGTGTGTTTATGCTAGAATGAAATCTTACACACATTAGATTTCTTATAATTTTGTTATTGGAAATGCGCATATGTTTGGGTTAGAAGGAAATCTAGCACACGTTAGATTTCATTCTCCTTGTAATGTTATTATTGCCAATGTGTTTTTGTTTCTCCTAGAATAAAATTTAACATGTCCTAGTTTTCTTTTGGCATGCACCTTTGTTGCTGGCAATATGCTTATCTTTCCACTAAAAGTAAATCTTGCACATGTTAGCTTTCTTTCACCTTGAAATGTTGCTATTGAGAATGCCTTGTATCTATGCTAGAAGAAAACCTAGCACATAATAGATTTATTTTTTCCTTGAAATATTGCTTTTGGAAATATACTTGTGTTTGTGCTAAAAGTAAATCTAGCACGAGCTATATTTCTTTAACCTTGCCATGTTGTTATGTGCTTATGTTTTCGCTATAGGAAAATTTAGCATGGGTTAGATTTCCTTCACCTTGCAATGGTGTTATCGACAATGTGCGCTTATTTATGCTACAAGGAAATATATCACTCATTATATTTTTTTCATCTTACAATGTTGTTATTAGCAATGCACTTTCGTTTATGATAGAATGAAATCTAGCACATGTTAGATTTCTTTTTCTTGATAATGTTGTTGTTGGAAATAGGCTTTTGTTTTTGCTAAAAGTAAATATAGCATATGCTAGATTTTGTTCACCTTACAATTTTTGTTATGTGCTTGTGCTTGTGCTAGAAGGAAATTTAACACATGTCAGAATTCAACTTGCAACATTTTTATTGAAAATGTGTTTGTGTTTGAGCTAGAAGGAAATTTAGCATGTGTTAGATTTGTTTCACAATGCCATGTTGTAGTTGGAAATTTGGTTGTTTGTGCTAGAAGGAAATATGCTAGATTCTTTGACCTTGCAATGTTGTTATTGGAAATATGCATGTGACTATGTTAAAAGGAAATTTAGCACATGTTAGATTTCTTTTCTTGCAATGTTGTTATTGGCAATATGATTTAACTTGTGCTAGAAGTAAATTTAGCACGTGTTAGATTTATTTAACCCTACAATGTTGTTATGTTCTTATGTGTGTGCTAGATTTGTTTCATCTTATAATATGCTTGTGTTGTGCTGTAAGGAAATCTAGCACATGTTAGATTTCCTTTGCCCTGTAATGTTGTTGTTGTCAACATGCTTGTGTTTGTGCTAGAAGTAAATCTAGCATGCACTATAATTCTTTCACCTTATAATGTGCTTTTACACACATTAGATTTCTTTCACCTTATAGTTTTGTTATTGGCAATGCGCTTATGTTTGGGCTAGAAGGAAATCTAGCACACGTTAGATTTCATTCACCTTGTAATGATATTATTGCCATTGTGTTGGTGTTTGTCCTAGAAGAAAATTTAATAGGTCCTAGTTTTCTTTTGGCATGCACCCTTGTTGCTGGCAATATGCTTGTCTTTCTACTAAAAGTAAATCTAGCACATGTTAGATTTTTTTCACCTTGCAATGTTGCTATTGAGAATGCCTTGTATCTATGATAGAAGAAAAATTAGCACATAATAGATTTATTTTTTCCGTGCAATATTGTTTTTGGCAATATACTTGTGTTTGTGCTAAAAGTAAATCTAGCACGAGCTAGATTTCTTTAACCCTGCCATGTTGTTATGTGCTTATGTTTTTGATACAAGAAAATTTAGCATGGGTTAGATTTCCTTCACCTTTCAATGGTGTTATCGACAATGTGAGCTTATTTATGCTACAAGGAAATATATCACTCGTTATATTTTTTTCATCTTACAATGTTGTTATTAGCAATGCACTTCTGTTTATGATAGAGTGAAATCTAGCACATGTTAGATTTATGTTGCTTGATAATGTTGTTGTTGGAAATAGGCTTGTGTTTTTGCTAAAAGTAAATATAACACATGTTAGATTTTGTTCGTGCTTATTTATGCTACAAGGGAATATATCACTCATTATATTTATTTTATATTACAACGTTGTTATTAGCAATGCACTTCCGTTTATGATAGAATGAAATCTAGCACATGTTAGATTTCTATTGCTTGATAATGTTGTTGTTGGAAATAGGCTTGTGTTTTTGCTAAAAGTAAATATAGCACATGCTAGATTTTGTCCGCCTTACATTGTTTGTTATGTGCTTGTGCTTGTGCTAGAAGGAAATTTAGCACGCGTCAGAATTCAACTTGCAACATTTTTATTGACAATGTGTTTGTGTTTGAGATAGAAGGAAATTTAGCACGCACAATATTTGTTTCACAATGCCATGTTGTGGTTAGCAATCTTCTTGTTTGTGCTAGAAGGAAATATGCTAGATTCTTTGACTTTGCAATGTTGTTATTGGGAATGTGCATGTGACTATTTTAGAAGGAAATTTAGCACATGTTAGATTTCTTTTCTTGCAATGTTGTTATTGGCAATATGCTTTAGCTTGTGATAGAAGTAAAATTAGCGTTTGTTAGATTTATTTAACCCTACAATGTTGTTATGTTCTTATGTGTGTGCTAAAAGGAAATCTAGCACATGCTAGATTTGTTTCATCTTATAATGTGTTTGTGTTGTGCTGTAAGGAAATCTAGCACATGTTAGATTTCCTTTGCCCTATAATGTTGTTGTTGTCCACATGCTTGTGTTTGTGCTAGAAGTAAATCTAGCATGCACTAGAATTCTTTCACCTTATAATGTGCTTGTATGCTTGTGTTTATGCTAGAAGGAAATCTTACACACATTAGATTTTTTTCACCTTATAATTTTGTTATTGGCAATGCAGGGTCTACTTATGTAAAAGGAACACGGAATACAAAGATAGATTCCCTTTCTCAACAAGCATGTGGAGTCCTTGACATAATGATAAATGGATCAACAAACATTCAACAAGTTGGCAACAATTTTGAATTTGGTTGTCATTTTGGGGGGCCTGATCTTTTGTCAACATTTTTGCACTTTTTACATACTGACATTGTTGTTTTGGATACATTGGCTTTGAAAAAAGAACCATTGCACAAGGGCTATTATATTGATTTTTTTCGATTCCTTATCGAAAAAAATGAGTTGAATGACTTTGGTTTCGTAATCATGTATGCCAAACTTTGGAAATTTCCATAAAGAACTCCAAGTTCAAATATAAAATGACTAGTGGAATTTATGAATATAAGTCCCAAAATAGTTATAGTTATGATATAGTTTTGACTATACATTTCTATTTTCAGAATTAAAAATGTTGGAGGCTTCAAAATACTCTCACACATTTGAAGACACACTTGATGAAAAGGAGAGAGATTATGATTTATGGATGGATTTATTGGAAAATCATCAACAATGTAGTGTGCATAAGTGGTTATTTCTCTTTATGCGGGGGCAAATTTAATCAAGGCTTGTTGTAATTAAATTTAATGTCCTTTGTGCAAACAGAGTCACAAAGGACAATAATGTTGAATAGTTACAAACATTTTCAACTATCAAACCCAAGATCCATTAGCTTCTTGGAAAATCCAGGTACTATAGTTTCTTTGTTGTTTCTCTTATAATACTTTGGATACTATTTTGTTCAAATTTCTTAATTGTCAATATGTTTACTACAATGACTAATGATGGAGATTATAAAATAGGGAATGATGAAAGTGGAAAGCACTATGCTTGGACCAATAACAGTCGTATTTTTTTTTTCCCAAAGGGTTTCTTCATAGTTATGTTCACTTTCGAGGACTATCAAAAAGCTTTAACATGAGGACCTTGGTTCTGGGGAAAAGTTGGGCTATTCCTCACACCATGGTTCCTAGACTTCGACCCCTCCACAGCCGTCATCACCAAGCTTCTTATTTGGGTCAGGCTCCCAAATTTACCGGCTCCTCTATGGCACTATTATGTCTTTCAAGGAATCATAAATACTCTAGGCTGCTTTCTGGCAACGGATACCTCCAGGGGGGAATTAGGCATATACACCTTTGATAGAATATGTGCTGAAATAGACATTAACAAAGGCCTGCAAGATCAAATCAATCTAAAAGTGGGAGACTTCCATTGGACACAGACCCTGGACTATGAGAATATCGCCTTTCGATGTTGCCATTGCCACCAAATAGGACATCTTCAAAACCACTGCTCCCCCTTCCTGGTCCAAAAGAAGAAGAGCATCAGCAAATCAAACTCCAAAAGTTTGAAGCCTTGTGTCCCGCCTCCCATGGATGACATCGATTCCTTCAGCTCGGATGAGGATGAGGAAGAGATCGAAGCAGATGCAGAGGTAGCAAAACAAGAGAAGGATATGACCTCGGTAGACCCTGACGTGCTCACTGGTCCCACGAGTGCACAGAAACGGTCTCATGAAACCTCCTCCTCAGATTCGGATAAGGAGCCCACTCCTTCAGATACCAACATGTTCCAAGTGATACTAGCCCAACAACCCCAGGATGGCTGGGTCAAAGTTTCAAAAAATAAAGGAAAGAAATGTCGTACTGAGGAAGCAACTGACTCGGGGTAGTTTCTAGTGTTTGTCTTGTGGCTCCCTTGCTTTTCTGTCTGTATCTCTTGCTTCTCTCTTGGCTACTCTATGGGACCGAGGTTGAATGTTCTTCATTTCCGGTTCCTTGTTATCTAGCCTCTATTATTTGTAATCCATCTTGTACCATACACTCTTTTAATAGAAATAGACTAATTTACCAAAAAAAAAAAAAACTGAAAAGAAATTAGTTATGTTTGAATTAAAGGACATTTTTTATCATAGCATCGATGATGAAGCAGTGACACAAAGGACATATTGAGAAAGTGAGAACTGATGCAAATTACACAATAGAGAAAAAGTTATTTTGGATTCGTCCACATGCAAAAACATTTTTTGAAATGTGTTTCAAAAATGAATATTTTGAAATTGCAATTTGGACGACAACTTTGAAACAAAACACAACCAGAGTTCTAAAAAAGTTGGTTTCAGAAACATTACAAGATAAACTTATGTTTACGTGGACTACTTCAGAGTGTAAACCACAAAAGGGACATAAGGCCATTGCCAATCCAACAAAAGGTATACACACTAAATCATTGAACACAGTGTGAGAAATTCATACCCAATATGATGCAATCAATACTATTATAGTGGATTGTTCACTTGAGAGAATGAAAGGAAATCCAAAAGAAAGCGTGGTTCTTGGCCCTCCATTCATTGTAACAACTCAAGAGGATACTTGGTTGATCGATGAGCTATGGAGAATGTTGAATAAACGCATCAAGGCAACCGATGTGCGAGCTATTTTGAAGGATGTTCAATCACATCTAATAGTACCTTAAGACGTTTGGTGTCTATTTCATGTCATAATATGTATGACATCATGAATTATTATTATATTTTGTAGCCCTTTTAAATCTAAGTTGACTTCTATTTCACAATACTAATAAAAGAATTGTTGATTTGGTTTGTCATAAGTAGAATAAAATAATTTTATTTTCTTTATTTTTGTGAGATATTATTGTATTGATAACAATTATTGATTTGAATGGTTGTTTAATGTTTTTGTATCAAAATTTCCCATGCTATAGAAATTTTTACAATGGATTAGATTGTATGTAAAAATTAATAGATAATTGGTCTATTTGTTTGAATTGGATCATTACAATTATTTTTTTCAATTGTGGTTTAAGTTATCATTATACCTCTTAGAAATTAGTAATGCAAATGATGGTTCAATGCATTCTTATAAACTTTTTTATTTCATATAAGTTAAAAAACTATATTAGGATGTATCTAGCACCAACAATAGACATAAAATATTTACTAAAAGAAGCACCAAAAGAAACTAAAGTAGAGACTCTAGATATTAGCGTATAATTAATTAGGTTTGAAATTAAAAAATTGTATTATATTACACGTGGAAACTAATATATAATTAGTTTGTTTAATTGCAACCATTGTAATTATATCTTTCAATTGAAATTAAACAAATCATTATAAGTCTTAAAATCAATAATCTAAATGGTGGGTCAATGTGATCCTATAAGACTTGCTTATTCCATACAAATTAAATAAAGGTGTTAGGTTGTATGTATAAAGTAAACATATCATTATTTTGTTCACTTTACTGGGGCCATTGTAATTATAATTTGTGATTACCATTAATTCATAATAAATACTAACATCATTTTTGAAATGTTAGGTTTTTATATCCTTAAGCAATAAAGTGTTGAAGTGGAGATATGTTAATATCATACATGTGGTTGCAGTGCAACTATAGATGCAAATGAGCATTTCTATAAGTCAAAAGATGATGTTGATATTTGAAATGGAAGGATTTTTTTCCAATCGTACACTAAAGATGGAAAAAATATGATGTTGTAATATGGACATTAAATGTCACTGATAATTACATCCGACAAATACTTGAAATATCAAATATTGATATAGAGGACTTTAAATTCACATGGAACAAGTCTCATTGTCATTTGCAAACAAAATTAGAAGCGCGGAGGACAATACAATTTTATGAGAAAAGGTTGACTGATGTGTGGTCCCATTATGGAGATAATTATGAGAATCAAATGTATGGCTAATAGATACAACAAATCATACTTCTCAATTCATTGGATATCGATCAAACCACATCTTGATAAATGTCTATACAGGAAAATAGCAAGATACTTGGCTTATGCAGGTTTTATTTCCCTTTCTTAAGACACTTCATCATATGAAAGAGAAACGTGATTACATTTGAATGTTCAATAGAACATGTACTTCATTGTAGTGGATGGAGATAATTTTCTTTATAAATTTGTTCACAAGTACATTGCAATTTTTTAATGCAATTTGAACATATTTTTTTCTAAATCAATTTGTATGATTTTATATATTTTGGAATATTATATGGGAATTGTCAAATTTTTTATTTTTTATTTTTTTATTTTTTTATGATTTATTTTATAATAAAAAAAATTACAATGGGAATTGTCAATTTTATTATTATATATTTCTATTATTATTTATAATTATTTTTGCAATGACTTTGTTATATTGATTTTTTTTTGCTAATATGTGTGTTCTTAAATGAATTATTTTCCATTGAAATCATTCTACATGAACAATCAAGGTATGTTGTTATTTTTAATGACTTCTATTTACTTATATGCATAATGCTCATATATAAATGTGAAATATAAGTTTTGAAATAGAGCTCATTGCAAACAAAGGTGCAATTATTATTGAAGAAATTACAATAATTTACTTGATAAATGCTACATGCACTATTGACTATTCAGGCTATTGGGAAATGTGTCATAGGTAAATGATTTGAACTTTTTGAAGCATAAGATATGTGATTTCTCAATCCATATTTTACATATATTTATATACTTCAATCAATTAATGGTTGTAATTAAAATCATATCATATTGAAAATCAACGAGACTCAAAATTAGTTATTGACCTTTTACCTATAAAATGCATTAATATGAGTGCATAAGTGTGATATTTAATTTTTGAGATAAAAATCTATTATAAATAATTTTTCATTTCTAAAAAAAACATATAATTAATGATAATGATTGCTTAGTGGACTATCAAGGTTTGATTGGACGCTATCATAGATAAATTATGTCTTTGACCTTTTTTTTATCTTTAAGGCATATGATTACATTATTTGAAGTTTTTGTTGTTGTTGTAAATTTGTATTTTAAATAAAATGAAATCATATCATATGAGCCATATTATATTATTGATGTTAGTTATATCCATTAATATGAGTATATAAATGTGATATATAATAGCCATATACTATGAGACATTTCTTCCAAAAATAAATCTAATAATTTCTTGATAATAAGTATTAAGTGGACTATTTAAGCTAATGGGTGATGGGTCATAAGTGAATACTTCAAACCCTTAAATTGTAAGGCATTCAATCTCTCTCTCTCTCTCTCTCTCTCTCTCTCTCTCTCTCTCTCTCTCTCTATATATATATATATATATATATATATATATATATATATATATATATATAGATATTAAATCAACGATTTGCGTATGTAATTATCTTATCTCATATATGTTAATAATGAATCCATTTATTGACCTTTATTTATCTACCATGTAGTTTAATATGAGTATTAATTTCATATTGTATTTTTTTGAAATAAAACTCCATGTAAAACAAAATGCTCTTCTTAATAAAACATGGAAAAATTAATTAAAAACGTGTTAAGTGAGCCATCTAGATTAATTAAAGAGATGAATCATAAATGGTTGTATTTAAACTTTTTCCACCATAAGACATTTATTTTCTTATCCATTTTAACATTTTTTCATTTTCAATTCTTATACAATCTACTTGTAATTTAAACAATCTCATAGAATCCAACATGACTCAAAGCTATTTATTGTATTCTATTTAGTTATATGCATTAATGGAAGTTTATAAATGTGATGTATTTTTGAAATGTAGCTCCTAATGTAAATAAATATATATTATTTATAAAACAAATTAGAAGTTATTGATAATAAGTTCTAAGTGGTCTATATAAAGCCATTTATCAACTTTTTATTTTCTTATCATGAAATTTAATATAAGTGTATAAATGTGACATTGTTTTTTTGAAATAAAACTTCATGTAAAATGAAATGTTTTTCCTAACAAAACATGAAATAATTAATTGATAATGAATAGTAAGTAGATTCCTTAAGTTATCTTAAGATATAGGTAATAAATAAATGAATTTAAACTTTTTACAACATACACCATTTGATTTTCCCATCCCTATTAACATTTTCTAAATTTCAATTCGTAAATAAATCACTTCTAATTGAAATAATAAAAGCCAACAAGAAATAAAGCATGTATTAAATTATATTTATTTATATGCATTGATACAAGGTTATAAATGTATTATATTTTTGAAATAAAACTCTTAATGTAAGTAAAGATACATTTTTTAGAAAAAATTATAATTTAAAATCAATCGATGATGAGTTCTAAGTGGTTTATTCTATCTTCAATCGATAAATTTTTCTAACTATGCATTTTTTAAATCAATTACTTTTATATACAATCATGCCATATAAGTCGATAAGTCAAGAAATAATTGATTGATTTTTATTTACCTATCATTTGGTTTAATATGAATGTATAAATGTGATATTGTTATTTCTAATTGAAAACTCTATGTAAAAAAATGTTTTCTTTTAAAACATGGATTAATTAATTCACAATTAGCATTAAGTAGACTATTCAAGCTCATCCAAGAGTTGCGTCATAAATGAACATCTTTAAACTTTTTTCCACCATATGACATGATTTTCCCATCAAGATTAACATTTTGTAAAATTCAATTATTAAATAAACTATTTTTTAATTAAAATAATCTCAAAGCTACCAAGACCTGAAGTTATTTATTGTATTCCATTTAGTTATATGTATTAATACAAGTTTATAAATGTAATATATTTTTGAAACAAATCTCTTAATGTAAGTAGAGATACATATTTTACAAAACTGATTAGAATTTAATGATAATGAGTTTTAAGTGGTTTATTTAGATCACATGGAAAATCATGTGTAATAGATACGTGAATTTTAATACATATTTAATATTCAAAATTAATATCTTAATGATAATTTATTAATAGTTACATTAAGTATTTAATAATAAAAGAGAATGGGAACTTATATAAATTTCAACTAAAATCTATAAGTTTTGTTTCACATTTATTTATTCCCCATTAACAATTCTTATCATTATCTCCTCTTGGTGAAAGTAATGGTCAATCATGGTTTTCGTACAATAGGTTGGCACTATTACATTAGGAGCATGATTAGTTTTTGACAATGTTGACAAGGAGAGATAAATATCCGGAATGCCATCAAGTGTACTATTTTTTGAAAACCCTTGCTTCCACTACTTACTTGTCTATGTATATTGTTTCTCAACCCAATAATTCTTGTTTACTTGAATTTGTGACAACGTCCTATCATAATGGAATGACTTGAATACCCATTGAGGAACTCTCATTTGATGTACTTGGCTTTGAGTGGAGATATATCAATTATACCCAAAATTCTTGAAATAATTAAATCAATAGTGCCTAAATTTAATAGTGTATGCATGGATATTGTAAAGAAGAATTATCACCTCCTCATTAGTGTTACTTAAAGGCATGAAGGGGTAGAAAATCTAGCACAAAAACATTTCACTAGGTTTCTAGTAGATTAGTTTCGAAGCAATGTAAGGGAGGAACCTCCTTTCCATTTACACAAAGATCCTCATATCACCATTATTCAATCAACAACTCTCTCGCAGGTTGT
The DNA here is from genome assembly GCA_034641835.2 of Pinus albicaulis. Lineage (NCBI taxonomy): Eukaryota > Viridiplantae > Streptophyta > Pinopsida > Pinales > Pinaceae > Pinus > Pinus albicaulis. The sequence continues at coordinate 131,327,383 of CM076575.1, forward strand.
GGGAAAGGGGGTTAGAGTCGTCTAACACAAAATCCAAACATTGATGACTCTAGTATGTTATCTATAACTATAATATATTTCATGGATGTTAGACATACTAATATGATTTACCTTAAATAAATTGTTTCTAAGGGTTTTCTTTCACTCTCATATTGTGCATTGATACTATTGTACCTAACAACCCCATGTTTGACCTATTCATGGTCTCTATTTGGTTTGACATTCCTAAAATTATTTTTATCTTAAATTAATTTAATATAGTGATTTAAAAAAAAATGAATGTTGTTGAAGGCCTTGTAATAGAATACTTCCAAATTTAATGAAATATGTGTTATATTGGTATTTTATAAAACGTACGTTTCAGTGTTACTCTAGTGTATACTATAATGTCCATATTCATCATACAGGTTAAGGATATAGTAATAGCATACAATATTCTACCTAATAAATCATCTTATATTCCAATAGCTAATGTGGACATAGGTGTAATGTAATTTCAATACTAAGAGATGCTTGTTCCTGTTCTAGCTCGATATAATTGAATACACTCTTTGCAGCTTTGATTAGTGAAAAGAGTTGGATTAGCTTAAGCCGAGTAATGTATTCACCCTTATCTCTCTTCTATCATTCCCATGTATTAGTTACAATGATAAAAATTATATGGAACTAAAAGAAGATTGGTATAAGAGACCGTATTGTACCTATGATGCCCATCTTAAGCTTAGTAACTATCACTATATCACCTTAGTTAATCTAGTAGTAAGCTCTATTGAATCTAAAATCTTATTGATTTCACTATGTTATTAGTACTAATGAATCAAGTCCATTGAATCACTGACCAAGCTTTTCTTGATGTAACTACACGTAATGGAATAACACATATTCGTATAAACATGATATCCTTAATACAGGTCTTAGATTACAATGACCGGGAACTCCATATTCAAGCTAAGCTCCTTGTTATGACATAATGATCTATGTTTCCATATTCATTTCATACCTTATTAACACTGACCGGAATCATAGTAATTACTACATAGCCTTACTAGCTCTATTCCAACATGTGGATCTAAACCTTAAGTAGAAACACAGTTTGATTTCTAATTTTTATATAATAGCTGATATTATATGATTGGTTAAGCTTAGCATTGATTTGAGTGAACCATTACACAAGACATAGTGAAGGATATCTACCTATATCATGACCATATGAAGTTGATCTCTGTAGCAGTCTATGTTTCCCTATTCAACACTATCTAAGCTATATATTAACCATATTCAAGCTATTACACAGATCAATCTAAGCTTAGTAATTGATGTTGATGCTAATCCACCCAGATATTATCTCCATGATTCATACTCAATCATGGTATAGAAAGATAATACCCATCCATTTTTATGGGTTGCTTTGAAAATAGGAGTAATGAATTCAACAAGAAATGAAGGAATATTGAGTAGAGATGGCCAGAAAGAGTGTATGAAGTTGATCAAGAATCCTTTTATGTGTGAACCATCATGATCTTGATCTGTCATAATCATAAGATGACCATATCTCAGAGATTTGACACTGTCATATTCCTTTCCATGTTGCTGCAGACCAAGGATTTTCTTGATATGTTGAATCTCAGCATTTTCCATTATCTATTTATGGATGGCTTCCCTTACATTCAACAACTTACCTCTGAGGGGAAACACACCATACTGATTTTGACCAACAACAACCAACCCTGCCATTGCAAGGGCCTTGGATAAATCTCCCTCAGCTAAAATCAAAGTGCATTTCTCAGAAGTCTTGCTTCCTGCATCATTTGCATCATCATGCTTGGTGATACCAATTAACCTTTTTCTCTTGGTTCCATCAGTTTTATTAAGATCCTTGCTCTGTTTGAAGTCTTCCCATGATAATATGTTCTCAACAACTCCACATTTAGCAACTTTCTTCAAAAACTCTTGAGAGAGTTCACACTTTGAACCAAAGTTGTTCTGACGAGTTCTCAGTGTCTCCTTGGTTTGGGATTCAAATGCCAGATTATCAATCAAAGAATTCACAAAGATCCATAAGGCCTCCATTCACATATTTTGTTTAGGAATGCTAGCATAAGGCCTCCAAGATACCAAAATTACCTTCTTTATATGAGAAAGACAAGTTGATATGCACAACAAATCCAGCAAAATGGTTTGCATTTTATTTAAGAAAATAATATTAAAACAAAGCTAGGATATTAGTTCCTTTTCACTCAACATATGGGTGATGATTAAGGTTTCCCACTTCTAACTCTAGAAGATCCACCTAGTACTTTTTACATGCTCCAAGATAAACTCAAGGGAAGATTCTCCCCTAGAATTCTTCCTAGGGTTTAAAATAATAGAGAGACTATTAGTTGAGAAATCATTGTGCAGTCTAGTCATGAATTCTATAGAAATTTTTAAGTCATCCAAAAAATCATCTCCTTAATGAGGTGCATTTAGTCGTCCATTCATAGCTCCAATTGAAAGGACAAAATTTCTCCAACAAATTTTCAAAATTTGCGAGAGATTTTTCCCCTAGTCTAACCATGATTTTCAAATGAGGAAGTGCATCTCTATTTATTGAGAGATGCTCAACTTCAAAAAATTAATATTTCGAGTAGAAGCCCCTAATCTAGCATATGTAGGGATAAAACACCTTTCTCTAATTAACAAATTTAAAATACATAAAGATGGGCTTACCATGCCACATGTACAATAATGAAATGATAAAGATCGAAACATTTCCTTCACAAGGGTATAATATGGATATCAAGTGGATTGTCAATATTTCAAAGGCTTGCAAAATGTGTGTATCTCTTCCATAAAGAATGCAAGTTACACTCCCAAATATTCCTCCACTTGGACATGTGTGCCAATAAACAATCCTCCAAAAATTCCAAGGCTGTAAAAGCTCCTCTTGTCATGCAAGTGAGTCTTCAAGTATCTTCCAAAGTGAAATTTCAGCATTAGTGGTGGGTCTCCTCTGAAGTATCCTAGGGAAATTTTGTATCCTAGGGCTTCTTATCACCTCTAGGGTTTCCACAAAAGTTTAATAAATAATTTTTATTTTTACACAACATCAAGCATTCTTCATAAATTGTACAGAGCATTCAATAACTGGTACGAACAACTTATCAACCATTACTACTCAACAATGAAAAATAGTAATTACCCAATAGATTTATAATACATTCAACAAAAAAATGATATTTCCCAATTTCCCATTTGCACGGACTTAATCATTTCAATAACTAGAAAACTTCTCAACCAAATACAACACTGTCTATCAAGTAACTCAAGCTACTAGCTTATTTGTATTCCTATACAGTCTACGAAACTTGTTCTGGTTAGTTTGATTGATTGTTGAAGGAGCACTATAACTCAGAATCTCTTCAGTGGAAACTCTGTAGATAGATTGAACCATCATGAAAATTCCACTGAATTATTATCCTCAACATACACAAGTTGCTTCAGGACTAAGATTGGTCTTCTACAGGGAGCTACATTCTTGGAATGTGCCCTAAGAGAGGAAAGGATATCCTTGGATTCCCTCCTTAGCTAATTACCCAATGTTGTCTCACTGTTATAAGTGTCTGTCCAACTTTAACCTTAGAAGGTAGCCAAAGGGGCCTCAGGACAACAACCGAATTACTTCAGAATAGTAATTAACTATGTAAGCATATTGACCAGAACTATCTTGGTGAAGGTCCTTAAATCTACCTCTAAATTATCTCCAAAAATCCTTGAAAAATATATCTCAGGGAAGGCCTAACTGTTACAGAAAAGGGCATAGAACTCTGCCTCAGATTCGGCCCTATGGTTAGTATGTGGCCAAACTACAGCCAAACTGGTCTTTGTGGCCCTTGTAGCCTGTGGATCTCTTCCGGTTTCCTCAGGAAGGTTGAAGTCCTCAGAAAAAGGCTGAGTTTGTATTTCAGGGAGGCCGAAGTGCCTCAGTCTTCCCACCGATGAAAAACAGGTGGATTTCCTTAATTATTTCATAGAACAAACCACCTATCTAGAGAAGAATGCACCTAAAACCACCTTATATTTATCTTGAACAACTTCAGTGAGTGTGAGTCTTCTAGATGGATAAATTCCTGCTTTTCCAAAATAGAACATAAGATTAAAAAAAAGGTTTACTAAGGCGGAGCCTTTAACCACTGAAATTAGTAGAGGAGAAAGGGGTCTTAAAACCCTCGAAGCCTCGGGCTCAAGAAAACAAAGACAATTCAATTCCAATTTGATGATGATTGATTTGATCATAATTCTTCTCTATTTTTAGAATTTTCCATGGGATTCCTCATTTAAAGGGTCGTGTAATCAACCTCCAATTTTGGGTCTTTTTGCCCCAGCTGACCCAAATTTTGCAAAATGTTTCCACACATTGGAAAATTTTGATTTTTACCCCTTTATTACGACTATAGCCTACAGGGTCGGATAGGCTATTTTTTCCTTCCACAGGAAATCATTTAGGAGGGAACATTACATCCTCCTTATTAGTCCAGAAAAAAGCCAACACTTGTGCTTATATGCACTTGAAGTCGACTCAAATCTGTAGCTCAGGTTGATGCAGTTAAATATTCTTTCAAAAGGTTGTTTCACATGCTCATATATATATATATATATATATATATATATATATATATATATATATATATATATATATATATAATTACCCATTCACATGTGTAACTTGAGTTTTCATCCACACAAGGGCATACACCACCGAAATTAGAGACATCACCAGATTCAAAAGAAGGGTCGAATCCATTCTTGAAAATTGAGTTGTTGCCTATTACTGGCCTAATGAATACTGCTTGCTTCTCCCAATCTATCTCCATCTTATGTTTCAGTTTTCACATCATTGACCCATAACTATTAGAATTCATTTGTTTACTATGTTTATGAAGATCATTATTCACTGGCCTTTCAGATTAGGACTCATGGTTCATTGTTTACTGAAGAGTACTGAATATTTCGATGGTAAAAAAAAAGGCTCACGTGCACAAATTTCATTATGGCCTCCCATAAATGTGGCATCACTTGATCAGTGGCTTGTGAAGCAGATCTTAACATCTGATCTATGCTATTGCGCTGCACATCTCGTTGAATCCAAACTGGAAATTCCCATGGATGTGGATGTTTTGGCTGCACATTTCCATTTTCTAATGGAATTTATCCTCGGGATAGTTTATGACATAGATAATTCTTCTTTTGTGAAGTCTAGAATTTAAGAGAACAACTTCATCTTCTGGGATATGAACAAGGACTGCAGAATAAAAATATGTTAAGGTTGAAGCATTAACATCTTTCCAATTGCTTCAACAAGTTGCTAATAAAGGAAAAAACATATAATAGTTCACCCACATCTTTTATAATAATAAGAATAATGATTAATATAATTTAGGTACTGGCCAAGATAGACATGAAATTTTTGTATGAAACCACCCCTTATTTGTGGGACAAGAGACCTCCCTCCATGTAGTGATTTGATTGCTAAATATATTGTGATATACTGCCCCTTCCCTCACCAGTCTTGTCAATCTGAGACATTACATTTTTATATCTTGCCTTGCTTCATCCTTGAGGTCTTACAAATTATCATCAGGTACTACAACATGCAAGTGAGGTCCTACTATAGTATGCCCAAGCCCCTGTGAAAATACTCTTAATTCCCTGTGTAGCCTTTGGGACCCCTTAATATGTTTAGACAGAATGGTGGATATCAGGAACCAAGAACTCTCCATTGGCCAAGACCAAACTCAGAGACTGTGATGTGTAAACCCAGGAAAGGAAGAAAGCACATTAAGCTTCCAAAATGCACTCGAAAATTGAGATAAATTCCTGGTAGGGACAACAGCCCGTGTTAATTAATAGATGGTTTAACTACCTTAGGGGTCCACGATGGAATCTCTGTACACCAAGCAACTGCCTCGAACATTTTTCTTTTGAATGAAAAAGAGAAGTGTAAATGGCTCAGTGCACCAGTGCTGCAGAGCAAAAAAAGTACCAAGAATACTAACCAATTCAAGAAACTCTACCCCAAATAATCATTAATCCCCTGCATTATCTCTGCAGTATTGGTAAGCTGACCCATTAAAAATATAGCACATGCAAATGTATCTATGTTTTGTTTTAACTGTTATCTTGGGTTTCCATTGCTTGTGTGCCTGTGTTATGTGCCTGTGCTCTACTATTCATGAATTTATTGCATCACACTCTAATTTACTTATGCTTTTTCCATGCCAAAATTCTTGTCCGCATTCCCTATGATTATGTGCCTTGTGCACACACACTGCACACTATAATAAATTTGTTTAGTTCAATCATACTTTTGGATTATGATTATGGATATACAAATTTCGCCAATCTTGAATTTTTTCTCACTTGTAGTTTGTTATTAATATCTCAAATGTGCTTGTTAATTTCAGGATTTAGAATTGTGTTCTGTAGACTAATTCTAGATACATTTTGGGCATTGTCAAATATTTATAGAGTACATATTTTGTTATTTCATATTTTTAACGTTTTAACCTTTTTTTTTTACAGCATTTGGTAACATTCGTCAGCTCTATTGTCTACATAGTACTGAACTGGATTCGAGGGAGATTGACTGATTAGGGAATTCTTCCCACTGCAAGAGGCAATGGATTGACCTGATGTCATAGGGTTGTAGAGGATGCTTTTGTAGAGCTTGTTGTATATGGAATTTATTTTACGTTCTGATTATTTCATCATGCCAGTCCTGGATTTACGTAACATAATGTTAATTTTAATTTTACAGGTTGCTAATTCAGCAGCATGTGAAATAAAATTGAGTGAATATGCCTTTATCCATTCATAGAAAGCGTGTGAAACACAAATATAACCTTAACAATGCATTCAGAATAGTGCACTTATAGTGAAACTATACTTTGGAGTATAGGGTATGGGCTCTTTCAACAAAAGCTAAATTTTCTGATTTAAGGCTAGGTTCCCAAATCTCCAAGACATAGAGAGTAGTGGGTTTAATGGTTGTTTCAATACATGAATCTTGAATAGAGTGCCCCAAAACAATGACTCTCAAGTTTTCCTAGGAATGTGTAACTCCTACATAGAAACATGGATACAAGTATAACCTTGGACAAAGGTATAACTACAGTCTGGGTTTTTGACCTTAGGAGTTGGTTGTTGCATGCATTTAAAATATTTCTTTTTCCCATCTAACCATTTTTTTCTTACCGTTGTTTTCTATCTAGAGTATTTTATTCGAAACTTTAAGTTTATTTAAACATAGTCATATTTTGGTTGGGATGTTTTGTTGCCATTGTAACTGCTAGATCTTCACGAAATACCTCTTTTAAGGTAAAAAATAAGGTAGTGTGGAAAGTTGTATGATGGAAAATGCTTTATCACTAGTGTTTGACTATATCTCCACTTTCCTAATTATATTGTTTCCTTTTTCTTTGGTTATCATACACTTATTAATATATATTGTTGATAAACTGTAAGCACTTTTATTAATGAACTAAAAGGATATTCTTTAGATTTTATTAGTGCATTTCCTTCATCCTTTTTTAGTTGGATAATTGGTAGGAATTGTATACAATATTTGAAGTGGTTTGGTTGAAATTATAGGCTAAAGCACTAAAAGGCTCTGATCATTGGCAAGCGGCACCTGTTGTTTCTTGTTTAGATGACTAGTAGAAAAACATAAACCTTATAATTCTTCCAACGACCATAATTTGGTCCTTTCCTCAAATAGTAGAACTTCATAGAGTTTTTCCTAAATACAAATCAAACATGTGTGTTACGTTGGGTATATTACAATTTGAAAAATATATAGTATAATATGTGCATCAACAAACATGTTTTGTCAATAATATACGCATTAGCTGTCAAAATGCAGTCTAAGATGATTTAAAGTTATAATTTGTAACAATACTATTCTGCCGTTTATTTTATTTTGAAAAATGCTTTGTGTCCGTCGAAATACCGAAGTTTATTTTTTTTTAAATAAGGTTTTGTTTTCGTCGGTATACCGACATTCAATTTGTAGTTTCGTCGAAAGAGCCGTCGTTGTAGCGATGAATCATTTTTTTAAATGTTGCAGTTTCGTCGGTCTTCCGATGCTCTAGTTTTGCAGTTTCGTTGATCTTCCGACGCTGTAGTGCCATCGCTATAGCGACGAATATTTTTTTTTAAAAATGTTCGGTTTTTTCAGTCTTATGAGGGCATCGGAATAACGACGTTTGGCAGCGTCGGACTAGCGACATTTTATCCTGTCGGAAGTGTGACACTTCAATAAACGTCGGAAGTGCGACACCAATGTAAAAATTTGGAAATAACGTCATTATACTGATGTTTAATTCAAGTGTTGGAAGTCCAACGTGAAGAGAAACCACGTTTTGGCACAGCATAAAACGTCACTCTTGGGCCGCCTATGTGTTGCAAGAGCAACATTTTGGCTGTTGGAATTTGGGGCAAATGTGCTAGTGCATGGCTAAACATGGCCCAACTTTGCATTATAACAAATATATTCTCAATATGAAAATTAAACATGGTCAACTATGGTCAACCATGTTTATTTTAGGGTTTAAAGTATTTATCTTACTATCTATATACCTAATTTTTATAGTATTAATCCCTTGGGCTTTATATTACTCCCTTGGGTTTATATTACATAGGGTTTTTAGTATTTATACCTTTGGTTTATTATTCCCTTGGGTTTATAAAATCAATCCATTGGGTTTATTAATCTAAGGGTTCATGTTCCTAGGGTGTATTATTGTTCATATTTATAGTGTGTAATCTAAGGGTTAGTATTCCTAGGGATTATAATATTAATCCCATGGGTTTAATATTATTCCCTTGGTTTTATTATATCCTTGGGTTTATAATATCAATCAAAACGGTTTATTAATATAAGGGTTCATATTCTTAGGATATAATATTATTATTCATACTAAAAACCCAAGAGATTATAAATGTGGCGTTGGACCATGAATTGTATTAAACCCTATGATTAATATTATAAACCGTATGAATAAAATTATAATCGAGGAATATGAACCTTTGGATTAATAATCCCAATGGATTGATATGAAAATAAATCATGGTGGACCATGGTCAACCATGGTCCAATGTCGCATTGTGACAAATATTGTCTCAATATAAAAATTAACCATGATAAACCATGGTCAACCATGAGTATTTCAGAGTTTATAATATTTATCTTAGGGTTTATATACCTTGGGTTTAAAATATTAATCCCTTGAGTTTAATATTATTCCATTGGATTTATAATCCCTTGGGTTTTTAGTATTAATCCCTTGGGTTTTTAATATGAATAATATTTTACCCTAGGAATATGAACCCTTAGATTAATAAACCCAATGGATTGATATTATAAACCTAAGGAAATAATAAACCCAAGGGAATTTTACTAAACACGGGTGATTAATATTATAAACCCTAGGAATATGAACCCTTAGATTACACCCTATGAATACAAACCTTTATATTAATAAACTCAATGGACTAATATTATAAATCCAAGGGATTAATACTATAAACCATTGGGAATATAAACCCAAGGAAATAATATTAAACTCAATGGATTAATACTATAAACCTTAGGTGTATAAACCCTAGGTATATTAATAAAATCCCTTAGGTTTATACCCATGGTAGACCATGGTCAACCATGGTCCAATGCCACATTGTGACAAAGATTTTCTAAATAGGAATATTAACCATGGTTAACCAAGGTCCAATGTCACGTGTGACAAAGATACTCTCAATATGAAAATAAATCATTGTAAACCATGGTCAACCATGTTTATTTTAAGGTTTATAGTATTTATCTTTGGGTTTATATACCTAGGGTTTATAGGTATATTCCCTAGGTTTTTTTACTATTAATCCCTTGGGTTTATTATTCCTGTTGGTTTATAATATCAATATATTGGGTTTATTAATATAAGGGTTCATATTCCTAGGGTTTATAATATTAATCCCTTGAGTTCATTATTCTCTTTGTTTTATAATATCAATTGGTTGGGTTTATTCATATAAGGGTCCATATTCCTAGGGTATAATATTATTCATACTAAAAACTCAGGGGATTATAAATGTGACATTGGACCATGGATTATATTAAACCGTAGGATTATTATTATAAACCTTATGAATAATATTATACCCTAGGAATATGAACCCTTAGAGGAATCCAAACCAAAGGGATTGATATGAAAATCAATCATGGTGGATGATGGTCAACCATGGTTCAATGTCGCATTGTGACAAAGATTGTTTCAAGATGAAAATCAATCATGCTAAACTATGGTCAACCATGACAATTTCATGGTTTATAATATTCATATTAGGTTTTATATACCTTGGGTTTTAAATATTAATACATTGGGTTTAATATTATTCCCTTGGGTTTTTAGTATGAATAATATTATACCCTAGGAATATGAACCCTCAGATTAATAAACTCAATGGATTGATATTATAAAAATAAGGAAATAATAAACCCAATGGAATAATATTAAACCAAGGTGATTAATATTATAAATCCTAAGAATATGAACCCTTAGATTAATAAACCTGATAGTTTGATATTATAAATTTAAGAGATTATTACTATAAACCCTAGGTGATATAAACCTAAGGGAATAATATTAAACCCAAGGGATTGATACTATAAACCTTAGGTGTATAAACCATAGGTATATTAATATAAATCCCTTGCATTTATACTCATGGTTGCCATTTTCAACCATGGTACAATGTCACATTGTGAAAAATATTGTCGCAATAGAAAAAATAACCATGGTCAACCAAGGTCCAACATCACATTGTGATTGTTATGAAACCAACTCCAAAAATAGAAGAAAAGAGAGATCAATGCCTTAGAAATAAGCCACTTTGAGGGGGAAACCTCCTTTACATTACATAAATGAACAATTATTGGATGATACAAATGAAAAAACCTCCTTTTATATATAGGAGTCCATGGGGTCACAATATAATCCTAGCCGACCTAAAAATAATAATGTAAGGGCACAATAATAACAATATTGGGGTTACAGGGGTACAACAATAACAATAAGGGGGCTACACTAACAACAATAAGGGACTACACTAGTAATATAGGGACCTAACATGCCACTCTCCTTAAAAAAGTGTTGTCCTCAATGCTTGAGTAGCTTTGGGTGCTTCTGTATAAAATTATCATCCTCCCATGTAGAATCTTCAGTGGGTAAGTTCGTCCACTTGATGAGATACTCTAAGATTGATTAATTTCGTAGCTATCGAGTTCTTATTTCCGTGACTACTTCGGGTTCCAATATTATCAAGTTCTGGCAATATTTTTTGAACTGGAAAATTTTCACCTGTAACCTTCTTTAAGCATGAAACATGGAAAACTGAATGCACTCGCAAAGAAGCAAGAAGCTCCAATTTGTATGCCATAGTACCAATATTTTGCAACACCTTGTAAGGACCATCATACTTTGGTGATAATTTATTATCCTTATTAGCTTTCTTGAGGGACATTTATTTGTATGGTTGTAGGCGTAAAAATACCGAGTCTCCTATGTCAAAACTTCTCTCATTGTGATGTTGATCTACCTATTGTTTCATTTGATTTTGTGCCAAATTTAGGTTATCCTTTAAGAGTTGGAGAACTTATTGTTGATGCTCGATGTGATCTTCCACTGCTTTAACCTTATAATTTTCTCTTAAAGACGATGTGATGAATGGTGGATGATGTCCATAAAGTGCCATAAATGGGGTCATTTTTGTTGCAGTATGGAAAGAAGTGTTATACCGCCATTTAGTGAGAGGTAACCACTTGACCCATTGTGTTTGTTTATCAGATACAAAACAATAAAGATATCCTTCCAAACATTTATTCACTATCTCAGTTTGACCATCAGATTGAGGATAATAAGATGAGCTATGAGCTAGTTGAGCACCCAAACAAGAAAATAATTCTGTCCAAAAATTTCCAGTAAAAATGGGATCTCTGTTGTTTACAATAACCTTTGGGTATCCATGTTTCCATAAATGTAGTAACAACTGTAATTTCTTTGTAGAAATTTAGTACAACATGCATGTATATCCTAGATTCTCCTGATCTAACAATATGATAATGTTAAATATGAAATCACTTCTACTTATCTTTGCAGAAATTTAAAAACCAATCACCAATCACAATATCATGAAGAAATATCAATCACACATAACACATATAATTTACCTGGGGAAAAATTATAGCTAAAAATCCCACTATCTTCTATTATGTATTATATCATGGATCATGAAACAATTACATACAAAGCTCCAATCTAAGAGCTCTCAGTACATGAGCTACCTGTCTCACAATGTCATAAAAATTGGCAAGTTCCTTAGCCAATTTACTGTCTCTAGACAGCTTGATCCACTGCGCAATCCTAGCTGATAGAAATCCCTGAATGAATGCAATCCTACCTGCCTTGACTGCACATCCAATGTGTGTGTGGTTGCATGTGTGCAACCGAATAATTTCACAACTGATAGTTATCTTCCCTTTCACCTAGAACTCAACTGGGTCTCCATTGGATTTGACATGCATGCAGTTAATAGTAGTAAATCTTCAGTTGCATGTGAGGCCACTGATTTTGAATTAATTAATAATTAATTCACTTGACCTCTCACTAGTGTATCTTCAGTTACAACTAACACAACTGAGTTTAACTCACTTAACTGAGTTAAAATTCTTTACAACTTTCATAACTGCACTTCCAACTCTCTTACAACTTCAAATCAATCAGTTATAACTAAGTCAACTTGCATGTCCCACCAACCAACCTCTTAACTAGAAATTCCTTTAGCTAATTTTCCACTTCAGTTAACTATTTCCAAGTGCTCATTGAGAATAGATTATTGTTTATTTTCCAACTAATATTAAGGGATAATCATAGTCGACATGCATTTTGTAAATAGATTATACACATATATCCATAAATAGACATCCATCTATAAAAAGAATTTTCTCATGCATCTATAAATAGACATCCACCTAAAAATAGCATGAGGCTCCATCCTAGTGTAGGTGCTTAATTTTCACTAGGATCTTATTTTTAAATCTCAACATGCTTTAAATGGATGAGATAATGCACAAAAGTGTGCATACTTGGTAAGTCTAACAACTATCACAATGATGACACTCTTTCCTTCGGACTTATGTAAAACTGTGATAAAATCCATTGAAATCTCCTCCCAATGTTGACTTGGAATGGATTAAGGCTGTAGAATACATGGGTCTTAATTGTCTCAACATTATTTTGCTGGCAAGCCAAACATTCTGCCATAAAAATTTGAATATCAGATTTAAGGCCATCCCAAAAAAAATCTTTCTTCACCCTATGGTAAGTTTTTAAAAATCCACAGTGTCCTCCTAAACAAGAAGTGTGCAATTCCAAAAGAATATTTTGTTTTAGTTGGGAATTCTTACAAAGATATAAGTGATCCTTGTACCATAAGGAATCATTTTTCCAACTAAATGTATGAAATGTACTAGGATCTTGCTACAACTTTTGAATGAGTGTCCATACTTCTTCATCCTTCTTCCATTCATCCCTTGCTTTGGTTATCTAATCTAGTTGGATAATAGAACACTGTTACCGATGAAATAAGTAAATGTACTAGTACCTACTTTTTGACGTAGCAAGAAAAACACCTAATTTTGAAAAGTGGTGATGCAAAATCGTTTTTTTTAGCATGTTTTTGGCACTTTATTTATTTATTTATTTTATTTTATTTTTTAGTTTTTATTTTTCTTTTATTTTATTTTTTTCTGTGATGCTTTTTATGTTGATTTTGAATAGTGGTGGTGTATCATCACCAACCTTTTTTTAGAGGATTGCTTTTGACACTATACATTTTCTAATGTCTTCTTCTTCCGTGAGATGTTTATTTTTAAGTGCATTTATGTACTTGTTTTAAAAATAAAAAAATAATTTTTTTAAAAATAAAAATTTGTAATCATATCTTCACTTTTTCACATAGATAAAAAATGAAAAAAGGGTCAATATTATAAATTTTATATTTTCTACAAGTTTATGTATTGCTAATTAATTTTTCAATGCACATCAAATAGTTGTCGCTAAAAAACCAATATTTTGAACAATATGACAAAAAAATACAAATTTTCAATATAAATAGAATGCAAAAAATACACTTTTAGAGACTTTTTGTTAAAAAAAAAAACATGTTAAATAAACTAATTTTTTGGGAAAATATTAACAAAAAAACTTAAGAAAATAGCATTTTTATTGAATTTTATGTCAAAAAATAATAGTAATCCCATGTTTTTTTGCAAAAAATAAGGATTCTTCTCATAAAATATCAAAGTCTAAACATTACAAGTAAAACTGATTAATAGATTTAAAAAATGAGCTTCGTTTGTAAGCATAACTTAAATATCATCAACAATATCAACTAATACATGTTCAACATCATCTAGAACGTCACTGATGGCTTCTTCCGCAACATTTTCTGCTTCATTTTGGTCATTGTCATCTTCTAATGGATATTTCATGTTTGCAAATATTCCAAAGTTTCCCTTTCCAATCATTCCATATAATGGTGGTTGAGGTTCCTTTGCCTTTTTTGCCACACTTGATTCATTAAAATCCCCTTTCCTCAAACCAACTTCTTTCTTCGCATCTCAAAGGAATTCAAGAGCGTTAATTCTTTGTTGAATAAATTTTCATTGCACTGGGTCTTTCTCAATGGCAATGTAATTTTTTCCTTTTGGTAGGCAACATGCTAGTGTTTTACCTAATCATTAAGCACAGAAGAAATAAGTAAGAAAATTAGTATAAAGACATAAAAAATAAAAAATAAAATATTTAAATTTAAATTTGTATAATAAAACTTTCCTGAACCTAAGAATAAATCTAAAACCCAATCTCCTTCATTTCAACATAGATCTATAATATAGTTAATTAATGCTTGTGGTTTTTCATAAATGTTAACTATATCTCCTTTTGCATCTTTATCCTCATATGTTAAAGTTTCTTACAACTGCATTATGAACCAATACTTGACTATGACTCTTCCCATCTACTTGATTCATAAGAATACGCTTATAGCTATCCTCTTTTGTCCAACATTCAACATGGATGAACTCACAATCATTTATAATAGGTTGATCTTCAGAAGAAACAATATTTGACTTATGCCTATAACATAACATAGTAAAAGTTCAATTAAATTTTTCATAAATAAAAAAATTAATAATAATCAAATATACAATTTCAAAGCCTTACCATGTAAGTTGCATCCTTGAGTTTTCTTTTCCCTTGAAGCTTGTTAATAAAATTTCAAACTTTGTGTCTAAATGAAATGTCACAAATCACCAAAGTGGTGATGTTGTCACTTCTTGAAAACCCGTAACCACTTTCCTAAAAGCTTGATAATTATATGGTTCACTATCATATTCAATGTCTGGGAAATTGAAACCATGAGGAATATCTGAAATAACTAGGGGATATTCCCTTTTAGGTATTAGTGATGCAATGTCTTTACAGTCACCTTGTATTATTTGATATTGGATACTGTCGAGCTCATTCCAAATGTAATGATTAAGAGTAGGATTAAGTTCAACATTCATAAGACACTTCTTTCTCATCTTTTCCAACTTAATTTTTTCAATAAATCTCTTGAAAGTATCTGGAACTCCATTTCCATCCTTCTTCGACATCTTTAATGACATAAAAATATATATGTATAAGTAATAAAATAAAAATAGTTTAAACATGAATAAAATGAATGTATTCAACATACCTTATTGAATGCAATATAAAAATCTTTAAGTGTTGTTGTAGAACTTGCTTCAGGGTAGTGGCACACAACATCATCCCAATTGTCTTCATTCAACATTTTAACTATATGTTCTTGTATTTTCATAAAAATCTTCTGATTGAATAAATAAAGTTAAAACTGTTAATATAGTGACATGTATAACAAATTATACCAACAACATTATGTTTTAGTTAAAATAAATTTATAATGAAAGGAAAATAAAAAATAATTCAACAAACTTACTTTTGAAATTCTACACACAGTTCTTCTATTGATAATTCACCCGACTTCACATGAGCTAGTATTGATTTGGCTAGTTTCTCATCCTTCACACCTTGCATTGTTCTCCAAGGTGTGATAGTCATATTGTCTGGAAGTCACTTCATTTCAGGACCTGTCTTACTGTTGGTACATATTATGGGTTTACTCTTTTTAACCTTCTGATTTTTTATGAAAATATTCTCCCACCGATCAAAAATCTCATCAATCAAATCCCATATCTCCCTAGTTCTAAATGCCAACTGAAAAATTCTATCCATGCTTCTGAATATACTTGAATTCATTTTTTCATATTTTGATTTGATTTTTTCATCAATTTGATAGCTTGTTTCCATTAAACATTCCTTCTAAAATGTTAGACTAACTTGTGTCTTATCCCCACCACATTTTCCTATGAATTCATTATGAATAAATATGACCCTTTGGATGAAATTCATTTTCATTCTATACTCATTATATGCATTATGATCCCATGCCAATAACTTTGATTCTATTTTTGTCAAGCCAACGTAAATGATGCATTTTATTGTTTGAAAAAAATAGTTATTGGGATATTCCTCAATCAACTGTCTTTTAGCCTCTACCGAATGGTTCCCTCCAATTACATAATATTTATAATCAAAACATTTTGTCTTTCCAAATTCTTGTTTGTTGGGAGCCTAACGTGGATCTACAAGAACCAAAAAATCTACCACATGCGCATATGGATTGAACCTGAACAATGTTTTCAGATTATGTACATGTATGTGATGGGTCTTTCTAATTTGATATTGCGATTGTCCTTCATTTGGCCTATAAAATTGGCTGACATTAAGCTCAAATGTTTGGCCACCAAGAATTAATTTATTTTTCCTCAAATCATATCAAATAAATTCTTTTTTTTTTGTTTTAATAATGCCATCCTCTAACTCAGCACCTGGTGTTATGATTTCTCTACTTCCATTAGAGCTTTCAGTTTGTTCTTCACTGCTGCTCATGACTTTTACAGATTGACCAATATTTTATTTCCTATTCTTATTGGTTAACATATGAGTTCTTTTATAAACAAGCTCTTCATCATTAGGTAAAAGAGAGACATCTTTGACCATTTTTATTTTTGGTGTATGATTTGTTTTCTCCGTTTGCACACCAGTTCTAATATCCTCCTCACTAATTCTATCATAATTTTCAGTTTCATGTTTCACATCTTCAAAAGCAACATGTTTAGGTTTACTAGATTGACCCACCTTAGTGACTCTTAGTTGATCCCCTCTTTGTACTATTGCAATGTCATGAGCTATTGATCTTTGCTTCAATCGCCTTTCCTATGCTTTGTCTGTGTGGAAAGTGTTTATCACATTCATAACATTTGGCTCCATACAATAAATACCTTCAAACATGTTTGAAAGACTCGAAACAACATCCTATGAAACAAAATAAAACACGTAAATGAGAAATACTTTATAAAAAATTGAATGATCCTTATAATAATGCATAGCGGAAATAAAAATAAGCATACTTACAATGTTATTTGCAATGTTACTTGATATTTCTTCAGAAAAAATTGTAGATATTTCATTTGTGTCATATTTGACCTTTGATAGATGATATCTAACCTTGTCACGTTTATTAGCCTTCCTTGCAAGAACATAAATAGTGTTTGTATTCGGGACCATACATATGTCTCGTACTCTGCCCATTACATCATATGGTTCATTTAAGTCAATCATACCACAAACCAGATAGATATGTATATCAGCTTCCATTTCACTGTCTCCAAGATACCATGAGAAACCAGTTTTATCTATTTCCTCGGCGTTCTTCCAATCAGAAATAAGCTTTAATGAGCCTGGTGGGCCACTTGCTTGAATTTTATTAGTGTGTGCAACAATGTCCTTATTGCGTCCAGCAGTATCCATAGTGCGCCCAGCTGCAACTTTAGATTTGGGAGTTGTATCCATAGTGCATCGAGTTGTAACTTTAGATTTGGGAGTTGTTGCCCTAGGTGCAGAAACATTCACAGAAATCCTTTTTGATGTAATTTTCCTAATAAAACGAAATATATATATATTAGTTAATGAGAAAACAGTTAATCAAATTTTTTTTTTTTTAATTTTGTCAATATAAATTTAAATTTACCGAAAAATAATGTCTATTAAATAAATTAAAAAAAAAAACAAAATTTATTTGTAACTAAATAAATTGAAAATAAACCAATAAATTTAACTATAGAAATTATTCATTTAAAAACAAAATATTAAAAATCATGTTTAAATATATGTATATATATATCTATATAATAATTTTAGAATACATTTTGTAAAAAAATGAAAATTTGTTGTAAATTGTATAAAACAATTTAAAAAAAATAAAAATTAATTTGAAGCTTAAGTTTTTATTTAATATTTTAAAAAAAAACCCAAAAAAACATCTACTATTTAACAAATGTTAAAATTAATATTTGGTTTTTTTTTTAAGCTAAAGAATTTATTAAAAAAAAAATGAATGTTTATTTTTTTTAAATTTAAATTGTATTATTTTATTAAATATACCCTTAATTAATTATATTTTAAATTTTTAAATATAACGAATATAATTAAAACATATATTTTAAAATTTAAATTTAAATTTAAAACTTATAATGTGTTATTGTATTTTAAAATTTTATAATTTTATTTTAAAATATTGAAATATACACTATTTATGAAATTTTAAAATTTTAAAATATAAGATAAATTTTAAATTATTTAATTATTATATTGATTATGATTATAACTATAAATAAATTTTAAAATTAAAACTTTATATTATAACAATCTTAATATTATATATTTTAGAAAAAAATTAAAACTTTATTATAAAACATTAAATATATTTTAAAAATTTAAAAATTTTATATTAAAATTTTTAAAACAAAACATTAATATTTTATATTTAAAACAAAATAAAGAAAAATTATATATTTGATTATATATTTAAATTTAAAAAAAAAAAATTGTTTTCGCGCTCGCCTGGCGCTGGAAGCCGATCGAGTGACGCCGTCGAGGGTTGCCCAGCCTACCTTCGACCCTAGAGGCAGGTCTGGCGACGCCATCGAGAGCTGCACAGCCTACCTCCCGATGGCGCCACCTGGCCTGCCTCCGCCTAGCTGGCCGGGCGGTGCTGTCGAGGGCTGCCCAGCCTACCTCCGGCCTCGAGCTAGGCGGAGGCAGGCTGGGCAGCCCTTGACAGCATCACTCGGCCTACCTTCGGCCCCTAACTGTGCGGAGGGTGATTCCGAGAATTTCCCTCTGCCCAGCTGGGGGCCGGAGGCTAGCCGGGCGGCACAGTCGAGCGCTGCCTAGCCTGTCTTCGGCACCCGACATGTGGCAAATTATATATATATATATATATATATATAAACACAAACTATATAAAAAATTTATTTAAAAAAATAAATAAATAAATAAACAAAAACTATTATAATAAAAATAAAATGTATTGTTTAATATTAAAAAAAACTATTCAATTAAAATTTTAAAAATTATATGCCTCATTGAGAGGGGACACTTTGTTTTGATGCTTGATTTTTATGTTTTGGTTGCAATTAAATTTAAATTTGTCTTATGCTAATATTTTAAAAGAGATGTATTTTTCTCCCTTAAAATCAAAATTACTATTGGAATAATAAAATTTTCATTTACATGTTCATTTAAAAAAATAAAATTAAGTCATATAATTTCTCCATAATTTCATGGTTCAAGTATATTGAAAACTTAATATTTAAAAACTTGAGATTTATAACTTGTCATTAAGGTTTTTATGCGCTACGAAATTTTCACTTGAATGTTATGGTTGAAAACAATTACAATTTTAGGGTTGTTTAGAGTCAAGATATTTTATGTTTAACAACATGGATAAAAATTGTTCGAAATGATAAGCCCTTCAGAGATGATTTTGTTTATATTTAACGTCATCTATCAAAAAAATTAGAATTTTACTATTTTTCAATGTCTTAATATGTTGTCTTTAATTCCATTGTTACAATGTGTCAAAAGTGTAACGCAATGTTTTTTTTTTTTAATTCCAGCATCAACTTGTTTTATTTTGAGGGTGTTTTTTCAATCCTTTTTTCAAGAAACAATTTCGTTTTAGCATATTTTATAAGATGTTGAAATTTGACCTTGAGAAAAAACCAAATGCATTCTGGAATACACACTTTTTGTTTTTAGGGCGTTTTTTCATGTTTTTTTGAGTCTTTTTGGGCTAGAGTTCCCGTTTTCAGGTAATAGTTCCTGTTTCATCGATAACAGTGTTAGAAATGGCACAAAGCAATGCTTCCACCTCTTCATTTTTTCTTGATATTGCATCTCCAACAACATTTAGCTTCCCTTTTTTGTAGATGATTTCTAAGTCATAACCCAACATCTTTATGACCCATTTTTGCTGCTCTTCTGAAGATAGTCTTTGTTCCAAAAATTGTTTAAGACTATCATGATCAGTTTTGACCTTGAAGTGCCTTCCCATTAGGTGTTGTTATTCTCCCATAATTCTTAACAAACTTGCGATAATACCCTGTTAACCCGAGAAATGTTCACAACTTCTTTATGGTTGTGGAGAATTTCCATTCCTTAATGGCTTTAATTTTGTTAGGGTCTACCTTAACACCCTCGTGAGATACAATATGACTCAGATATTCTACCTCTTGTACTCCAAAGAAACATTTGGATGTATTTTCATATAATTGTTTCTCCTCCAATAGTTTGAGCACCCTGTCAACATGTTGAACATGATCCTTCCAAGAATTGTTGTAGATCAGTATATCATCAAAAAATACTAGAACAAATTTTCTAAGGAAGGGTTTTAAAATAGAATTCATCAACCCTTGAAATGTAGAAGGAGCATTGGTAAGGCCAAAAGGCATGACCAAAAATTCATAATGACCCTCATGAGTTTGAAATGTTCTTTTCGGAATATATTCAGTCTTCATTCTAATTTGATGATATCCTAAACGAAGATCCAACTTGGTAAAATAAATTTCTCCATGTAATTCATCCAATAATTCATTAATCATGGGAATGGGAAATTTATCTTTAATTTTGATCTTATTGAGCTCCCTATAATCCGAAAACATGTGGCATGATACATCCTTATTGTGCACCAATACTACTGGAGCAGAGAAGGAACTTTGACTAGGTTAAATTATACCAACCCCTAATATTTCTACAATCCTATGTTCAATTTCGCTCTTTTGGACATAAGGATATTTATAAGGCCTGATTTTTGGAGGAACATTTCTTGGAATCAAATGAATAGCATGATCATGACCACGAATAGGTGGGAGTCCTTTAGGAGTTTCAAACACCTTGGAATGATTGTCCAAGACTTTTTGGAGATCTGGAGAAATAGATGATTTTGATCTTGGAACTTCTACTGATCATAATTGTGCAATTACGCCTCGTTTTTGTTTCTTTAGAAGCTTTGTCATGACATTAGAGCTCATTATCTTTCCCGGCTTCCCTGTGATACCCTGTAATTTGATTTTATTTCCTTTCAAAAAAAAATTCAAGAAAAGTTCTTGAAAATTAAAAGCTACTGTCCCCAAAGATTGTAACCATTGTACTCCTAGTACAATATCAGCCCCTCCCATTGGAATGGAAAACATTAGACTATTCAATACATATTCACCCATGGTTAGCTTGATATTATGGAATTTTCCAGATAAATTTATAGTTCCTCCATTTACAACCATCACTTGACATTCTGGTGTTTGGTATAGGAAACAATTCAATTCCTTGGCTAAGTTACAATGAATAAAATTATGGGTACTACCTGAATAAATAAACATTATTACATTTTTCTTCTTGACATGTCCTTCTATCTTGAGATTTTGAGGAGTGGTAATTCCTACCAATGCATTACAAGATATGGTTGTACTTACTTCTTCTTCTTCTAGAGTTGGTTCCTAGTGTATATCCTCTTCTTTGAGGTTTCTTGTTCATTTTCTTTCTCCTATTCACAATATATGTAAAATAATTTCTTCTCAGCACACTTATGACCTTTAGTGTATTTTCTATCACAAATGTAGCAAAGCCCTTTTAATATTTTTTCTTCCAATTTTTGTGGTGTCAACCTTGTAAGTTGTGGAAGTCTAGGAGTAGCAACACTTCCATCTTTATAGATGTGAGTGGTAGGTGTTGGCCCTCATTTTTTATCTATTTTTTTTTATGAAGTACATATTATTTTCAACACTATACATATATACACCATCATATCCACCTTATTTTTACCAATAAACTCATATACATGTATTTAAATTATGTTTTTCAATTATTAGAATTTTTGTAAAAATTGAAATTTAAGTGCAATTTTGGACAGCATCAGAAATTCTTGTAATGGCCTCATGGTTTGCATATTTCCAGGACACTTGGGCTCACATTGGATATATTTATAGAAGGCTTGGGAACTAATATTAAGTGTCCAGCTATTGGTACATTCAAACCGAGCTTTAATAGGCCGGGTCAAAGGTGATCAAACATGACCTATCTTTATGGAGGATCCCTAGAAACTAGGTCAAAATTCCTATTTTGTGGGATTTTCTAGATTTTGATGGATCTAATGGATGAATTTGACTTGATTTGATAAGATAAGGATATTCATGACTATAGGAGCTATTTTAGATGAATTTGTTAGATACTTTATCTATTTAACCCTCAAACTTTGAAGACATTGATATGTAGAATTTGTATGACTTAACATTATTATTTATGAGACTTTGGAGACCTAATTGAAGATATGTTCTATTCCATTTGTTGATATTATATGCTAGTTGATTGACTGAAGTTTTAAGTAGCTGAAAACACCTTCAGTGTGCGAGGCAAGGGTGGAGGGCCCCCATACCGAGCTAAGTGCACTTCTTAGTTTATTTTTAGCTACAATTTCTGAATTAGTTTGCTTATGTTTAACTTTTTTATGCTGATTATTTATGTGTTGATGAATCTAATTATCGTTCTTATTTTTCATATGAAAGGAAAAAAAAATGTTTAGTTTAAACATTCTTTCTATCAAAGTAAGATCTTAAGTTATAATTCATCTTTTCATTCTTTTACATGCTTTTTTGAATTCATGTTTCTAACAATAGCATTACTGATAAATGAATCTATGATGAAGGACAACCAGGACCTCTTCAGTGAAGAGCCTCTTCAATTATTGCTTAATGTATCTTAATCTATTGTTCAATTAGTAATTTTTTATTTATAATTCATAAGGTAATCTTGTTAGAGAAGGACAAACAAATCTCTTAAGTTAGGAGATTATTTTGCTTCTGATTGCACACTTAATTTTAGAAATTGTTTAAGTTAGATTTATATTTGTAATATGCATTTCCTTAGTCATTGATAAACCATCTTCTAAATTGATCATAACTAAAACCGATATACTTTGGGGATGCTTCTAAGTTCCACTAACCCAAATTGATAATAAATAATTGCATTAGTTTACATAGTAAATTGATCCAACATTTTGGTGTTGTTTCCGGGGAAGCATATTTCAAAACAGTCAAATAGGAAGATAAAAAGATAAAAAAAAAGAAGAAGATAAAATCATCAAAAAAAAAAAAACATATTTTTTCTTTCAAGTTATGTTTTATTATGCCTAGAGATAGAGATTAGAAGGGTAGATTTGTGAAACAAAACCCCCCAACAACTCATTCATCCATAAGACTAACAACACCAGTTGCTAGAAGACCTACTATAGAAGAGTTAGAGGAGAAACAGAGATTGGGACAAAGATTAACTTTATTTGAAGGACAAAAACTCCTTCCGTATGGAAACAAACGGATACAAGAAAACAAATTGTTGAACAACTAGAGCAACCTGTCCTTGAAAAAATAAAAGTAGTGGAAGAAATACAAAATCAACCTCATATTGAAACACTACATATCTTTGAACAAGAAATGGTTGAAGAAGGAGAAGGATCAACTTGAATAAACATGACTCCTGAACAAAGACTTGAATATGAAAGACATCAAAGGGAATGGAGAAGAGAACGAGAGGAAGAATGAAAGGCAACGAAAGACAGAAGGGAAAAATCCCTTAGAAGTATAGAGGAAGAAGCAAGAAGATAAAATCAAAATAGAAGAACACAAGAAAATAACAATGATCAAGAAACTTTTCCAATCCTATATGCAAGAGAAATATTAGGAGAAGAAATAAAAATGAAAAACAATCCACCTTCTGTATTGCCTAATTTCTATGGAATGTCAATAGAAGATCACGATGCATTCATGTTTGAGTTTGATATCTTGTGTAGAACTTATGGATATACTGACGACACACACAAGCCTCGACTTTTTCCTACTACTCTAAAAGTAGTAGCCTTAAAATGGTTTGTGGGATTAGGAGAACATACAATAGCTTCTTGGGATGATATTAAGAAATTTTTTCTTAAAAAGTATATACTTACTGCAGAGCTAGAGACTCAAAAGAAGACATTTTCAGAATGACACAACAAGAAGACAAAAGTTTGGAAGAATATGTGGAAATATTTCTTTACAATTTACAGAAATCCAAACATCATTATCTAATCTCGATACCATCAGTACCATCTTTCTTAAGGGTATCGGAGATGAATATTTAGACATCCTTAATGTGATGGGAAAATGAGATATCTCCAATTTACCATTTGAAGAAATTACTGAACTTTGTCATAAATACTTTGGGGAAAGAGAAAAGAGTGGAAAGAGAGATATTTCATCAAAAGCTTCCAAATCTACAACAAGTGTAGTAACAAGAGCAGAGATAGGAATTTTATTAAAAAATTTCAAAACAGATCTCTTAAGCACTTTGGGAACACAAGTAGATGTCTTGAAAGCTAAGAAAAAGAAAGAAGAGCAAGATGAAGTCTTAGCAATTTTCTGTCCAAAGTGTAGGCAAAAACATCCACTCAGGGAATGTCCTTTGCAAGGTATACAATTATGTGGACTATGCATAGAAAATCATGCAACAGAAAAATGTCCCAAATTAAAAGAATTGCAAGGAGTAGATTCTCTCCATTATATGGCACCAAGGAGACCTTGGCAACCAAGGATGCCTCAACAATTCCCTCAACAAAACCCCCAGAATTTTCAATATCCTGAAAATACATGGAATACACCAATGCCGCAGCAATCTTGGCCACCACAACATTATCAAAACCAACTTGCACAAGGTTGGAGGGGATATGGTTATGGAAACCAACCACCTCATCATATGTATCCTCAACAATATCAATATCAATAACCATATCCCTCACGACCATTTCCTCAATACAAATAATTCCAGCAACATCAACCAATTCCATATCCACCTTAAAATCAAAAAATGTTAACTCAACTGTAGCAACTTTAGCTACCCACTAACCAACCACCTCCTAGACCAACACAATTTCCAGCTCAACCAGTAGCTAATCCATGTAACAAGGTGGATAGACCAGCATATCATGTGGAAGAGGCAACATATGATCCTAATTATTCAATTCTTTCGGTACAATATGTCCACCTAAGGTCTAAGAAGGTGTTACAGAAAGATTCTCCTCCAATAATTGAAGAAAAAACTGAACAAGGAGAACAAAGTCAACAAACTCGACCAGAACATCAAATTCAGAAAGGTAAATCTATTATGACACAGAATCCACCATATCCAGAGAGACTGATACAACAGAATATCTCGATATCTCTGCCTAAATTTAATATTTTGGATGAATTGAAGAACACATATGTCAAAATTCCTTTATTTCAGGCAATTAAATATATTCCGAAATATGCAAAAACAATAAAGGAATTATGCATTAAGAAATCTGGCAAAAGAAATAAGGATCCACCTACAAACTAGGTAATTGTCCACTTAATATTATTCTCTTTGGTTTATATTCCCTAGGGTTTTTAGTATTAATCCCTAGGGTTTATTATTCCCTTTGGTTTATAATATCAATACATTGTGTTTATATCTAAGGGTTCATATTCCTAAGGTGAAATCTAAGGGTTCATACTCCTAGGGTTTATAATATTAATCCATTGGGTTTAATACTATTTCCTTGGGTTCATTATTTTCTTGGGTTTATAATATCAATCGGTTGGGTTTATTAATCTAACAGTTCATATTCCTAGGGTATCATATTATTCATAATGTTAATAATATTAATCCTAGGGTTTGATATGAATCTCTTGGGTTTATACTCATGAATGACGATGGTCAACCATGGTCTAATGTCACATTGTGACAAATATTGTCTCAATAGAAAAATAAACTATGGTCAATCATGGTCCAACGTCACATTGTAACAAATATATTCTCAATACAAAAATCAACCATGGTAAACTATGGTTAACCATGTTTATTTTAGGGTTTATAATATTTATCTTACGGTTTATATACCTAGGGTTTATAGTATTAATCCCTTAGGTTTACATTCCCAGGGTTTTTAGTATTAATCCCTTGGGTTTATCATTCACTTCAATTTATAATATTAATCCATTGGGTTTATTAATCTAAGGGTTCATATTCCTAGGGTGTAATATTATTCATATTTCTAGTGTGGAATCTAAGGGTTCATATTCCTAGAGATTATAATGTTAATCCCTTGGGTTTAATATTATTCCCTTGGTTTATTATTTCCTTGGTTTTATAATATCAATCCATTGGGTTTATTAATCTAAGGGTTTATATTCCAAGGGTATAATATTATTCATACTAAAAACCCAATGGATTATAAATGTGGTGTTGGATCATGGATTATAAACCCTAGGGAATATAAACCCAAGGGAATAATATTAAACTCAAGGGATTAATATTATGAACCTTAGGTATATAAACCCTAAGTATATTAATCAAATCCCTTGGGTTTATACTCATGGTAGACATTGGTTAACCATGGTCCAATGTCACATTGTGACAAATATTGTCTAAATAGGAAACTTAAACATGGTCAACCAAGGTACAACGATGCATTGCGACAAAAATATTCTCAATATGAAAATCAGCCATGTTTATTTTATGGTTTATAATATTAATTTCAGGGTTTATATACCTAGAATTAACAAACATATTCCCTTGAATTTAATAATTATTATTAATTATATTTCCATTTATAATTATAATCATTATACTATAATTATATTATATTTCAATATATTATACACTATATATACTTGATATTATTATTATACTATTATATTATAATATATTATATAGTAATAATATAATATATTATTATAATATTAATATAATATAAATATTACTATTATTGTAGTTAATATTATTAATATAATATAATTTTTATAATATTTATTAATCATTAAGATATTCATAGCAACTAATATACTATTATATTATAATATATGTTAATTATGTTATAGTTCCAAATATAATTATTAATATATTAATATAATAATGATATATATATGGTTGTCATTATTTATAAAATTATTAATAATCGTAAATGGTCAAGACACATTTACATTATACATTTAATAATTATTGATGTGGTAGATATAAGCTTATTAGCGTATATCAACCACATTATTAAATGTGGTTGTAAATATATTTCATATACGCCTATCGGCGTACATCAACCACATTAGTAAATGTGGCTGTGCTAATGATAGTGAAAGTTTTATAAATCACTGGAAATCGAATCTGCATTAAACTTGGGAAGATGATATTATAAGAAAAGTCTATTGCCAAACATATAAAATTGGGGTTGTATTTGTATGAACATGGAAATGGATGGTGATTAAACATATTAATTTTCATTTAAATTTGGTTTTCGAGTAATTATATTCAGATTTGATCATTGCTACGGATTCTACGATGGCAGATGTAAGATACCCAATGCAGAAAATATGACAAAAATACACTAATCCCTTCAAAAAAATTAAAGCACCACTAAGTAAAACAATAAAAGAATAAACTTCCATTATTTTATATAATTTTTGCCATATTTTCCATTAAAAATATTTATAAAAACATGCAAACTAATCAAATGGAATAGGGCAGTCCTGTAATTTATTAAATACATGAGGATTACAATTTCATTCTACAACATGTCAGGAATACTAATAAAAAACACTATAAGGAGATAATCGTTGCTATCTCACTACTTGGTTCTCTCAAAAAAACCACTCGGTGCGTGAAGAGACCCTTCGACTTTCTATTTCTCCTCCTCAATACCCAAAGTGGAGCCTTATGACCAAAATCTCTTATGTGGTGATATATATGGCTTCAAGACCTTCCAAATTCCACACAATAAGTGTATGGTCATTCGGCCTTGAAACTTCGGCATTATGTATGCATGGCCCTCTACCCTGTGCTCCTACATGATAGTTTTATGACCTTTCAGCCCTCGACACCTATGTAATGGACTTATTTCCATGGCCTTGAATTCTAGGATGTAAGGCCTATCAACCCCCCAACACATGTGTGATGTTTTTATGGCCCCAGGACCTTGGATCTCCTACGTGATTGACCTCTTGACCCTAAAACACCAGCATGAAGGATCTATGGCCCCATGGTCTTAGAAGTCCTGTAAGATTGGCCTCTTGGCCTTCCTACCTACGTAATATTCACCTGCACAATATTTGTGTGGCCTCTCAACCTTGAACAATGACAATGAATGCTGACCAAATCCCGAAATCCCCTTTGTCTCCTTATCGCGATGCTCACAAAAGCTGAGGAATAAACCATGGCCTATATATATATATATATATATATATATATATATATATATATATATATATATATATATATATATATATATATATATATATATATATATATATATATATATATATCTGATAAGGGCTCGATCCCTTCTAGAAGACTTAGATGTCATCCTCCTAATGATATGATTCCATATAATAGACCCAGATCCAATATTAGAACACTTTACTTAAGTTAATTCACCTTCACAAATCAAATAATGAAAAGAACCAAACCTGCTAGGGTGATATCTGGTATCACTAAAGTTAGCTTGTTGACTGGAATGAAATTGGATCCCATCGAAGCTACCAAGAGGATCTCACATAAATCCCTGGCTTATTGAAAACTTGCAAATTCATAGAGAAAATATCTAGCTTGAATTCCTTCCCTTCCTCCTTCCTTCTTGCTTTATAGCTTTCGATTGGGTATTTTCCAAGTTTCTAGAATTTACCATAATACCAATGGAAAATACTGTCAACAAATACCATAATCAAATACCTTGGGTGAATATCACATCCTCCCTAATTACATTTAAAATCGCCCTCTTATCTCATTTTTCTTTTTTATTATAAATCAAGTGTTCCCTTCTTCTAAACCTCCCCTTGTTGCTAGCTTAAGGGAACGAAGGGCCAGTAAGGGTGTCATCTTTCAATAGTCAGTTGATCGGGGGATATTACAGTCCTCCCTACCTAAAATTTCTTTCCATCAAGAAATTTAAGTGTTGGATGTTGCAATATCTACTCTCCCTCCCAGGTGGCATCCTTTAAAGGTAAATCCTTTCATTGCACTAGATATTCCCTAATGGTTCTACCTCTCAGCTTCCTTTCTCATACTTCCAATACCACTATGGAATCAAATCAATATGTCCCTCTTCATCCAATGGATACAAATTAGGTGATGAGATAATATGATGTCCAATAACCTTATTCAAGAAAGATACATGAAATACATTATGTATCCTACTCTCTATTGGAAGCTCTATTTCATATGCCACTTCCCCTATTCTTTGTGTAATTCGATAAGTTCCATAAATTTGTGATTTTAATTTCTTTTCCCCCTTCTGCTTCAACGTGGATTGTCAGTAAGGTTGTAGAAAAATATACACTAGATATCCCACTTCAAAACTCCTCTCCACTCTCCATCAATATGAATATATTTTTTATTGATTTTGGGTTGTGCTCGAATCTACTTCCTATAGTTCAATGATGTTCTCAAATCCCCTATCTAGTGGTCGGCCTGGTGGTATCTCTCTGAAAACTTTCTAGTTCTTTTGTAATAATTCCATGATGTTAGAAGGATACTATCTATGTCATTATGTTGGTCTCTTCTCCATAACTTGGCATTCCACATCCCACAGGATATCCCCATGTCAAATATTCACCTCCATTCTATTAGATGTCACGATCTTGGTAGGTTTACGAATGCATCTCTCTCGGTATCACCTTTTTACCATCTAGTTCTGTAAATGAAAATTCCAACTTGTGATAGTTCATTGTATGTGTCTGGATCAAATAGATCCATTGCACCCCTAATACCACATAGGAGTTTGGGTAGTCTACTACAAAGAAGGTATCAGTAATTGTGTAGTTTCCCATTGTTAGACTCATGTTGTTAGCTATTTTGGTGTAGGGCATGCAGTTGTGGTCCTTCTTCCCAAGAAGACTGGGAATCCTCCAAATACTTCACTTGTCAATCCCCTTCTAGCTACAAATTTTGCATCAATGAAATTGTGGGAGGGCACACCATCAATTAACATGGTCACATTTTTCCCTTGTATGGTACCCCTTATCCAAAGAGTGTGATACCTTTGAACTTCTTTAAGAGAAGCAATGACTCTTTCACGGGTCTCCTCATTAATTGTTCTACTCCCATTCCTCGTGATTCTTTTTTATCATGCTCTCATTCTTCTCCCTCATCCTCGCTTTTAGAAAATACTTCGATATAGTAGGCCTTTCCCTTGGTACACTATGTAGAAATTTGCTGAATAATGAAGTTTATTCGCTGCGATTAACCTGATCATACATCAATTCGAATTGCATGCATAACACATAATCTCTTCTACAAATTAATCATCACATGCGGAAAATAAAACAAGTGGTAGAACATCAATTCGCACACATAGAACGCAGCATGTATGGGGAAATATTATAGCTGAAAACCCCCAGCTATATGTATCATATAAATGGATGAAAACATGTAACTTTACACAATACAATACTCCTCACAAGTACTCAGTACTGTCTCCAAAAGCTACACACAAAACTAGCTCAGTTTTGAACAAGTCGCGGGTTCAAAACTCCTCCACAAGTCTGCCTGCCTCTACTGCGCAATCCAAAGTGTGAATGTAGCTGAACCAAGTTCGAATTCACCTTGATTGAACAGAATAATCATCACTGGCACTCTCATCCCACTGATTGTGAAAATCTCATGCACAACTAATGTACAACTGTTGTCGATCTCACCCTTCCATCTACCTCTTCCACTGGTCTTCCACTGAACTGTCCATGCACTGAGTTAACTGATGTGTTCTTTAGTTGAATAATGAGTTAATAATTAGTGAATTAAATAATATTTAATTCACTCAACTCATCTCTAGTGTATTAGCCAGTTAAACTAAATACAACTAGTTCAACTAGTTAACCAGAACACAATCTCCATTAACTCCTCAATCAACTCCACCAAAACTCTGCCACATGAGTCTAACTGAAGTCTATCATGTAGTAGCTCAACCAAACACATGGGAATAGCGTAAATCCTCATGTCAGCTCCATCCCCCACATCCGAGGGTCAAACTGAAGTGCGCCAAGAGAGTAAACTGAAGTTTAGAGTCCAAATATTATTAAGGGTAAATAATATTTGACTGTTCTATTTTTAGCTCGGCAGTCTAAAAATAGAAACCACCTGAATGTATAAAAATAGAGGTCCATATATTTTTACCAACTCGACCAATCATCCCGAGAATAACATGCGCAACCTGGACCATGCTCCATATGCAAAAATAGACATGGTACGAAATAGACTTTGCGCGAAAAATAACTGTGGGCCCACCTAGTGAAGGCGACTTCTTTTCGTCCATCATCTTGCTGCATTTTCAACACTCCCTCTCAGCAAGATATGGATTATCTGCAACCCCTATCCTACCTCTGTGGAACTCGAATTTGCTTCTGGTGAGCGCCTTCGTCAGAATGTCAGCATCCTGATCCTCCGTCGGAATGTAGGACAACAACATGATCCTCCGCTGAACACAGTTTCTGATATGATGGTACCTGATGTCGATGTGTTTGGACCTATCATGAAAAACTAGATTAACCGAGAGCTTGATGCAGCTTTGGTTATCACAGTAGATCACTGTAGGCTCCAAATGCAACCCGAACAAGCCAACCAGGATCTTCCTCATCCAAATCGCCTCACATGCAGCCAAGCTTGCTTCCATGTACTCGGCCTCTGCTGAACTGAGTGCTACGGATCTCTGCTTCCTGCTGTACCAGGAAACTGCTGTCGACCCAATGCTAAAGATCCCCTCGGATATTGCTCTTCCGATCCGTTGATGGACACCTTGTCTGTCTGTCAAGAAAACTTCTGCCCCATCCTCTGTCTGTGCCAAAGTCCATATCATTGAAGCCAACGATATAACTCAACACATGCTTGCCGACCTTCCCAAAGAGCTTGGTGAGCCTAACTGCATAACGAAAATTTGAATTCAACACGCATATCATCGAATTCGAGTATTCGACCAAATACATCAACGACCCCACCAGCTGTCCCGAAAAACCGATTCTCTACCTCCTCCAGATCGCATCCTCCTTCCTCCAACCACCAGGAAGAGGAGTATCAACAGGCTTGCAGCCATGCATGTTGAACTTCTCCAGTATCTCCCGGGCATACTTACCCTGAGAAACAAACAGTCCACCACTGCGCTGCCAAATTTCCAATCCCGAGAAATAATGAAGGAGGCCCAAGTCCTTCATCTCAAACTCCTTTGCAAGATCAGCCTTGCATGAGTGTATCAACAGTTCATCACCTGTCAAAATCAAATCATCTACATAAAGTACAATGATCAGCAACTTACCCTCCACCACAATCTGGTATAGGTTCGGATCCGCCTCACTCTTGGAGAATCAAGCCGGTGGGGGGGGGGCGTACATCACCGAGTGTACCCGAAGCACGAGGTGCTTGTCAGCCCGCACGGTGCTCTCTTGAGTCGGCACACATGCGACTCACTGCTGAAGATCTCGAAACCTTCAGGCTGCTCTATGTAAACCTCCTCCTCAATGACTCCGTTGAGGAACGCAGTCTTCACATCCATCTGATGAATGTGCCACCCCATCTGCGCTAAGAGAGCAAGGATCGTCCATATGGAGGAATACCTTGCGACAGGTGCAAAGGTCTCCTCATAGTCGACTCCCTCTATCTGTGAGAAGCCTCGGGCGACAAATCTCGCCTTGTACTTCTCCACACTCCCTTCAGCCGCCTGCTTCACTTTGTAGATCCATCGCGAACCTACCACTGATTTCTCCTTCGGTCTTGGGACAATCTCCCATGCATTGTTTCTGATGATAGAATCATATTCTTCGACCATGGCATCAACCCATGCGGGTTCCTCCATAGCTTCCTCGAAAGAAGAAGGCTCTGTCACGACACATTTGCTCACAAGAGCCATGTATCCAGTGTACCGATCCGGTGACTGTCTCTGTCTGTGCTAAGCTGTAGGTGGTCCTACAACCCTCTCTGCATCTTCAGCCAGTCGCTCAGCTTTTGTAGTGCGCTTGCGCCCTCTGATGGTTGGCGCTGCATGAGTGGTATCTTCCACTCTCTGAACCTCCTCTTGTGGCTGATCCACATCCGGAGACTCCTCCTTGGGAGCTAACAGCTCCTCCTCTGCATGCAAGTGTGGCTCCCTCTCAAGCAAACACTGCATGGCTTTCTCCTCCTGAAATTTTATATCCCGTCGCACGATATTCTTGCGACTGTCTGGCACATACACCCGATAGTTGTGGGGTGTATCAGTGTACCCCACAAATATTCCTTCCTCTGCGGTCGGATCTAGCTTCCTTCTTGCATCCTTCGTCACATGCATGTAGACAGGAGAACCAAAAATTCTCAAATGAGAAACATCAGGCCTCTTGCCAGAATAAGCCTCCTCTGGTGTACTCATGCCAAGAACCTTGTGAGGAAAATAGTTGCACGCCTGTTCTTATGTTGCATGCCTCGACCCACAAGTGAAGGGGTAGGCACGATCATGCAACATTGCCGTGCAGCACCCACGATCGTTCTGTTCTTCCGCTCAGCAACCCCGTTCTGCTGTGGGTTATGAGGTGCTATGAGCTCTCTTCGAATTCCTTCTGTGCTGCAAAAGTCCTTGAATTCGCCAGAGATGAATTCACCACCATTGTCGCTCTTAAGAGCCTTCACCTGCTTCCCCGATTCTTTCTCAACCAGTGCCTTGAACTCACAGAACTTTGAGTATGTCTCGCTCTTCTTCCGCATGAAGAAGATCCGGCACTTACGAGAAAAATCATCAACAAATATCAAGTAATACTTGTTCTTTGCTATCGAAGCAACTGAGAAAGTACCACACACGTGTGTGTGAAGTCTCTCAAGGATCGTCGTGGCGCGACTATCCTTCTCGTGAAAGGTGGCTTTCACATACTTCCCTAAGGTACACCCCTTGCACTAATCTGACTGCGCAAGAGTGCCCTTAGGAAGTCCCGTAGAAATATGCTGCAGTATCTTCAAGGCTCCATGGTGAAGGTGGCCCAATCTCCGGTGCGACAGTTCGCCCTCATCATCCCGGCTCACCACTTCTCTCGCCTTGCATGCCATTGCTGCACAGCCATCTACTTGCCGCGTCTGAGTTCTTGACTCGAGCCTGTCTGTCAGGGTCTCTCCGATGGTCTTCTTTATGACTTCATCGCAGAAACCGCATCATGCCTTGTCACTCAACATCGCTGCGAAATCGGAGTTCTTCTTCAATCCAGGTACATGCATGACATCCTTCAATACAAAGGGTTTACCAGACTCCCTCTGAAAGGATATGGTACCGATACCAGTCGCACTGTGTCTACCATCATCGCCCATCTCGATGTGCACACCCAAATCTTTGTCCTCCAAATCTGAGAACAAATCCCGATCTCCCGTCATATGAAATGACGCACCGCTGTCCAAGAACCACACCGATTCCATCACACTTGAAACCAAGCATGCGATCGGTGAAAAGTCAAGCTCGAACTGTGAAGCCAAAGCTTCTCCATCTGCAGATCTTCCCGCTTGCTTGTTCTTCTTCTTCTTTGGACAATTGGTAGCATAATGTCGTACGACGCTGGTGAAAGCACTTCACACTGGACATGTCTTGCTTACCGCTTGCCCATAGCACGGTTGAGAGAACTTCTTCTTCCCCTTCTTTGCTTTGGCGACCAAGCGCGATTTGGTCCATCGACTCCCCTTGATAAAAGACTCTTCATCCCTTGGATCTCCTCTTGCACGAGATCAGACCACAGTCTTTCCCATCCCGGCAATTTTTCCCGACCATTGACACTATCTTGATATGCATGCCAACTCTTCGGCAAACCAAGAAGCACCAAACTCACCAGATCCTCATCCTCCACCGTCACACCAACACTTCCCAGTTGATCCCGACATTGGGTGAACCTCGTGAGGTACTTGGGGATGCTTTCTCCTCTTTCCATCTTGAT
Organism: Pinus albicaulis; assembly: GCA_034641835.2. Taxonomy (NCBI): domain Eukaryota; kingdom Viridiplantae; phylum Streptophyta; class Pinopsida; order Pinales; family Pinaceae; genus Pinus; species Pinus albicaulis. The sequence goes on from CM076575.1 coordinate 131,362,898, forward strand.
GTTTCTCAGTCTATCTTTGAGCGACAGTTTCCTTTGGTCGCTCTTGCTCTGGTACAGATCTGTCAGCGCTTTCCACATCAAATATGGAGAAGCCTTTCCATGCAGGCTGGATACAATATGATCCTTGACGCCCTCCAACAAGATCCTTCGACATTTCGCCTGTTTCTTTTGCCATGCTTCCACAACAGCAGCATCAGTAGAAGTAGGCTTTGGAAAATCTTTCTCCATGAATTCTAGCAGCCCATTATCATCCAATACAGCCTCCATGCGGTCCTTCCATGCAACATAATTCGAACTGCCTTCAAGAGCATATTCGAGTCGCAAACCGGTGAAAGACATTTTCGCCTCGGCACCAAGAACACAAATCTGCAAATTCGAATTTCACCAAGAGCTGATAAACTTGATCGTTTCAGATCTACACTTGAGAGCTAATTATTTCCAAATCAGAGATTGACTGCATGGGCATTCACCAGATCTTTCACCTTACAAAGAAGGATGAATATTCCGGAGGCTACCTGGCCCGCATGCATACTCTGTCCGAGGAAATAATAAACAATCACCGTAATAGATCTCGACGATTAGTTTTGCTCTGATACCATGTAGAAATTTGCTGAATAATGAAGTTTATTCGCTGCAATTAACCTGATCATACATCAATTCGAATTTCTTGTACAACACATAATTGCTTCTACAAATTAATCGTCACATGCAGAATAAAAAACAAAGCGATAGAACATCAAATCACACACATAGAACGCAACATGTATGGGGAAAGCTTATAGCTGAAAACCCCCAGCTATATGTATCATATAATAGATGAGAATCATGTAGTTTTACACAATACAATACTCCTCACAAGTACTCAGTACTGTCTCCAAAAACTACACACAAAACTAGCTCAGTGTGAACCGATCACGGGTTCAAAACTCCTCCTCTAGTCTGCCTGCCTCTACTGCGCAATCCAAAGTGTGAATGTCGCTGAACCAAGTTCGAATTCACCTTGCTTGAACAGCGCAATCATCACTGGCACTCTCATCCCACTGATTGTGCAAATCTCATGCACAACTTATGTACAACAGCTGTCGATCTCACCCTTTCATCTACCTCTTTCACTTGTCTTCACTGAACTGTCCATGCACTGAGTTAAACTGATGTGTTCTTTAGTTGAATAATGAGTTAATATCAGTGAATTAAACAATATTTAATTCACCCAACTCATCTCTAGTGTGATCGTCAGTTAAACTGATCACAACTAGTTCAACTAGTTAACCGGAACACCATCTCCATCAACTCCTCAATCAACTCCACCAAAACTCTGCCACATGAGTCTAACTGAAGTCAATTACGCATTAGCTCAACCAAACACATGGGAATAGCGTAAATCCTCATGTCAGCTGCATGCCCCACCTCCGGGGGTCAAACTGAAGTGCTCCAAGAGAGTAAACTGAAGTTTAGAGTCCAAGTATTATTAAGGGTAAATAATATTTGACTGTTCTATTTTTAGCTCGGCAGTCTAAAAATAGAAACCACCTGAAAGTCTAAAAATAGAGGTCCATCTATTTTTACCAACTCGACCAATCATCCAAGAATAACATACTGCAACCCCTGGACCATGCTCCATATGTCTAAAAGTAGACTTTGCGCCAAAAATAGCCTGCGGGCCCACCTAGTGAAGGCGACTTCTTTTCACTAGGCTCCATCATCTTGCTGCATTTTCAACACACTAATGCCCTAGTGCCCATGTTTCCTAACAGGATAAGCACAACCTCATCCCTTTAAGGTCCCTTCTAATCTCTTCATCCATTTGGTTCTTTCCTGACCACTCCTTCTGCAGTTTCTTGATCTCTTTGCCCTTTTGAGGGAAGGTTGGTTTAAGAGGGAACCCAGTATTTGGGACTATATCCTACATATCTCGTGCCCTGCTAATTGCATCTTGTAATGTTGTAGGCTTATAGGCTCTAACACACCCATGCAAGGGTTCTGACAGACCTTCTATGAAAAGCATAATTGTCCACGCCATTGAAAGGTCAGTGACCATCACAGATAATATCTTAAAATCAATGATATAGGCTTCGACACTTCCTGTCTACCAAAGTTGAGACCTAACTCCCTGAAGTGAAACTCAGGGTCCTTCCTATTGAATATGTCTATCATCCTCTATGTGTACTCTATATAGGAAGTGATGATTGCGTGCCCTAGTGTGATCTTTATGTGTTTCCACCATTTTTGTGCTTCTCCATCAAGATATATAGTGGCATATTTGATATCATCCCTTTCACACATGGGGTTAAGCTATAAATATGTGTCCAACTTTTTCTCCCATGACCTAGTTGAACATGTTGTTGATCCATTAATATAGGTAAGAGTTACTTTCCCCATAGCCTTTTGCAAAAAAAATTTGGTTTAGAACCTCCATACAATGTTTCCTTCCTTTGTTGTTTTCTCCTCATAAAATAATAATCATTTATGGCCAAGGTTTCCTTTACTTCAAGAGTTAATGTTTGGTACTCCCTCATCCTAGTTGTGAATGTTCTTATTATGGATGAGAAGGATTCCTACTCCCTATAAGAGCCATCCAAAAATGGAGGCATATTTGGTCTAATGCCATAAATGTGTGGACTATTCTAGGGGTCGGTATGTGCATGTATATGACCACCCCCACTGGAATGTGAACCACTTTTTCCATTATGGCTATGCTAGGTAGGATTTATGATTTGAGTACAGGACATTTTGATGAGAAGCTACATTATTTCTTATTGGGTTGAGGCAATATTATCAAGAGAATCCCCAAATCTTGAATCCTCTTGGTCTCCCATTAGTTCTTCTTCGCGTCCTTCTTGTTCTTCAATAATGTCCTCCAAATCTTTATTAGTCTTACGTCTTCTTCCTTGGCTTTTGGCTCTTCACCCTTTCCAAATAACAAAATGCCTCTTGGTGTCTCCTTGGTTTTTCTTGGCATCACATCCCACATATGGCTAAGAATGTGTCTGTAATACCACTGTGAGATACCCAACGCAAAAAATATAACAAAAATAGACAAATCCCTTTAAAAAAAATCAATCACCATCAAGTCAAACAATAAAAAAACAAACTTCAATTATTTTATACAATTTCCGCCATATTTTCTATTAAAAAAATTTATAAAACATCCAAACTAATCAAATGGAATATGGCAATCACCATTGAGTCAAACAATAAAAGAACAAACTTCAATTCTTTTATACAATTTTTGCCATAATTTCCTTTAAAATAATTTATAAAATATGCGAACTAATTAAATGGAAAATGGAAATTCAGTAATTTATTAAATAAATGAGGATTACAACTTTGTTCTACCACAAGTTGGGAAAACTAACAGAAAACATCCCAAGGAGATAATCACGACCCTCTCTTTGCTTGGTTATCTCAAACAACCGACTCGATGCTTGGAGAGACCCTTCATCTTTTTATTTCTCCTCCTCGATACCCATATAAGGGTCTATGTGTGGTGGTATTTTGAGAAATTCTCTGTGCCTGTTGGGGTCAATGTACATAAGATCTCGCCTCATATAACTGTTGCTCTCAAAACCAGTGGAATGAAGGGTCCCATAAAAATCTATGCTTATGGGGATGTCGTACAATAATCTCGTTCTTCACAAGACGCATTGGTTGCATCCAGGATACGTCTCAACCATGTTCCCAGAGGTACACATATATAGTTGTTATAATTTTAATGAGATTTCAGTGGTTTCAGTTTATGTTTAGAATGTCTTCTTGAACAAGAGGCCTCTAAGAAGTATATTCTTAGCTGCCTTTTCATTTCATGAGTCAATGGTGACACCCAACAGCGGTGGAAGCCCAAATATACACCAAAATGATCACACATAAATTTTACAAATGGGATATGTTGTAGTAAGATTTCGTTGGAAATTATGCATTGCATTTGAGTGTCCAGATTCAGAGTACTAGCTAAGAACGGTAACCTACCACAAGTTTTTTTGTTCTTTTTATTACATTAACTAGTAAACAAATTGGGCAATTAATCATCCCAATTGCAGAATTGTTCACAGAATCCATATTCCAAATCGATAGTAGAACTGACTTTTCCACTTCCTATAGTTTCTCGACCTCCACATTTTGTGTCTTGTTCAGCTTTCATTTTGTGTTCGAATTTCTGAATAATTCTGAATAACAAAGAGGAAAATATAATTCCTCTTCTACAACACAGAGATTAAAAAAATTCATGCACATAAAGGTGGAGTAAAAACTCTTTTCATTAAACTGTTAAACTATTACAAAATAAAAAAAACTTCTTCAGAACAACTCTGTTATGGATTTACAAAATAATCTTCTGCTGCTCCAAAACATAGCGAATATCAAACTTTGTCTTTTTGCTCTTTGGCTATTCAGGCACACTCCCTCTCACATTTTCATTCACTGTATATTACTCTCTGTCTTTTTCTTCTGCCTTCGGGCATATTACACTACAGAGTCAATTACCTTGCACTGTCAAAAAATTTACAGCGTTCTGGCTTTTCTACCTTCTACAATGCACACAAGGCATATGCATTTCTTTCTTTTTACTTTTCATTACAATAATTATATATATTGTAAATATAAAATATTGACAATATGTATTATAAAACATCTATGTTTTGAGTTCAAACCAAAATTCCCGCCGTAAATAAAAATTTACCCAAAGTTAAAAACTTTAATATGGCAAAAAAAAATAAAAAAAATCAAAACATTTAAAACAAACATTCCATATTCCACTTTCTGTGGGGTCATAAAACTTTGCCAAAGTCTTTTACTTATCTCCTCGGAATTATTTTCATTGGTCCGGAGGAAGGTGATGTCACCTTCTCCGATGGGTCATCTTCCATGTTCAAGGCTTTTGCTGGGTGCCGCCAAAATGGTGTTGGCTGCGTGTTCAATTCATATTAAATGTGGTTGGTGCAGAATTCATTGCTGGTGGGTGAATGGTTAAGTGCGAAGGAGACTGGTTGTGTGAAGATCAGAAGCTGGAGATTGCTGCCACTGCTTCTGTCCTTTACCTCTCCCATCTGAATTAACTTTGTCGTCCTGCATCTATGTAGCAGTTGGAATTAAATTCCAACACTCCCCCTTAATTTCAACTGCTGGATTTTCTTCCATACCCAGACATTTTCTCAAATAATTAAAACTTTTCTGCTCCAATGGTTTTGTCAATATATCAGAAACTTCTTCTCTATTCTATAATTTTGTAAAACAATTTCTCCATTGCTCACTAATTCCTTGATGTAGTGATACTTGGCATCAATCTGTTTCGTTCTCTTGTGAAACATTGAATTATTTGATAATGATATTGCCGAGCTATTATCACAATAAATTGTTGTGTCTTTTACCTGTTCATGACACAAAATCCTCAACATTATCCTCATACAAACTACTTAACATGTTGTTGTTGTAGCTGCCACATACTCTGCTTCTGCTATAGATAAAGCCACAATTGGTTGTTTCTTAGAAGCCCATAAAATGGCTCCTAAACCCATATGAAAAACATAACCATAGGTGCTTTTCCAGTCATCTATACTTCCAGCCCAATCACTGTCATTATATCCAATTAATTAAAATTTTCTGAAGTGGTGTATTCAATACGATACCTTTTTGTTCGTTTCACATACCTCAGAATTCTCTTTGTTGCTTGCCAATGTGCCTCCTTTGGCCTTTCCATAAATCTGGAAATTAAACTTATAGCATGCATAATATTCGGCCTAGTTGCAGTCAAATACATGAGGCTGCCAACTATGCTCTTGTACAAACTTGGATCAAAATCCTTGCTGCTATCTTCCTTGCTTAATTTCAATCCCATCATTGTAGGAGTAATTGTTGCCTTGCAATCCTGCATATTAAATCTTTCCAAAACTTATTTCACATATTTAGCTTGAGAAATAAAAATTTTATCTTCATTTTTCTCTACTTCTATTCCTAAGAAGTATCTCAACAATCCCATATCAGTCATCTCAAATTCATCCTTCATCACTGTTTTAAAATTCTCAATGAGGTAAGCATCATTACCTGTAAAGATCACATCATCAACATACAAAACAACAATCACCATCTTACCATCTTTCTCCTTGATGTATAATGTGGGTTCTCCTTCACATTTCTCAAACCCATTTTCTAGTAGATAGGCATCTATCCTACTATGCCATGCTCTTGGTGCTTGTTTCAACCCATACAGAGCTTTCTTCAATATGCAAACTTTATGCTCTTGGCCTTCTTTCTCATATCCCAAAGGTTTTTCAACATATACCTCTTCCATCAATACTCCATTTAGGAATGCTGATTTCACATCCATTTGGTAAACTTTCAATTTGTGTTGTGCTTCTATGGACAACACTGCTCTTACTGTTTCCATTCTTGCAACCGGTGCAAAAGTTTCCTCATAATATCTTCCTTGTTGCTGCTTGTAGCATTTGACAAAGAGTCTGGCCTTGTGCCTTTCAATATTACCTTCAACATTTCTTTTTGTTTTATAAACCCATTTCACTCCAATGACTTCTTTGCCTTTTAGGAGATCAACCAATTCCCATGTTTTATTTTTCTCTATGGCATTCATTTCCTCATCCATAGCATCTATCCATTTCTTATCTTTCACTGCTGCTTCAAAATGAATAAGATCATCTACATGACAATACAATGCAAATAAAGAGTTCATACATTCATTTGCTATGTTTTGCTCATAAATTTCATTCAAATTTCTGAATCTGATTCCTCTTTCACTTGGTGTACTTGTGCTTGTAGAAGCACTCAAATCTTCTCCTTGTGGTGTGCTTGGAGAAGCACTGCTATCACTTCTCAAAGGTGTTATCACACCTGCTTGTGGTGTCCCTTGTTGTTTTTGTGTTTTTGGAGGTGGTGCTACTAATGAGGTGTTCCTTTCACCCATTTCTTCCTCATCATCATCACGAGACAAACAGCTTTTTACATTCACTATTTTCTCAATGCTTCCATCCCAAGCTTCTTCCTCAATGAACTGTACATCTCTGCTTATAAAAAACTTCTTGGTGGATGGGTTATATAGTCGGTATGCCTTTGATTCTTCACTGTATCCAATAAATATGCAATTCTCCCCCTTAATGTCCAACTTCTTCTTTAGCTGATCTGGAATGTGTGCATAAGCCACACAACCAAATACTCTCATGTGGGTGACATGTTGCTTTATGCCACTCCATACTTATTCTGGAACTCTGTTCATGATAGATTTGGTTGGGCATCTATTTAAAATATACGCTGCACAATGTACAACTTCAGCCCAATATTCATTTGGCAAATGTTTTGCCTTCAACATACTTTTTACCATGTCTATAATGGTTTTATTTTTCCTTTCAGCAACTCCATTTTGCTGCGGTGTGTACCTTGCTGTAAATTGCTTTTGTATGCCATTTTCTCTGCAAAAACACAGGAAATATTTGGAGATATATTCTCCTCCTCTGTCTGTCCTTAAGAATTTAATACACTGCCCACTTTGATTCTCTACAAGAGCTTTAAAGTGGCAGAATTTCTCAAATACTCCACTTTTAAATTTCAAAAAATAAACCCATGTTTTTCTTGTGAAATCATCAATAAAATCCAGCATAGAGTGGTTGTTTGCTAATGATAGTGTTTGCATTGGTCCACACAAATCTGAATGGACAATTTCTAAGGGTGTCTTTGCCCTTATGCTCTTTCCTGATGGAAAACTTTTTCTGTGTTGTTTACCCAAGATGCAACCTTCACATAGGTTGTCCGGTTTTCAATCAATAGTAATCCCTTTACCATTCATTTCCTATGCAACAAATTCATACCTCCAAAGTTGAGATGTCCAAATCTCAGGTGCCATAATCAATTTTCATCATTTGCTTCTCTTTGGAATGTCACTTGTTTCACTGCTGCAATGGCATCTCCTTTCTTCAAATATGCTATCATCTTGAGAGGGAACATTCTGTTCCTTATCATCTTCACTTGTGTAATGCATTGCTTGCTTGGTGGTTTATCCATGATGATGCATACATCATCTTCAAAAAAAACATTGTACCCCTTTTGAATGAGTTGTCCAATACTCAAGAGGTTACACTTAATACCATGCACATAATAAACATCTGATATGGATCTTCCTTCTCCTTTCTTTGTCAAAACACTTACTCTGCCTTTTCCCATGACAGAGACCTTACTCTCTGTCCCCAATGTTACTTGAGACTTTAAATTTTCATCTAACATGGAAAACATATAAATTTTTCCAGTGATATGGTTGGTGCATCCTAAATCTAGAAACCATATATCTTCACTCTTTTCTTCAGCCAATTTACATGCTAAAAATAATTTTTCTTGACTAATATTTTCTTTAGTGAAATTAGCACTGGGTCTATTACCCATGTCACTCTGTTTCTTCCTACATTCATTGGCATAATGGCCATATTTTTTACAGTAGTGACATTGTACTTGGGATTTATCATACCTTTGTCCATGTGCTTGGTTCTGATATTGATTGCTGCCCCTTCCACTTGTATTTGTTGGGTTGTTTCTTCCTCCTCGGTTCTGGCTTCTGTCTCTATCTTTTCCTCTGTAGTTTCCTTTGCCTTGACCTCTTCCTCTTCCAAAGGAAATTTGGGTCTTGAAGGCATGCTCCAAAGATGAGTCTGTTGTTCTACTCAATCTTTGTTCATTTGTCATGAATTATGCATGAAGCTCATCAACTGTAAACTTTGAGAGATCTTTTGTCTCTTCAATGGTTGTGACTATCACATAAAATCTTGAGGGTAAACTCCTCAATACTTTCTCCACTATTATTCTTTCTTCTACTGTCTCTCCATGAGATCTCATTTGGGTAACCAACCCAATCAGTAGAGTAAATAATGAGTCTATTGTATCAGACTCCTTCATGCAAATAACTTCAAATTCCCTTCTCATTAATTGAAGCTTTGTTGTCTTTACATTCTCCATACCTTGGTAGGCTATCTGGAGGGTATCCCATTCATCCTTGGATCTCTTAGCTACTACTATCCTTGGGAATACACTTTCATGAACTGCTTGATAGAGATATAAAAGGGCTTTTGAGTCCTTCTTCCTATTACTCTTCAGCAAATCTTTCTCTGCCTGTGTTAAGGCATTATATTCTTGTTCATCTGCTCGTTCTTCTAAACTATCTTCAACTAGCTCCCATCAATCTTGAGAGACAAACAAGGCTCTCATTGTGATTTCCCAATAGCCATAGTTCTTTTCATTGAACTATGGTAGTTGAGTATTTCCCATACTCATGCTTGTGTTAGCTCCTGCCATAGCTAGCTCACTGAACTATGCTTTAAAAAAAACTTGATTGTGTTTTTAATAAAAAAACCTTTTCACTACTGATAAATAAACTCAGTCTTCAACAGACTTCCTTCTTACAGTTCTCTAGACTGTACTCTAATGCAAACACAAAACTCTGTTTTGTAAATACTTGACTTTGCTTTGCTGAACCTTCACTCTGCTGGAGAAACCTTCAACAAAACTTTCTTCCTTCAACTTCTTTGTCAAACGCAAAGAGCATGGACAATCTCTGATACCATGTTGGAATTTCTGAATAATTTTGAATAACAGAGAGGAAATTATAATTCCTCTTCTACAACACAAAGATTAAAAAACTCATGCACAGAGAGATGGAGTAAAAACTCTTTTCATTAAACTGCTAAACTATTACAGAATAAAAAAAACTTCTTCAAAACAACTATGTTCTAGATTTACAAAATAAACTTCTACTGCTACAAAACATAGCAAATATCAAACTCTGTCTTTTTGCTTTCTGGCTATTTGGGCACACTCCCTCTCACAGTTTCACATATATTACTCTTTTCCTTTTTCTTCTGCCTTTGGGCATATTATACCACACAGTCAATTACCTTGCACTATCAAAAAATTTACAGCCTTCTGGCTTTTGTACCTTCTACAATGCACACACAACATATGTATTTCTTTCTTTTTAATTTTCATTAAAATATTGACAATATATATTATAGAACATCTATGTTCTGAGTTTAAACCAAAAGTTCTGCGGTAAATAAAATTTACCCAAAGTTAAAAACTTTAATACGGAAAAATAATAAAAAAAATAAATCAAAACATTTAAAACAAACATTCCATATTCCACTTTTCGTGGGGTCATAAAACTTTGCCAAAGTATTTTCCTTATCCCCCCAAAATTAGTTTCATTGGTTCGGAGGAAGGTGATGTCACCTCCTCCGGTGGGTCATCTTCCATGCTCGAGGCTTCTGTTGGGTGTCGCCGGTATGGTGCTGGTTGCATGTTCAATTCATATTAAATGTGGTTGGTGTAGAATTCATTGCTGGTGGGTGAATGGTTAAGTGCAGAGGAGACTGGTTGCGTGAAGATCAGAAGCTGGAGATCGCTGCCACTGCTTCTGTCATTTACCTCTCCCATCTGAATTAACTTTGCCATCCTACATCTGCGTGGCAGTTGGAATTAAATTCCAACACCTTGAACACCCACGCCCACAATTCCACAAGACCAAATGAACTGACACTTTGTGGACTTGCGGATCAATATATAAACCACAACTTCCCATCATTGTACCTTCATATATTTCTATGCCCACAAATGTACCCACAACAGGAAACTATAGTTCCAAATATTGCAACTTCTTGTGGATGAGTATGTGTGTTAAAATGGCTCATGGCTTTGCGAACAAGGTTTTCTTGAGACTAGGTGTGTAAATAAAAATAGACATGAAGTTAAAATTATTATACTTAAAACAAACTTTGTCTAAATAAAATCTAAGCACATTTTTTCCTCTAGTTAATGTAGGTCTATATAGTTAATGCAGTTTTCTTTTCGTTTTTCTCTCTTATCACTATTTATCTATCCATATTATGTTTCTGATGAAGTGTGTACACATTAAAGTTTTGAAATGTCAGAACGGTAGAGAAATTTTGCAAACATGTTTATGTGAGATGTTTATTTTATTGAGATGTTTATTTTGATGAAAAAACTATGTAAGCTAGATTTACTAGTACGAGAAAAATGTGTTTATTCTCTGTAACCCCAAGGCTGAAGGAGCGACTGTTCACCACCCAACCTTCTGGAAAGCAGTGTTATTTGGTAGAAAGAAGCTGATTTTCAAACCATAAATATTGTTTCCAAATGAATCTAGTAATAGCTTCAGCGAAAGCTGGTGTTTGTGGGTCCAATTTAGCATACTCTCTTCGGTGAGATAGGGCCTTGCTTTTCTTTTGGACTGCAAGTTTGTTGTCTAAGATTTAATATTCTTTTTCTAATAGGTTTCCATCACCAGGCACGTCTCTCATATCAATAATCAAGTTGTGAAGTATCCACCATTCCTCTGGCAATATCAATCTTTATATCTTTCCACGACGATTCTCATTAGTAATCTAGGCTTTTGCAATTACCTTTTGGCATTTCAGAAAGAATGAATTAAAGTGGGCATCCATTTAATAATTGGAAATTAAAATATTAGCTTTAGTTAAACTTTTGATAAAATTATGGGTCTAGGATATTTTCTCTAAGGTTTAAATATGTCTTTACTTCGTATGCTCTGTCTTCAATTTTTCATCAAATATTGGCTTATTCTATATTTTTATTTGGTTGGTATATATTAACTCTTCTCCTTTGCTCATCAAGTCCATTGGGATGGACATACATTTTCAAGTTTGTTATTTTGAAGTGTATTTGGATAGTGAGTAGTCTTTAGTGTGATTTTTTGAAGACTTTTAGGGGTGGTTTTTTAAGGTGTAATTTCTCTAAAATCTTGTAGGAATTTATTGAAAAGAGAAGTTTGATTTCTAGCCTTGCACAATCCAAGTGCCCTAGGGGTTTTGGAGGGTGCTGAATCCATATATAAAGTCAAAAAAATAGTTCAAATAGCAAAAACCAAGATTTTTCACCAAATTTCAGCACCTAAAACTCCAAAAAGTCGCACTAAAAAAAACTCCTTTGGATAGTATTCAACATACATTTTCAGGTTTGTTACTTTGAAGTGTAATTGGATAATATTGATATGCCTTGTGAAATTTTAGTTGTTTGGTTGCTTTGACCATTTAACCATGAACTAATGTCTCTTTATTTTGACCATTTTCTATGCCAACCAGAGGCACTGAATTTTTGGTGGCAAATGAACAACTGGATATTGTTTGGCTTTATAGTATGTCTAATTTCGGGCAAGTAAACTTGTTTGCCTTAACGAGTCTATTGCTTTATGTTTGTAGAAGTTGAAATGGTGAAAGAAATATTTTCAATTTTTTTGCTGGGTGAAGACATGTCAGGTGGTGGTAAACGAGTATGTACAACCCTGACAATATATAATGCTATTACAAACCTCTTAGGTATGAAATTTTTAATTATGTTCTGGAATCACACGGGATTTTATGTAGGTCTGAAGACACAATTTTTTACTCAAATTTAAGACATAAATTTTCACTTAATTTCAAAATACTACTTCCTAACATGGGGATCTGTTGTGGAAGCTACTCTTTTTGAAAAACTTTGGATATTGGAACCTCTGGTGTGGGAGAAGAAATCAATGTGGTGAAGATATATGGAGTGGTTGTTATCCGTTAGTGATTACATTGTTGAACTCATCCCATCTTTCCAGAACTTTCCAGATGGTAGTATCTTAGAGGTAGGAGCTTGGTAAATGTACTATTTAAATATCTGTTACTTGCACATAAATGGTGTCATGGTATTCAAACTTAAAATTTAACCTAGGAAATTCTCTACAGATAATGCACTTGTTTCTTACGAACAAGTAGAATTTTTTTTTGTTCTTATTTCAGGTTATGGTAAGTATGGTAAGTAGGCCTCGATCATATCTGCAGATCAATCTTCCAGCCTTGCGTAAGATTCATACAATGTTTCTTCTATGGTTTATTACTTCCTCCACTTGACCCTGATATTCTGCATTTTTTATGATTTCAAATATATAATCTATTTTATATTTGCGCATAGCATTTCAAATTTCCATGATATTGGTTTGGAGGATGCCTTGGAGAGTTTCAGGGATACCTAGTTTTGGTATGTGGACCAGGGTATATTAGTACCAGATTCAGATGGTTGTGGTCCACTTCGGCACCCTCCTCAATGTTAGTAAGAAAAATGGTGGTTACCTATTCCTCGTGTTCCTCCATGTGGTATCTCTGATAATTCAAGCAAATGTTTACATCATCAACGAGAGTGTACGAATTTGATTCTTAAAGCTGCAATGGAAATCAACAGCAATGTCTTCCCTAAGATGGAGGTTCCAGAAATTTATTTAGAATCTCTTCCAAAGGTAAGCATGTGGTCTCTAATTTATTTCAAATGCACATTACTGATATCAATGTCTATATGATGTCTGAGCTTTTATTTTTGCCCTATTTCAGAATTCAAAAAGTAGTCTTGGGGATATCATGTGCTGGTACATAACATCAGAACAATTCTCCACAGATTTTCTTCTTGATTGCCTAGATTTGTCATCTAAACACCACAATCTAGAAATCACAAATTGTATTGAATCTGTCATACAAGGGACCTTCTATTGCTTTCTATATTACATAAAATCTTAATCACATTGTAACAAACATTTTTTTTTCTGTTGGTAAATAAAATATCTTATACATGGACTTGGCTTCAATAAGTTATACTTGATTTAGTCTTAGATTTTAAACTGACTTATTCGGCATGTGTTCCCCAACAGACAAGATTTTTCCTCATTTTTGTGCATCACAAATCCTGAACTTTGATTACAAATGCACACAAAAGCTCCTACTCAAGGCAGAGACTAGCTACCATGCAACCAATTTTGTTTCTTTATAACATTGGATTGGGTTTTTTCAAAGTTTCTATAATAAACCATAATAATATCAACAAATACCATCAACAAATAATTTGGGTGAATACCACATCCTCCCTAATTATTTATTAAAACCCTCCTCTTTGTCTTTTTTTTCCTTTTTTAGTATAAATCGAGAGTCTCCTTCTTTGAAAACTTCCCTTGTTTCTAGCGTAAGGGAACAAATGGCTAATAAGGATGTCATCTTCCAACAATTGGCGAGGGATGTTACAATGAATGTGGTTTTTCCAAGAAGAGAAAATAACTAGAGAATCCTTTTTAGGTGTCTTTCTAAAGTTGGGGCATAAACACATTATAAAGTCAAGGAGCTTAACAATGATGTAAATCATCTTGGAGAAGAATTAGCAAGGAAAACTTTAAGGTTGAGATGATTTACCATAAATTTAAAATATACTTGAAGTTTTTTTTAAATAAATTATATTAATTTGAAAATTGAAATTTAATATTTATAGTAATTTTGTTTGAGGTATAGAATACTAATTTAAAGTTTAGAATTTAATATTTATAATATTTTTTTCTAAGGAGAGTTGCTCAATAGGTGATCATTTTGTTATGAAATAACATGTAAATCATGATATTCGAAGTTCAAATCTCCCAGTATTTCTTATGTAAAGTTTACAATATATTAGAAATTATGGATCCACCCAAATATTTGTATAAGGAAAATGCACCTAAAGGGATCACTCCCAACCAATTGAACCACTTGAAGGGGTACCACACACCCAAATGGGTACCAAGAAGATCCAACAAAAGGGATATTTCTCTCGCGTTAATCACCTGAAGGGGTACCATGCATCCAAAGAGGCACAAGGTGGATCCACCCAAAGGGATAACTTCTTGTTTGCTGAAGCATAAAATTCAACATGTGACCTCTCAATCCATATAGAGTTTTACTCAACCATATAAACAATGAAATTTTTTAATACCACAAGCCCAAAATAGTAAAACTCCCTCCACTTTTTCATAATTTTTTTTTTTTTAAATTAAAAAATAAAAATAAAAAACTCGTCCAGTTTGGAATACCCACTGTTTGAAAAAAACAAAAAAAACACTACGTTACCATCCACATAATTACAATTCATTCATATCTCGATACTACAACCACGATGAGTATATGACGAAGCAAGTGTACCAAATTACCAACCTAGAGTCAACCAAAAATCATGGTGTCGTGACGATGATGGTTGCAGTCGGTGTAACTTGAAGTGCATAAGGGAAAATATCCCGAAAGTTGGCGTGAGAAACTTGGTTGGATACATTCAATTTACCACAAATGGAAAATGAGAAAAGTTTATTTTATAATCGCCTAATGGGAAACATAAACTAAACGAGCGCTTTATGTTCGTCACTCCCTTCACAGTGGATTGAAAAGGAAATGAAGATAAATGCTCAGTTGGAGGAAAATCTCAAAGGAGTTGAGCTGACAATTGTTGAAGAAGTTATTTGTGAACTTAACCAAGTAATTCTGAGAGAGAGAGAATGATAATTCTGAAAGGAGACTAGTTTGGAAGTCTCATGGGCCATTTAGAAACTGAAGACCAACATGAAGAAAATGTTGATGAGAGACTAGCTGAGAGTCTCACAAGCTGTGTGGACAATCAACATATGATGGTTGAGGTGTTAATGGAGCATACATGCCAGGATGATTTTGACTTTTAACAATTGGTGTATGAATGCAAAATTTGTTCCAGATGAAGGACAGAGCATCCATTTTGTTATGTGCAGAGAAGAGAAGGATATTCAAGATAAAGACTATGTGCCATGGGAAAATGCAATCATTGAAGAACAACCTAAGGGTGATGAACACATGTGTGTAGATGTTAATGAGGATGTTGTTATAGTGGATGACACAGATGAAGATTTGATGGGACACTTTGAATCTTCAGTGTTGCATGAGGAAAGGATGCTTGGAGAAGGTGAGAGAGACAATGTACATTTATACAACGAAATTACAAGGATCAATTCTTCGAGAGGGTGATAGTGATGAAGAATATGTTTATGAGGGGCTCACTGGGAGTCTCAAATTATTTGGAGAATGGAGATTAGCATGAAAAAATGGTTCCAGAAGTATCAAATGAGGTTACTAGACCTTGTGATTTTAAAATTGACAATTTACGTTTCAATGCAGGTTTAGCAAAGAACAGTGGAAAATGTTTGGATATTGTTACAGAGATGAAGAAGAATGGATAGAAT
Organism: Pinus albicaulis; assembly: GCA_034641835.2. NCBI lineage: Eukaryota > Viridiplantae > Streptophyta > Pinopsida > Pinales > Pinaceae > Pinus > Pinus albicaulis. Next base: position 131,378,931 of record CM076575.1, read on the forward strand.
TTGAATTTGTTATAACTGGATAATTTTAAGAAATTCCCAAATAAAGTATTGAAGTTGGACATGATCAGAAATTGGAGATGAAGAAGGACAAGTAGAACCTTATTTATGTTCTAGAGAAAGGTGAAGTGCTTGTAAGGTGTGAAGTTGAACTAAATTTGTTGGAAGCGGATAAAAATGGAGATGAACATTTATATAATGCACCTGAAGAAATTGAGGTAGAAAGTGATGAACAATTTCCTTGTGTCAATAAAAATTTTGAAATTGAAATTTTAGAAAACTGGCTAGCAAGAAATATAGAAGATGGAGGCCATAGAAATTCTACAGATTTGGATGAGAAGAAGGAGATGCAACAGTTAGAGGACAACAACAGTAAGTTTCAGCAAGGAGACAATGATATCTTTGCTAAAGGGTAGTAGGAGGAAATACCTACAAGTGTATTGAACAATTATGGATGAATGAAGACAAATTTTCCATAAAGGAAAAACAACTAGTAGAGGGAAGCAAATATCAACCAAAACAAAGATACAACATTTTCAAGGAAGATCAAGGACTGGAGGACTTAGCTTCAACCACTAGGATGCTAGTAAGGGATAACAATGATAAATTTCAATAAGGAAGTAGTTGTTTGAGCTAGCCCAAGGATAAGTTGGACATTGAAATTGAAGAATTAAGGATGTTGATGTTGAACAGGCCCCAATAGAAGAGGTATGTAAGGCATAGGAGAATAAAGGAAAACATGTTGTAGATGGTAGAGAAAGTTTTCATCAATAAAGAAGGAAGAGTACTACATCAAGAGAAAACAATATAGTAGTGACATGACAAGGAGAAGGACCCACTACATCATAAAGCTTGGGATCGAGGAATATTCACTTCATTAGCACATGGTCAGGATACCATGAACCTTTTTCACCTTGGGAGTCTAATGTAGGTGCATAAACCAAGCACAATATATGAGATTCTGGACAAGATAATAACAATGTGAAGGAATGATCACAAGGTAATGTTAGGAGGAATTTTAAATGTTTTGTAAGAAATTGTAAATATTTACATAAGGAAACGAGTTTTGATTTTTATAATAAGTTGGAGAAGTTATGTTATGATGTAAACATATTTTTCAGTTTCCTTTATTTTGTGGAGAAGGGGAAATGATTCACCCTTTGTGACTCTTGGATTTCATGGTTAGTTTCTTTTGGGAAAAAGAAAAGAGTGTTAGAGAATAAGGAAGAGGAGAAGCTCCCAAGTGAGGAGAAGAGAGAGGGAGAGAAGAGAGGAACTCATTGTTTCTCTGTGCAACTAAACTCCCGAGGTTGCAAATCACTGTACTTTATAATATGTGTGAAACAGAAAGTGTTTTTTGTGTGAATGGTGATTTTTGGATGGAAAATGGGACTTTAAGTTGTTGTTGCTTGATTAAATCGAAATGTCAGTGTTGAAGAAAAACGATTTATATTTATAAATTGTTGCCAATCACATTTTATTCTTTTGTGTTGTTTATCTTTAAAATTATTCACTTGTTCAGTAGATTTTCATTAGAATGTGAGATTTGAAGCTTCCATCATTGTGTTGTGTCCATTTTTCTTTTACTCTTGTTGTGTTAGATTAAAGCTCAAGAAATAAAGTGTCTTTGTGTTATGACATTAGTGAGTGTGTGGGTGATGTGAGGTGAATACCATTAGCCAAGAAAACAAGGCACCCCATTTTTTGTTTTAATACGGTCCAAATACCTTTGTGATGAGTTGGTGTCTGTCAATTTTGAATTCTCATATTTCAAATTTGGTGAAGAGAGGTAAGGTAAGTCATTTTTAGTGTTAAGAAGCAAGTTGAGGGCATGGAGAATTTATTGGGAACAAGGTCAAGTCGTTTCACCTTCATGAAATTCGCAATGAAAATTTGTAAAGTGCACTATGAAATCATTTTGTAGCGCCTACAGGATTTTAACAGACACTACGAAATCATTTCGTAGTGAATGTGTAGAAAATTTTTCCAAGACTGTATGTTCAATTTTTAAGTCTCTGCTTGGAAAGCCTTCATACTTCCCAGTTTAGAGGACAAAATTGGTATTAATATTGTTAATTAGAAAGGAAAATACCCTTTTTAATAATTTTTGTGAAAGGTGTGGGTGTTTTGAATTATTTGGAATTGAATATGTTAAAGAGTCGAATCCATTTTTATATGGATTAAAGATATTGGTGATATTGGAACTGACCTGTGAGCCTGAATTTTCTTGAATTTGACGTAAATACAGAGCTTTGTGTGGAGTATCCTGGGGCTATTGGCATCTGGTGTGACTGAGACCACATCACTAAAAAAGGTTTCCAACTGTTTATTGTTCAAGTGAAAGAATTGTGTGACCATGAACAACAACCATCATTAGTTGAATATCATGTATTATAAGAGTTTAAGGATGTATTTCCATAAGAAATAATAATACTTCTTCCAAGGATGGACGATGACTTCACAATTGATCTTATACTTAGTGTTGTCCCAGTTTCCAAGGCCCCATATAGAATGAGTGTACCATAATTAATGTAACTAAAGATTCAATTGCAAGAATTATTGGAAAAAAAATACATCAGACCAAATGTATCTCCTTGCGGAGCACCTGTATTGGTTGCGAAAAATAAAGATGGAATGTTGAGGTTATGCATACTATATAGACAACTGAGCAATATGGCCATCAAAAATAAATACCGCTCACTAAGAATAGATGACTTGTTTGATCAAGTTAGGGGAACTTCGATATTTTCAATGATTGATCTAAGATCATGATACTATCAAATCAGGATCAAGGATGAAGATATACACAAAACAACATTTTGCACCTGTTAAGGGCATTATGAGTTTGTGGTGCTTCCATTTGGGTTGACTAATGCACCTGCTACATTCATGTGTCTCATGAACACTGTGTTAAGGCCATTCCTAGACAGGTTTGTTATTTTCTTCATTTCAAAGAGTAAGCAAGAACATAACCAACATTTTAAGATGGTTCTCTAAGAGATAATTAAATTTATTCTAAATTTAGGAAATGTTAATTTTACCAAAAAAAAACATTATTTGGGGCATGTAATATTGGAAGAGGGAACCGTTGTAGACCCTGAGAAGATAAAAGAAATTTTGGAATGGCCAACACCCAAGAATGTGGAAGATGTTAAATCCTTTATTGGAATCACGGGATATTATAGAAGATTCATAGAGGGATTCTCTAAATGTGCTTATCCAGTCATAAATCTATAAAATAAGGGAATTAAGTTTGAGTGGATTCCAAATTTTCAAGCTACTTTTGACAAACTAAAACAACTTTTGACAACATCTTCCATTTTAAAACTATTTGATCCCAATAAGGAATTCATGGTATGCACAGATGCAAGCAAAGAAGGATTAGGAGGATTTTAATGTAAGATGGCCATGCCATTTGCTATGAATCCAGAAACTTGAACGAACATGAGAAAAAGTGTTCTCTTCCCTTCCATTGTTTTCGAAAGCATGATATTCATCTCATTTCATGAACTCTGCCATCACCAACCCCCCGATAATGTTCCCTCCTTGGAGTCTTTTGCGCTACTCTGTCTCTCCATTCTGGTGGTTAGAGCCTGGCCTGGTCCACATTTTTAGGACCAACCAAAACTGCTCCAGCTGTCCCTTGTTCTCTGATTTTTGTGGTGGTTAACCAAGTTATCACTGGTCAGTCTTGCAGGCCAATGATCCGCATGCCATTTGGCCCTTTTTCCCTTACTTGCCATCTGTCCCAGGCAGCATGTCCACCTCAGCTTTGGACCCATGTCCCTAACTCATCCAGTTTATAATATTTTAGATTTAGTGGGAATGTAACTAGGCTATTACAGTATGGATTTCTTGCTACTTAACCTCCACCAATTTGTACAGTCCCTTACCCATGCAGGTCTATAATTCTTCTTATGTCTTTCAAGGCCAAACTATTTTAAATTTTTTATAGCAATAAGTATATATCTCTATTTTAATATATTTCTTTGTTGATCAATATTCTTAGAACTATATAGTTATAAACTAATTGGATTTTTGTGGATTAATGACAATACAACTTGCTATGCTTAGAGTAATGTCAGTACATCCTCCAAAGCAGGTGCACAGTTCACTTCATATCCTGCTTGCCTGTTAGTAATTTTTTACCTGTGCCATTTAGCTCTCCATATAGTTTTTGTATACATCATCTCCATTTTCTATGTAACTTTGAAACAACTCCATCCATTTCGACGTTTCTTTGAATTTTGGTTCATGAGTATGCAAGAATGTTTGAAACCAGGTTTGGAAATCAATGTTCTTAGTCTACAAACCTTGATATTTGTGATTTACTTCTGCTTTCACAACATAGAGTTTTAAGGAAAATCATTTTATTTGAGAATAGTCCTACATAGCTAATATTTATAGTAATAATAATAATAATATAATTTTAAGGTCACGGCCAAGCCAAACACCAAATTGGTGTATAAGACCCCTTATTTGTGATACAATGGATCCACCTCCACCTAGCGATTTGACCACTAAAGTCTATAGGAATGTACATTCTCTACCCCTTGATTTGAACTTGGGATCTCTTGGAAGGAAACACAAGCTCTTAACCTTTAGGCCTGTCACACACCATTTTGTGGGTGATATCCCTAGGAGAAAAAATTTCTCCAAGATGGTCCTTAGTCGGCAGCCATCAGCCCCTTGCAGCCACCAACTAGCTTGTTGTGCCACTTCTCCGCCACCTGAGCCAACCATGTGGTCCCTCATCTTGAGAAATTAGGGCTTTTATTACAATTTCTCTTCTTGATAATTACTTGTGATGTTCTTTAAGCTTATTGAATACATCCTACCCATGTAGTTTGGGACTCATGGGAAGTACCTCTCATATGGCCAATGAGTTGGGAAATGAGAATAGAGACCATAGCATTACTGATGGATGCATCGTGTATTGCCATACTCTCTATGTATAGGATGGATTGTGCCCAAAAACTTGATTTGGGATCAAGTCTGGTTGAGGTTTTAACCTCTAAACTAACTTTGGGTCAGTGGAGAGTAGCAAGGTCTTGTGACTCACTCTCGATCAAATCTTCTTCATTATTTATTCATGGTTCAGCAAAGTAGAGCCGAGCAGAGTATAGGGATAGCAGGATGACACCAGATGATAGGATGGTATAGGATGTTACAGGATGAGATGACACAAGATGACAGGATTTCATAGGTTGACAGATGGATTGATGGGTGGAGTTCTCCCTAGTTGAGAGGGAGTGTTAAATTTGGAAACTAGGGCCAAACTCCACTTTGGACAGCTCATATGATGGAGATGATATTTTTGTTGGATTCCTCTTTCCGAAAAGTACAAGATTGATCTAAATATCGTCTTGTTTGGATGAGCAGAAGTTGGATTTTGAATTTATTCTCTCACACATGTACATTTTTCAAGGTTAGCCAGAAATGTAATGTAGGCTCATAAGCCCCAAAAGATGTGTCTCCACCTCTCATTGATGGATATAAATTGGAGAGACTCATTCCTCATTTGGACATCATCTCATCACACATTATCTCTCCTCTCTCATTGGTTCATAGAGCCTCCAACCTCTCTCTCTCTTTGCACGTGTGGAAAGGAAGGACAAATTTTCGGACTGTTTCTAGGGCAAAAAACATAGCATTGACCAACGTTGACTTTGGGTCAACCTTCATGTTTTGACTTCGATTTTCTAGGCATAATTCCGATCTTTGAAGGCCGCAGCTATTGCCACGCATTCTGAGGAATTCTGGGTAGTTTGACTTTTGGGTTGACCACAGCTTTGACTGTAGACTTTGACCTCAAAGTTGATTGTTCCAATCACCAGGTTTGACAAAGTTTTTCAAGACTATTTTGGGCTGACTTTCACTGTCTTTGGAGGTCGAGTTGACTGGGTTTGACCGAGCTTCATTGGAGGAGATTTATCGTTGGTTTGAGGAGCATTGACTTTTTTGGTTAGGGCATCCTGTTGACTGTTGTTTGACTAAAGTGAAATTTGTATATTGTACTCTCTCTCTCTATTGAACTTTTGAAGAATAATAAGAAGATTTGATCAAAGGGTTTTCCCCACATTGGGGTTTTTCCCTGGCATCCGCCAAATTTTGTGTCCTCTTGTCTTGGCTTGTCTTCTGGTTATTTGTTTATGTTCTATCAAAATTTACTGTCAATGTTAATGTGATTGCTAATCTAGAATTGAAATTGGGCTAATAAGAAAAGATTGAAGTAAATTTCTCTAAGCATAGAACATACCATTGTTATCTAAAATTAACAACTTCTCCCTAGTTGAGAGGGAGTTTTAAAATTGCAACCAGGGCCAAAATCCACCTTGGATAGCTCATATGTTAGAGTTGATATTTTTATTGGATTCCTCTTTTCGAGAGGTTCAAGATTCATCTAAAGATCATCTTGTTTGGGCGAGCATAAGTGTGATTTTGAATTTATTATTCACACCTATGCAAATTGCCAAGGTTGGCTAGAGTCAAATGTAGGCTCATGAAGCCCAATAGTTGTGTCTCCATGCGCTCAACGAATTGTATAAATAAGAGTGACTTTCACCTCAATTGGACATCACTCACTCATCATACATCTCTCTCTTTCCTCTCCTTATTGGTGCGTACAACTTGGAGCAGCTCTCTACCTCACACATGAAATCAGGAGGCCGCAAATTTCAGGGCAGATTGCAGGACGAATTTTAGGAAAGCAGGCTAGCATTGACCAACGTTGACCGAGGGTCAACTCTCCTCCTTTGTCTGCGTTTTCAAAGCAACAAATTCAATTTTTGAGGGCCGCATTTATTGGCACAGGTTTCGAGGCATTTAGAGCTGTTTGACAAAGGTTGACTTCAGGTTTGACCACAAATTTTACAGCAACATTGATTGGGTTTGACTTCACTATTTTGGGTTGGCTTTGACCCTCTTGGAAGGAAAAATTGGACTATTGTTGACTGAGTTTCTTAGAGGACATTTTGGAGCCACTTTGACTAGCATTTATTTTCTGGTTAGGGCTGTAGTTGACTGTTGATTTTAACAACACTGTTTTGGGCAAGTTATTTTGATATGTGTACTCTCTCTCTATTGAACTATTGAAGAATAATAAGAAGAATTTGATCAAAGGGTTTTCCCCACATTGGGGTTTTTCCTTGGCATCCGCTAAATATTGTGTCCTCTTGTCTTGGCTTGTCTTCTGAATTTTTGTTATGTTCTATTAGCATTTACTATCATTGTGATTAAGCTAATGTGATTGCTAAACTAGAATTTGATATTGGGCTAATAAGGAAAAATGAAGTAAATTGCACTTAAGCATAGAACATACCATTGTTATCTAAAATTAAGGCCCCGCCAGCTCCACAGTTACACCATGTACTTGGCAGATGATCTAGGATCTATATGATTATGTGGCATCACTTATTCCATCATACTAGCCCTTGCAAATGATCTACAGGCATCTTCAATCTGTTTGGAGACCCGTGAGGACACTTGTCTGCCCCCACATCCATTTGGAAGCACCAAAGGTTTATTATTTGGAGAACAAGGGGCCAACCCCTTGTCCACTACATTTAGGAGTCTTGTTTCACATTATGGCACCTATGCACTTCATTAGGCCTCCTATAAGGCCCAACGACACATGTTATTGATCATTTGACCCTCTTAAGAGGCCTACTCCTTTGTTATTGAGCTAGTTTAGTGGGCTTGTCACCAAAAGGTTGTTATTATGCACATTATTTTATTTTAGGGGCTACATTAGGCCAAAATTAGCTAAATCGAATTCATTAGACAATGTATAAATAGACGATGAGTCAATTCATTCTCTCATCATCACTTGGATTGATCATTAGCTCTTGTGAGAATTGCGCATTCTTTGGAGGAGGAGATTTTTTGGATGAATGGATGAATTTTGATGTTTGGTCAAATCTTCTTTGTCTTGGAGCTTCTCTTGTTGTCAAATTTGATGATTGGATATATTCTTCTTGCATTTAAGTACCTTTAAATTTTATTTTTGTTATGTAATTTTCCTGTATCATGATGCTGGGAATTTCGCTATTCTAGGGCTTATTTACTACACCACTTTATGTGAAGTTGTGGAAATAAAGTTTTGAAATGGTGTGTATCATGATTGGACCATGCAATGAATAAATGAATGTTCCTAGGGATAGCTATTCATCTTGAGAAGTCATCAAATTATGCTAAACAAAGTATAAAGACCTTGAAGCTGCTTCAAACTAGCCCCGAGCCTAACGAATTTGTCTTCTATGCCTCCTTGATAAGTTGAAATTGATCCAAACCCTAATTTATCCATGACTCCATCTCTTCCAAAGAGAAAGGCACTGGTCTTCCACTAGTGATCACTTTAAAGAATATTTTTCTTCACCTTCTCTCTTTCTTTCTAGGCCTAGCCTAAATAGGTCACCTAGGGCATCACTTATCTCACAATCTAGCCATCCAAATACTTCTATTTTTGGTCCACAATTGTGTTGATGTGTCCTCTAGAAGCCCTCCAAATTTGAGGCAATTCTGACGATCAGATGTCGAGAAATAGCAAGCTCTAGGCCAGGGACCATTTCTTGCATTAGGTTTCCCTTGGCTAGTGACCTCATTTTGATCATTACATCAAAATCAAAGAATATTTTTCCTTTGATCCTCTTCTCCTCCCTAATTAGGTCAAGCCCCTCATTATGTGATCAACTCCATACCCTTGAACTAATTTTGGGCCCACTTGGTCCCGTGTGGTCCTGCAACTTATTAAAGCCAATTTCACAGATACCACTCATAATCCAAGTTTCCAAAAGGATTTTAGGGTCTATGAATATCCTTGACAAGTAATATACTCAAACCGTAGCCCTTATAATTCTCCTAAGTCCTTCCTAGAGAGCCTTTCATCTTGCTTTCCAAGCAAGAAAGCCATATGTTTGAGTTTGTCTTGTGAATAGGCTTCCAGGATCACCTCTCATCCTACCATTGATCCATTATTTCGTGATCCTTATTATAATGGGTCTCCTCCCATTCTTGAAAGTATATAAAGCGTAAGGAGCCTTAGCCGAGGTGACAGTGGGTTATTGCTCCATTGTTGCCCTTGACCTAGTAGTAACCCTTCAAGGTGTTGAGAATTTAGTAGGGCATAATTTAATTCAATTCTCTTACTTGATAATTGCTTGTGTTATACTTGTTATGCTTCTATTAATTATATCTTGTCTTCATTAGCTTATTATATCTTTCATCAAGTCAATTAGCAAAACACAAGAGATACAGAATTTTGGCTCTTCAAGCCAGGGCCAAAACCTCTCCCTCTTGGAGAGGAAAACCCGAAAGTAATTCTTCTTCTAGATCTTCAATTGACAAGAACCAAGACCATGACCTAGACTCTTGACCTTAGTATGCCTCGAAGACCTTGTCACTGCTCCACTAGGCTTCTTATGCTAATATTCTTTTCTGCGTTGCTTTGCACTAGGACTAGGAAAGCTCGGTTCCTAGTGATCTCCCTTTCTACTCTTCCTTGAACTATCCTTGGCCTCCTAGATACTTTCTCGACCCTTATTCGTACACACTTGATGCACACCTTCAATGTTTCTTTCTTACTATGGAAACCCTCCTCCACGTTGTGTATATATCAGTTTCTTTCTAGGTATACACAGAGATCAAAACCCAGGACAAGTAGTTTTCAAATTGACTTTAGAAAGTGTAATAATTTGTAGCATTCACCAGTAGAAAAACACCTTTCTGAGTTTTGAAGAGAAAAATAAGGTTGCTTATGAACTCACATTAAATGCTAAATGCACCATGACCAATAGAGCTTACATGGCAGAGACAAGAGCCATTCCTTTTCTTGTATCACTGATAACTTGACAAGATCCCAAAGCTTAAGAAAATCCTGTAACTGCGCTCCTAAAGTTATCTATTATGCAATCTGGTGCATACAACCAATCACAAATGTTCTAAGAAATAGATGCAATATAGATGCAGTGTTCTTCAGCTTTTCCTCTGTTGGTGGATATAAGAAATCAATTGGAAAGAGGCCTGATGTCATTCCAGCCTTGATAAATCTTCTTTGGGACATAATTGTCAAAAGAAAGAGGGATGCAGCTACTGCCTTGTTTAATCTTTCATTTTTTTATTGAAGTGCTTCAAGATAGTAGCAGCTGGTGTAATTCCTCTTTTTATTAATGTTTTGACAAATGACACACCAGATCTTACATACAATGCAGTTTCTTCTCTTGTTGTTATTGCGACACAACTAAGATTGGCTTCTACTTCACTTAAATGCAAGGAGAATATTGTGGCTAGTTTTCCATCACTATATTGAAATGGAAGTGAAAAATTTTAAATAAGTTGTTGAGATCGCCATCGTTAATGCCTCATCTGTATAATATTCTTAAATCTGGTCCTCCTAGAAAAAAAACTACATTTCTTCTCAGAATCTTGGGGCAACTTCAAGAACTCTACAAACAATTTTCTCATACGATACTGAAAATTTAGTCAGGAAAGTGCTTTAGCAGTTGGAGAATTTTGTATACTTTTTCATTATTTTTGTTAATTTTTAAGAAGAATGATTTTTCTTCTATGTTAAGCACCTGCCATCAATTCATGCAGGTGCTCGATTTTTACTGGTGTAGCATATTCTTTCACTTTGGTAAACAAGAATGAAAATAAATGTAAGAATTCTCTTGTAGGACTGGGTAATTTCTTGTACTTTTTAATCTATACATACAGTTGACAAAAATCAAACTCTAGTCATCCGCAAATCCTTTTTTAATCTGTACATATAGCTGATAAAACTCAAACTCTAGTCATCCACAAAGCCTTGGTTAAGTTCAAGTGGAGGCCATGTAGATCAAAACCAGTTGAAATGGGAAAAAAAATGCAGTAGGACACAGTTTCAACATGCCCCTAACCACTACCAGGATATGAATTAGATCTTAGAATAACAAAACCATACAAACGAATTCAATTTGTGTGCATCCAATGCAAGAACCCTTAACCTTTTGTTGTTAAATTCCCTTGCAGGAAGCGCAATATACTAATGCCCTAAAACCCTAAACCCTGGACTTCCTTAGGGTAATGAGACAAAGAAATATTTGGAGAAATAAGTTCGTGAATGGGGTAGAGCGAAACCTTTTCCTGGAAGTGTCGCTGGAGGATGAAATGAACAACCTAGACCTCGAACAACAATAAACTATGTCGCAGAGCATCTGGAAGGCACACCATGGTAGTAGACTATGTTGCAGAGTGTCTTCCACCCCAAGCTGAGGGATATAGTTAAGATAGTTTTGGAATAGGTTGTGTGTATAAGCTAGTAGGATTTGGGTTTGAGGGAATTTCCAAAAAGACTCAACTACTTTTATCACATGTCTAGGGAATTCCAGGTAGATCTACGGTTCAACATCCTACAAATTAGGTAAGAGAATGTCTTCAACAGATGACTGAATCATTATCCTGATGCTCGCTTTATCCGATTTAGTACAACATTTCCATTATTGGCTAAGCCTGGCCAAGCATTTATATCACTTCAAACACCAAAAGAACTCTCGGAGCACTCTTTCCAGTAGAATAAAAGAACATCAGGATAAAACCCCATCCTCGCCAGGGAATGCCAGATGCAACTATGGAAGTTCATCAACATTAATGTGGGAGCAATTTTACTCCACGTGTTATATTTTCATTTGACTAAACCATCAAAATGAAGTGCTGGGATTGTTTGCGCTAAAAAAAAAAGTTTATGATCTGAGTTTAGGCATAGCATACTAATAGATTTTTAAACATAATTTTTCTTCATTGGAAAATAGTGATGGAGGTTAATTTAAGTTATATATATATACAATATTTATTTTTAAAGTTATGGCTAAATGAAATAATGAAATCTTATTGTTTTTAGGATATTGGGCTTTCAAAATGGTGTATGAGGTTTTATTGTTTGTAAAGAAAGGGAAAGTTATGTATGTAACATAGTAGTAATAATCTATTTTTAAGGACAAGGCTAAGCAAGATGATGAGAACTTATTATTTGTAGGATAATCCACTAGGTGTATTTGTTTCTTAAAAACTATGCAAAGATAGATGTCCCTTTTATGGCCAAGTTACATCAAAATGGTTGGTGGCTTTTCCAGAGGGATATCCCAAAAAAAACCTTGATGCCTCTCTAATAGGGCCTATATGTATGGGTGCATTGGCCGTGGTTGGGCCCCTGTCTCCAAAATCCCCATCTTGACCGCCCACTTTATGTCCCCATGTCATAGATCTACCTCCATCTGGTGTGTTGAAACTGTCTAGGGTGGGTAAGAGTGCATCCCCCTAAAAAATACTAGCTTCCCATCTGGCCCCATAAAATCCATCTCTAACTTCTACCAGTTAGTGGTGACCCTCCCCAATGAGTATAACCACTAGACACCCAACACCACGTTGGTCTGTGGGACAGTAAAAAAAAGTGATTATTAATTGAGTAGTTCCCATCACCATAGTGAACCCGGGAGCGTAGTTCGTGCACTACATGGTTCAGTCTCTTGGCACCAACAAGAACCCCTCAAATTTCTCTGTGTGGATGCCCCTATGCTCCACCATCTAGGAATCAATAAATTTGTGGGTGGCCCCACTGTCTACCTGAACTAAAACTCATTGCCCCTGTATTGTCCCCCTAATCCTGAGTGTCAAATTCTTCGGAACTCCCCCTGATGGGGAAAATGCCCCCCTCTAGTTGGTAGTGGTGGTGGTGGTGCTCCCCTTGATGATGGTCCTCCCTCGTCTCCCAGATCAGCTCAAACCTCAAACTCCTCCTCAAACCTCAAACTCCTCATTTGACTCACTATCTGAATACACCTCATTGTAGTGGGCCTTGCCCTTGGAGCACTTGTGCCCAGGTGCCCATGGTTCTTGGCACATAAAGCACAAATTCCTCCTCCTATGGTCCCTCAAGGTCTCATCATCCATATAACCACATCCTCCATCCATCTAGGATGGTCTAGTGTCTCGGTTCCCTTGTGCTGCAGTGGGTCTAGTGGGGACAAAGGCTCAGGTCTTGGAGATAGCATATTTCAAATATGTGGGCTTGTACACCCTCACCCAACCACCCAATGGCTCTGTTAGCCCCTCCACAAATAGCATGATCAACCAGGCCTCCGAAATGCCAGTCACCATCACTGCCAGTCCCTGAAACTCTGTAATGTATGCCTTTGCACTGCTAGTTTGTGTCAGATGGGCTAACTCCCTAAAATCTAACTCTCGGTCTTTCCTCTCAAACCTCTCCAACAACCTTTGGGTAAACTCTGTGTAAAAAGTGACGTGAATATGTTACAACATGATTATCCCATGGTACCACCACTCTTGGGCTTACCCTTCCAAATCTAGGGTAACAAACCCGAATAAAATTGGTCTCTCGCATGGGGTTTAGGTGGAAGTATGTACAGTCCCTTATGAACCCAAGCCCTAGCATCCAATTTTTATAGTGCAAGAACTCCAGTGAAGCTCACAGGAATTATCGTTAATGTCTTTTGCATAATTATCTGTAATCAATTTTTAAAATAACACTCTTGTGGGTATAGAAGAGAGCCTTCGGAAATCTGTCAAAACTTATAATTCAATTTTCACTTTATCCTCCCTTTTTTTTAAGGGATAATCAGTGCTCTGAATGTCAAAAAGATGTTGAGCCCTCTTGCTCTTTGCAGTATGGGTAAAGCCACAAAATTTTCACTTTAATATACAACATAATTGTGACTATGAAATAATGTGTAGTAATGTTGCAGACCTCAACTAAGGACCAACAGTAGAACATTGATAGAGCTCATAGAGGTACATGGAACTTGAATCCTTCAAAGACCTTGATCCTCACGTCATATTGTTGTATAAAACTAACAACACTTATGTTCCCCAAGGATATCTAGGAATTAGGTTGATGCAAGAACGCATAATTCCAAATTTTTTGGACACATTGAATTAACCAAGACATTGACAAATTCACATGACACAAAGCTTGTCACAAGTTGCACCCATTTGTAAAGATCCTATAATATATTCATGACAAGGAGGCCTATGAGAAATACAAAAAGGCTGCGGAGAAGTTGTCTTTCATATTGCTCAGTTCGGGAACTCATATCTCAAAGATCGTGGTTGCTAGATGAGTATTTCAATTCCACATTTGACAACCACACTTTGTTTCTGAAGTTGAATCATTACCAGCATGCCCTGTGCCAGAGATGGATCTCAACCTAAGTCCACAAAAAAACATGGGGCACTCATTGCACTTAGTCAGGATGAGTTTGGATGGTAGAAAATGAGGTGAAAGGATGGAGAAGGGATCAGAGTGAATCATGAAGATTGTGATTAGTGCATTCTCAAAGTGTTTCCCTTTGGATTTGATTCGGTGAGAACTTAGAAGTCAACCTTTCAGAGCATGATGAAGGGAAAACTATGATATAAATAAGTTCAGCCACCAGTAGTATCGTGTTTAAAACTTAAGTATTGAATAAGGAAGCCACACTTCGTATGAATTTTGAAGGGATATGATAGTTATAATTTTTTACTTTTAACATTTAGAAAAAAACTGAACATTTTCTTTTGTATCACGAAGATGTTTAGTCCCAATATTTTATTTTGTACCCAAAATTTTCCATCTCATACTGTATCTGTATACAAATTCAACCTCGGTTACTATGTCTTCAACATGGCATCATCATAATGGAATTGATCTCATTTAAGCCTTATCCTTTAATTTTTAATCTCTATTGAGAGGACTAAAAATTCTCTGTTCCATAGACATTTGTCCAACTACAGATTTGAAATTATTCTTCTTTCTTTGTCTACTATAGATGAAACATGTTATAAAACACCTTGCTACAACATAATATTTTTTTCTAGTACCATCATTATATTCTTATAATTTTTGAAGCCCCAAAACTTCTTATATTCACATACAATTTCCCTTCACCATTTTAATCTCTTCACTCAAGTCTCTTTCCGGGATTCCATATACATGGTTGCCATGTCTCTGTAAACAAATATTCAGCACCAACACTAGAAATTGGATACATTTCCCAAGAGTTGTCGCAAATGAACAAACAACCAATAATTACCAACTTTGCATGGTTGCAAATAAATCCCCATCCCATCTTTTGCTTCTGTATTTTGAGGCTCCATCAAACTTTAGCTTAAAGAAGCCTCTGCATATTCTCATTAATATAATAACCCTTTAAAGTGGGGTTTCTTGAGATCTGTCATTTAATATTGAATGGTGCATATCTTGATATTTGTCTTTCAATACTGAATGTTGCATTACCAAAAAACATTATTAGCAACACTGCTCCATTTCAATTGTCAAGCCTCGATGCCAGACGATATTTAACAAAAGAGCCATTTATCATTGCTTTTTTGGTCAGTTGTAAGTAAACACGAGTCTCAATGTCTCATAGTTTGAGAGGTTCTTCTAAGATGATTAATGTAGCAGAAAAAAACGCTTTTACTCTGTAACATTGACTAAATTTCAATGCATTCATACATTTTAGAGAACAAATATAGCATCACAATAAGGCCTTTGTGCATTTATTTCAATCAATGTAAGCAAGGACCGGTTGCATATCCTTATTGATATTTGCTTCTATCCATGCAAGCCTTTAAAAATATCCCACAAGCCAATCAAAATTTCAAAGCATCATATTTTCAAGCCAAAAGGAATCATCACACACACACACACACACATATATACTGCAATCCATCCTAACCCAACCAACCGCTATAATTTATTATGAACTCAAATTCAGATAAAAAATGTTACAAGGGACAATTTAACCAGTAGAAGTTTATTGCCTACCATTTTGAAAATCATAACTTGTCTTTATGATTTCCATGCAATCCTCCACATAAAATTTACCAAATAGTATGTCTATCATAATGTATTACATAATGATTCTAAGTCCAGGCTAAAACATATTTGTACCAGATCCAAGAAGAAGGTCAAGTCCCTCCTAGAAATAGCAATCCCCTTTTATGATTATAGTTACAATCACCACAAGAACACCGCCTCTCATTGAAATGATGGAAGCAGTTGGAATCCCTCACAACAATATCTCTTAAAATAATTTTTGAGATGAACTTGATGGCAGAGTGGCAATCACCACACACTCGAAGGTGCTTAATTACTTGAATAGTTGTCCCAAATGATGTATTAATAAGCCCAAAAGAAATGGCCAGTTTCTCACTATGGTGGCAATGAAATTGTTCCTTTTGCTCCTCTTCAATGTCATTCAATACAAATCTTATGTCAAGTACATAACTCGTTGCATTCATCTCCCTATAAAATCTATAAAAATCTTCAATATATCCCTATAATATTCTCCTCTTTCAAGAATTCTAGGACATATTCACAGGTAAGTCCAACCTCTCGAATGTTTTTTATGGACGAAGTTTGAACTGATGTTGAGAAAATTTTTGGGGTTTTTAGGGAGAAACAATCTTCTGAACAAGGAGCTATGATTTAGAAGGAGTTTGAGAAAGCAAGGAAGTCTAAGAAAAGAAATCTTAGTGTTAATAAGAAGAACATAGTCATCATTTCTTTGGTGTTAGGAATTGACATCGCCATTTAGAAGACTAAGGAAGTCTCCCAAAAATTCATGGTGGGGCCAGTAATAGGTCAAAAATTCAGGTCCTTAACCCCAATAACGTGGGTGGACAAGGAAATATCAACTATTGTAAAATTTGCTCCAGAGGTGTCTCTGCCAGCTTGAGGTTGGATTCATTTGTGCTTCCATGATGCAGTCGACACCCATAAGGTACAACATATGGTTTGGAAATTCGATTATTTACAATTATTATTATACACTGTATATTATTATTTACAGTTAATAAAATTTGTATAAAAATTTGATTCATAAATAAAAAACATTCTTTAGTTCACCAGGATAGGACTTATACCTAATAACCACAATATTTTTCTCTCAATAGGTTTTATGTATTTTAAAATAATTCAAAGTTGTATGTTTAATTTTTTCCTATGTTTTAGAAAGCTACATTTAAAACCCAATTTTTTATTTTGGATGTTTTTGGAAATTATGATTTTTTATAATAGATGTAAATTCTAATCAAGCCATGAGAATGGAATATTTATGGAATATTATTGTTTGATGAGTAATAATGTCCCAAATTTCGTTTATTGAGCCTTGAAAATTTGAGAACCCTAAAGGAGTTTGGAAACACCCCCTTACCCCTCCAATAATAAAAGAAAAACTTGTTAATCTATATTCAACCTTTTGGTCACAACTTCCACTCTAATCTATTTCAATTCCAATGCTTGTTAGATTTTGGAGTGCACACATAGAAATGAGCAATTGATAATGGAGAGTATATGAAAATTTATTTTTTAATGAAGTTGTAGTAATGATGTATAATCTTTCATGTACATCATGTAATTTATAGTACCCTTCAGAAGGGATGGTGGTTAAACAAAAAAAACATTCATTACATGATAAACAATAAACATTAAAAGTGTCACATGATGTCAATGCTAAAAATAAAGTCATACAATAATTAACACGTTGTCATAAAAAATATAAAATTCAAATGTATTATTCTCATCCAATGAATCTTTACAATAGGGATGGATTTACTCATAATTGATCTTCTCATTATCATATACTCACACCTTGATGAACATTAGAAAATAGGCATAAACTAGTCCTTCCAAACAATTGTGGGGAAAATCACACAAAAGGTTTGATTTTCATCCCTTCCCTGGACACCTTAAAATATGAATTGCCCTCCAAGCAAGGATTTATCTCAATTAAAACATAGGATTTTAACTCCTAGATTCACTGAAGAAGTATACCCTACCCAAGAATGTCATCAATTGTTCTAATATCAAACTAAGTCTAATACGTTTTTGGCTTTATCCTCTATCCCAAAATACAATGTGTTAAACCCACTTAGTGCCCTACTGGCTAAGTGCCTGTCCTCCTCTTATCCACTTGAACAATACTTAAAGGTATGTTAAATAGTCCATTTATCATCATCGATTAGTGAAAAATTCAACGTGACTGCGGGGTATGTGACCATGTATATTCAAACAAAGTCCTATAACTAATCTTTCTTTCCATTTTTCCCAAGAAACGATAAATGAACTGTTTTATAAAACACCTTCAATGTTAGCTTCTACCTTTCTTAAAACATAGGATTTTAACTCCTTGAAGATTCACTCAAGAAGTATACTCTACCCAACAATGTCATCAATTTTTCTAATATCAAACTAAGTCTAATACTTTTGGCTTACAACAACACCTTTATCTCAAAATAAAATGTATTGGACCTTAGTACCCCACAATGGCTAAGTACACTATATCCTCTTCTATCCACTTAGAAAATACTTGAGTACTCTTTAAATACTCCATTTATTGTCATGGCTTAGTGAAAAAATTACCTTTCTCGAGGTATAAATTACATAGTAACATATTCAAACAAAGTCCTATAAGTAATCTTTCTTTCCCATTTTTCCAAAGAGACAATAAAATAGTTATTTTTACTGAAGCACCCCTTCCCAATGTTAGCTTCTACCTTTCCCAACCCATTTCCAAGCATAATTACCATCCCTAAATAAGCTTAGGGAAAATTTGTGGTTAGGGTTAAAAGCATTAAAGTCACCTAGAACCCATTTTGTAGCTTAAACCCCACCACCAAAGTCATTAAACGCTAATTTAACTTATCTACCATATTTCAAAAATTTTAGACAATTATTTCCCATTATTGTATGTTGGCTATATGAGAGACTCAAAGCTAATGGAATGTTTCCAAATATGGTCTATTCTTTTCTAATGTCATAACATATTCCATATTTTTTGGAAATAAGGTCTCGTTCGAGAAACATATAAAAATTCCCATTAGGTAAAGCATAAAATGTTAAATATTTAAGGGGGAATCACATTCATCATGATATTATTGGTGTCTTAGAATATCTGACACTACCAATCCAAATTCCACAACAAACTACTTTGCACAAAGAAATATAAACAATAATAAATCAACTAGTGAAAAGAATAGACAAATTTTCTTATCTTTGAGAAGAGATGTGGTGGCTACAAGGCTATGAACTATGTTACAATGAGGCTCGAGGGTGTATTTATAATTTAGAAACAATGGAAAACCATAAACATCCAAAAACCTAACCCTAGGAGATGAAGGGCCAAAACTATGGGCCCTATTTGGGTAAATTGGTGTTTCAACTTTCCAGGGAAATAACTTTGGCATACGGTCTTTGTTTGACATGCCTCATACCTCATTAAAAATATATATTCAAGGACTACAACTTTTGATGTGAGCAACATCGGTCCATGAACCTGTGATCAACATCGGTCCATGGACCCATGTTGCTCCCGATTTTCCAAAAAACGTCATTTAGGGCCTCAAAACGACTCCAAAATTTCAGGACCCAAAAAAATACTAAAAATAGTAAGTTGTTCTAAAACTGAAAAAATTAAAGAGACAATGGTGGAGCCCCAAGTGGAATAGGGAGGTGGCCACCAATATCCACCTAGAAAATAGAAGTTTCTCATTTTACCCTTAGGGATAGTTCCCCAATGGTCACATTATCCATGTCTACCCTATCAAACATGAACAATGATGATGGTAAGTCATGGGATTAGACAGATTATAGTGTGAACTCTATAATGTTATATAGTACTTTTTCAATCCATACATTTTGCAGAGGTTTACAAAGAATTCATCACAAATAATTCATTGAGAACCAACTTAAACAAAGGTTAGCAAGTTTATACCCAAGGTCAATGATTCCAAAGTGACTATGCACTGGAATCCTATCACTATGTTGAATGACTCATTTAATTTTATTTATTTATATATTATTGATTAAGTAATATGAAAATTAAAAGTCAAAAGAAGATTTTAAAAACTATAAATATTTTAAGGATATTGAGGGTTGTCTTGCCATTCAAGCTAATAACATTGTTCATCACTATATATGGCAACTTTTTGCATCCACCTTGAGATAAGAGAACTAAATTGTACTAGGGGAATAGAACCTTGGTGAGTGAATATCACCACTTTCACTTCACTAGTAATCAAGGCCCATTAACTATATTTATATATTATCTATATTAGTAGTTAAGGAAACAACTATAATAATAATAAGTGAAAAATTAAGTCAATCATGTTTTGTACTAACATCTAAGTTTTTTTAGTACATGCAATGTAATTCATAGGTTAGTGTTGAGATCCACACATGTGTCTAAGCATATATACCTACTTGACCATCATGATAAACCATCATGCTAGCAATCAAGAATTATTAGTGCTCACTATGCATTGGATTAACCCACACATATTCCACATCATCTAATTGATTCTGACTAAGTTAATAATGGTCCTCATTAAAAAATGTTATTCATACTTGAATTTATCTCTATGTGTCCTCCTCCTATACTAGCCAGTTTGTTGGAAAATATCCCCTATTATATGGTTGGGCTTATATCCCCTGACCTCATGCTAGTTATTGGGCTCAAAGTTATAAGTACCACAATGCATAAAAAGAAAATACTGTGCATAGACAAATGCATTGAACAATAAAAATCCTAATGCATTATGAGTATATTGTTTTGGATTAAAGATTCTTCTGTGTGTTTCACTATAGAAGTAGATATGTCCCTCCAAATTTGATCAAGTGTCTACCAAAAGAGGAACCATAGTTTATCCCAATTCATAGAACAATGCAGTAATAAACCGTAAACACAATTCTTTAAGTTCAATTGTTAGGAATTACCTTAGACAATATACCCTAAGTAACTACTTGAAACTCCTTAACCTAAAAATGCATTTTTCCTCTCGTGGAATTTTGTTCAAGAAAATGCCTTTTTCCTTTATTGAAGTGCTTTGTCGTATTTCACATCGCAATTTGTGTTGAGTGGCTTTCTAAGAGCCATAAGTATTTCCTGCGATATTGTGATTGCGATTAAAATTTACTTAACATTCTCTGCTCAAGTGTCTTTTAAAAGAAAACTCAATGTTTTTTGTCCCATTTCATTCATATTCCTATTTGAATTAATCTCTTAAGGGTTTTATTTGTTCAACTCTAAAAATTTTAAAATGGTCCTCATTATTTTTCTAAGGTAATTATATTAAAATAATGGGGGTTGTTGAATAACACAACAGATCCTAACCTAGAGTTCCAGTCCTGGAAAAACAACACTATATTTGGGTGATCTATGTTTGTTTTTTTATTGATTTTAATGATGTTAGCTCTGGTGGTTTAAATGGACACCAATAATTTCATAACGAATGTGACCCCCCTAAAATATTTAACATTTTGTACCTTACTTGATGGGAATTATTATATGTTTCTCAAATGAGACCTTCTTGCCCCTAAAAGATGGAATATGCTAAGACGTTAAACAAGAATAGACCATATTTGGAAACATCCCATTAACCTTGAGTTTGTCATAGAGCCAACATACAATAATGGGAAATAATTGTCTAAAATATGTGAAACATGGTAGATAAGTTAAATTAAGGTTTAATGAATGAGGGGGTGGGGTTTAAGCTACAAAATGGTTCTAAGTGACTTGAATTCTTTTAACCCTGACCATAAATTTTATGTGAGCTTATTTAGGGATGATAATTATGCTTGGAAATGGGTTGGAAAAGGTAGAAGCTAACAATGGGAAGGGATGCTTAAGGAAAAACAATTATTTTACTAGCTCTTGGGGAAAATGGGAAAGAAATATTACTTATAGGACTTTGTTTGACTATGTTACTGTACAATTTCTACCTCAAGAGAGATGAAATTGTCACTAAGTCATGATGGTAAATGGAGTATTTAAAGAGTACTTGTCTTAGTGGATAGAGGAGGATATAATGTTTAGCCATAGTGGGGTACTAAGGTCCAAGACATTTTATTTCGGGATAAAGGTGATGTTGTAAGCCAAAGACCACCCAATTACATAAGTACTAGACTTAGTTTGATATTAGAATAATTGATGACATTGTTGGGTAGGGTATCCTTCTTCAGTGAATCTTCAAGGAGGTAAAATACAATGTTTTAATCGAGATAAATCCTTGCTTGGAGCGCAATGCATATTTTAAGGTGTCCATGGTAGGGATGAAAATCAAACCTTTTGTGTGACTTTCACAACAATTGTTTGAAAGGACTAGTTTATGCCTACTTTCTAATGTTCATCAAGGTGTGATTATATGATGATGAGAAGATAAATTATGAGTAAATCTATCCCTATTGTAAAGATTTATTAAATGAGAATAATGCATTTGAATTTTATATCTTTTTTATGAAAGGAACTAATTGATATCTTTTTGTCCATAAATATGTGATCATGAAGATAGTGTTGACCTCTAGCAAGTAAAATATGTTTTTTTTTTTAAACCCTTCCTCCTTAAGGGAATCTAGGATTACATATTTTTCCACTCATATATTTTTCCACCTCTAACATTTATGGACAAAAATATATCATTTTTTACAAAAATATATCAATTTTCTAAAGCACATGGAAGCCAAATTATCACCTTTCCCATATTAACTCCCTCTATTGAAAATTATAAAAATTCTCCATAAATTAATTATCCATACTAAACTAAACATTTCATTAAAAATAATCATCAATCCATGACATTACTACTTCACTCCATTTTTTTATACTACACAAATATCATAATTAAAAAATCAACCAAAATCATAATGTGACATAGAGAACTCAAACACTTTTTATATAATTAATAATAATTAATATTAAAAAATACCTTCCTATTAATCAAAAGAAAAACACACATGAATCTAAGTCGTGTTGAAAGATAGATTCACGTTTCGTTGTTCTCTTCCAGGTTTCATAGGATTTCTGTCTTTCAAAACCCCAGAAAGATAATTTCCTTTTGTTCATGCCCTTTTG
Source organism: Pinus albicaulis (assembly GCA_034641835.2). Classification (NCBI taxonomy): domain Eukaryota; kingdom Viridiplantae; phylum Streptophyta; class Pinopsida; order Pinales; family Pinaceae; genus Pinus; species Pinus albicaulis. The sequence continues at coordinate 131,401,808 of CM076575.1, forward strand.
TTCCTTCGCTTATGGTTCTGATGGAGGAGGGAACCGGTTTGATCAAAGTAGCAGTTACTGGCAGGGTGGATTAGCGTTGAGAAATTCATTTTTTCCCGTCACTGTACAGCCTAGGACAAACAGGTTCGAAGCCAACGCGCGCGCTTGTGTAGAAGGAATTACCAGTTATGCAACATGCAGAATAGAGTGACCATAGAATTTGCAAGGTTTTCAATAACGGGATCGGACGGTCACGCATCTTCTCACAGCTTTTATATTTTAATTTCCATCTTTTATTTCCCTCGCGTTGCATGGTTTTTCCTTTTCCAAGGAAGAAGGAAGGGCGTTGCCATGCTATAACAGGGCTCATATCATACTTTTGGTCGAATTCAAGAAATTGGATTCAGATTCCCACACTCTGGGCGATGGCCCATCCCATCACAAGCCCTCCATTTCACTTTGCAACTTCAAAATACTTCTAAACTGACATAATGAGGTTGTATGTTTAGGGTTCAATGAAGGAAGACGAAGCAGAAGGCATGTGCGACAATGGTTGCACAACTGACTACCACAGGTGCCTTTCTGATCCCACAACTGAAGACCACAGGTGGCTTTCCGACCACAAAATCAATGAAGAAAATACATAGAAAAGAAAGCCAGAAGGCGTTGATTATGAGAGGGAAATAAAATGTGGTAATACCATAGGAGGTCACCAGCGAGATGCTCTGGCACAAATGGATTGTGATGATCAAGTTGTTCCTAAAAAAATCCAGAGACCTAAAAATGGCCTTGGGATTGGCCTGGACCCAAGCTTGTGCGAGTCCCAAACCAAAGAAATCGAATGCAGAGGAAATGTACGTGGAATCAGACAAGTAGGAATGAGGCTCCATGCTCCAGAGGCTACTAAATCCACTCAATAGGTAGGTAATTGCATTTTACTTTCATTGTTTAATTATAGGAATTATTGCAATAAAATTTCACATGGAGGACTTCCAATGGCTTAGGTGCCAGGTCTGTATGGTAAATTTTCTGCTAAAATTTCCTAGGTATCGATTCAGAGGCACAAAATGGGACGACTCAGAGTTTGATCATGTGTCTTTTCAAATTTCAACATGTATATTTTAATTCATTTTATCTTAATTCATTTGTAATAAAACCCTTTCACATATAAGTATTACAACTGGATATACATATATATTGAATTCAGGGATAAACTCCAGCATAAAGTACAGAACCAAGATATGTATAAATATGCTCCTAGAGTGTCGTGATGTAGCTTCTTTAGTAAATTTATATACATGTAATTAATTATAATATGCAAAAAGGAAAATTATAAGACTAAGAGACAAATAGGAAGTAAGATTTTTTTAGGTGTCTTGCAGATTTGTGAAATAAATTTAGAAAATGCTTTATATGAAATATCAGTGTGGCTGAAAGGTGACATTAATGCCCTGGGGTTAATAGAAAAGGCTGCAAATTTCAAGTTTAGTCAATGTTCTGCTTGTTGTCCTAATGTCCAAAAAATTTATTAAAGGAGTTTACTACGGTTGATAAGATCAAAGAGTATGAAGTCTACCTGCATCAAGAAATGACCATATGTATATATGACCAAGCAAGGAGAAAAACAATGAAGATAATGATCTCTACCATATGTAAACATGTCAAAGTAAATCTAATCATGCTGGAACCATATGGAAATGAGGAAAATAATAATCAGACTATCAATATATGGAACATTCACACAACTGTAACATGCTTACACTACATACTGTTAAAAATGTGACAACGACTATTGTAATTTACCTATGTAGTTAGAATAACTAAAAATGTAGGTTGAATAACTAAATATGGTTGTAATAACGAAATAGATTAAGTTTAAAGAGATGGCCCGAGAGGCTTGTAGTAACGAAGAATTCATCAATAAAGTTTCAAGTGTTTTTTATCCCTCAGTTTCTTTCAGTTTCCAATTCAGTTTCTCTTTTCATTTCTTGTTTTTCCCAACAAGTGGTATCGCAGCCAGCCTAGTGAATGAAAACCTGTGTTGAGCCTCCGTTGTACAATTAGAAAACCAAGCCAGCCGTAAAGGAAGCAACCGTCCCAGCCGTAAATTTGTGCAGAGGCCGAGTGTCTGCATTGAGGTCGATGTCTGCCTGTGGAGATTGGAGTTCAATTTTTCGTTGCCTGCCGAATCAGCTGTGGAGGAGTTTGCAGTTTCATTGCTTGCCGAATTTGCATCTGGTGTTTCATTGCCTGCCGAATCCGTTGTGGAGGAGTTTGCAGAATTCTCTGGTGTTTCATTGCTTGCCGAATCTGCCGTGGAGGAATTTGCAGAGGGCGTGGAGGAGTTTGCAGAGTGTGAAGAGAATCTACTGCAAGACTGTCGGGTAACTGTTTTATTTGATTAATAAAAATTGTCACGTCAGGTTGAAAAGGGTTTGAACAGATTTTTTTTTATAAAAAAAAAAAACAGCTTGAGTTTAGAAAGGAGGCTTAGTTTTTCAGAGATAGGGTTTGAAAAATTGTGGCTCAATTTTCAGAGAAACTCAATTTTCAGAGAAAGGGTTTTCTTAAAAAAAAAAATTGTTATTTTTCCTAAAGGGGTTCAGTTTGAGAGATTTTTTTTTGTTCAGAAAAAGTCACTGTCAGTTCAGAAATTCTGTTGATTAAAATTGCAGTAAAGTTTCAGAAAAAAAAAACTGAGTACAGTTTGAGCAGACTTTAAAAGAAATAGTGAAGAAATTTCTTTTTTGAGCAGATTTTTAAAAGAAATTGTGAAAGAAAATCTTTTTTTTTTTTTTTTTGAGTTTTCTGAGCATTCAGAAAGTCTGTAAATAAGAGAGGAAATCTTGAAACCCTAGAAAAAGAGTAGAAATTTTTTGATTTGTAACCAACCCTAGGAGGGAGGGGAGAAATGGTGAAAATGACAAACGCAAGATTTGAGGTGGAGAAATTCACCGGGAAAAACAATTTTGCTCTATGGAAACTGAAGGTTAGGGATTTGCTTGTGCAACAAGGGTTGCACAAGGCACTTGACAGGGTAACTAGAAAACCAGCAAGCATGTCAAACTCGAACTGGGAGGACTTGGATGCCCGAGCTCTCAGTACTGTTCGGTTGTGTTTGGCAGACGAAGTACTCTTCAATATTGTTGGAGAGAGTACAACTGCAGGGTTGTGGAAGAAATTGGAAACTCTTTATATGAAAAAATATTTGACTAACAGAATCTATTTAAAGAGACAACTGTACAGCCTTCAGATGAAGGAGGGTACGAAAATTGCAGAGCACTTGAATGTTTTTAATACACTTATTTTTCAGTTGTCCGATATGGAAGTGAAGATGGAGGAAGAAGACAAGGCAATAACCTTGTTGTGTTCCCTGCCTGAGTCATGGGATCACTTCGTGACCTCAGTCAGTTTGAGCACTGCAGATTCATTAAATTTTGAATCTATCGTGGGTGCTCTCTTATCTGAAGAGGTACGAAGACAATCTAGCATTGAGACTTCTGCACCTGAAGCCATGGTAGCTAGAGTTCGGTCAAAGGAACGGGGGGAGAAGACAAGAGGTTCTTCCAGATCGAAATCAAAGGGCGACAAGAAGAGTAAAGCAAAATGCTGGTACTGCAACAAACCGGGACATCTCAAAAAGGATTGTTGGAAACGGAAGGAGGCGGAAAACAACAAGGAAGCAAATCAGGTCGATTCAGGTATGGATGATGAGGTTTTAATTGCTGAAGCACTCCCTGTATGTAATATCTCACAAGATGCTGACTATTGGCTATTAGACTCCGGTGCTTCTCATCATATGAGTCCGCACCGGAATTGGTTTTCATCATATGACACTGTAGATGGTAATTGTGTTTTCATGGGAAATAATGCATCTTGTTAGACTGTTGGGATTGGAAGTGTGCGAATTAAAATGTATGATGGTACAATTAAAACCTTATCTGATGTTAGGCATGTACCCGATCTAAAGAAAAACTTGATTTCCTTGGGAGTTTTGGATTCGAATGGTTATAAGTTTACAGGTCAGAATGGAGTGCTGAAAATCTCGAAAGGAGCCTTGGTTTTTATGAAGGCTGAAAAGGTTGGAAACCTGTACAGACTCAAGGGAAGCACTCAAGTCAGTGAAGCAGCGATCGTATCAGATAAAGCAAAAGAAGGTTCTCATCTATGGCATCAGCGGTTGGGTCACATGAGCGAGAAAGGTCTTCAGGTACTGATGAATCGCAAGCTACTTCCTGATTTGAAATCCTTGAAGTTGGATTTTTGTAAATATTGTGTGTTTGGCAAACAATGTAAACAAAGATTCAAGTCTGGCAATCATAATAGCAAGCAGATTTTGGACTATATTCACTCTGATCTGTGGGGACCATCTCCTACTATGTCCTATGGAGGTGCTTTGTATTTTTTAACTTTTATTGATGATTTATCCAGAAAATTTTGGGTCTATATGCTGAAAAAGAAAGCTGATGTGTTTAATGTGTTTAAACAATTTAAAACAATGGTGGAAAAGAAAACGGGCAAATCAATCAAATGTTTAAGAACTGACAATGGCAGTGAATTTACCTCTTTAGAATTTGAAAATTTTTGTAAAGATGAAGGGATAGTTAGACATAAAACCGCTGTTTATACTCCTCAGCAGAATGGTGTTACTGAACAGATGAATTGGACTCTTATGGAAAGAGCTAGAAGCATGATTAGTAATGCTAATCTGCAAAAGGAGTTGTGGGCAGAAGCAGTATCTACTACTTGTTATTTAGTTAACAGGTCACCTTCGGTTGCAATAGGCTGTCAAATTCCTGAAGAAGTTTGGTCGGGTCAGTCTTGTGATTATTCGCATTTGAAGATTTTTGGTTGTGATGCCTATGTTCTTATTCCTAGAAATCAACGTTCAAAATTAGATCCAAAATCAAAATGTTGTGTCTTTGTTGGATATGATTATTCAGTGAAGGGATATAGGTTGTGGGATCCTACCTCACGGAAAATAGTCATTAGTAGAGATGTAACATTTGATGAATCATCTCTTTTAAAATGAGATGTTGAAAGAGTTGAACAGAAGAAAGTATCGACAGGTCAGCAGATTCAATTGGAGACTGTACCTTTTTCAGAAAGTCGAAAGGAAGGAGAGACTTCTGAAAAAGGTGGAGAAGCAGAGGAAACTGGAGAAATTCTAGAATCCAGTCAGCAACCAGTCACCCTAAGAAGGTATACGAGGGAAAGAAGAACACCAAAAAGGTATGAAGACTCTGCTTCATCATTTGCATTGATTACTGAAGATGGGGAACCATCTTGTTATCAGGAAGCAGTTGATGATGCAGATAGCGAGGTATGGAAAAAGGCTATGAAAGAAGAAATGGACTCCTTAGCCCAGAACAATACCTGGGATCTTGTAGAACTTCCTGAAGGGAGAAGCGTTGTTGGGTGCAAATGGGTCTTCAAGTTGAAGAGAAAAGTTGATGGAAGTATCGACAGGTATAAGACGAGATTGGTTGCAAAAGGATATTCTCAGGTTGAAGGTATTGACTTTCATGAGATCTTTTCACCAGTAGTTAAACTTGTTTCTATTCGTACTGTGTTAGCACTAACTACTTTACTGGACCTTGAGTTAGAACAGTTAGATGTTAAAACAACCTTTCTTCATGGTGATTTGGATGAAGAGATTTATATGGATCAGCCAGAAGGTTTTGTACAAGGTCGCAGCAGAAGATTAGTTTGCAAGCTCAGGAAATCATTGTATGGCCTAAGGCAGTCGCCCAGGCAATGGTACAAGAAGTTTGAATCCTTCATGATGAGCCAAAATTTTATCAGAAGTGAGTATGATCATTGTGTATACTTCAAAAGTTTCAATGGCATATTCATTATCTTGGTGTTGTATGTTGATGATATGCTTATTGCAAGCAAAAGCATGGAAGAAATCAGCAGGTTAAAGGCTCAGCTGTCTAGGACGTTTGAAATGAAGGATCTTGGAGCGGTAAAACATATCTTGGGCATGGAGATACACTGAGACAGGAAGAATGGTAAGCTTTGGTTATCACAACAGAAGTATGTGGAGAAAATACTTGAAAAGTTTGGTATGAACAATGTGAAACCTGTTAATGTTCCATTAGCTTCTCATTTTAAGATTTCTTCGGATTTGAGTCCTAGAACTAATGAAGAAAAGCAGTATATGTGTCGTGTACCATATGCAAATGCAGTAGGCAAATTAATGTATGCGATGGTATCTACAAGACCTGACATTTCACATGCAGTTGGAGTTGTCAGCAGGTTCATGGCAAATCCAGGGGAAGAACATTGGCGAGCATTGAAATGGGTGCTTCGGTATTTGAGAGGCACAGGTGACCATTGCATCAGCTTTGATGGTCGTGAAGGTACAGTCTGCGGATATGTGGATGCTGATTATGCAGGTGATTTGGACAAAAGGAGGTCTACTACAGGTTATGTTTTTACTCTTGCAGGTGGAGTAATCAGTTGGATGTCAAAGCTCCATGAGACAGTTGCTTTATCCACTACTGAAGCAGAGTATATAGCTGCTTCAGATTCCTGCAAAGAGGCAATCTGGTTAAAAGGTCTGCTTGATGAGATTGGAAGGACGCAGGAGAAAGTCAATGTGTTTTGTGACAGTCAGAGCGCTATTCATTTGGCTACAAATCTAGCCTATCACAGCAAGACCAAGCACATCGATGTGAGGTATCACTTTGTGAGACATATAATCGAAGGCGGCAAAGTAGTCCTCAAGAAGGTCCGCACACAGGAGAATCATGCAGATATATTCACGAAGCCAGTGACAGTAGAGAAGCTGAGATGGTGTCTTGCTTCTCTCGGCTTGCAGAAAAGATGATGAATGGACAATTTGTTGTCAAGGTGGAGTTTGTTAAAAATGTGACAACGACTATTGTAATTTACCTATGTAGTTAGAATAACTAAAAATGTAGGTTGAATAACTAAATATGGTTGTAATAATGAAATAGATTAAGTTTAAAGAGACGGCCCAAGAGGCTTGCAGTAATGAAGAATTCATCAATAAAGTTTCAAGTGTTTTTTATCCCTCAGTTTCTTTCAGTTTCCAATTCAGTTTCTCTTTTCATTTCTTGTTTTTCCCAACACATACTATCTATACATACTTGATATGAAAATTGAATCTCAACACTAATGTATCATCGTAATGCTAAAGGCCACCATGGTAACCTTGGTGCTGAAAATTCATTAATCATTACAAAAGACACACGCATAAACTTTGCACTTAATCATATCTTTCTAGATATCATAGCACCAACCATTGAGCAGTAGTCACCATACAGGTCATACCCTAGAAAATGGTTTTCCATAAGGTAAAATTTGATGATATTTTGAATTTAAAGTACCTGTTCCATGAAAATATGTCTAATAAACATAACTAGAGTATGCTAACTAACCCTCGTACGTCATTAGGGTGACACGGTTCATATGGCCATGATGAAATGCCAATATGGTTAAGGATGGTAATAGCAGTCCTTGAAGAATATATTTCAAACTAAAATATACTCTAAACTTACTTTCTTCAGTGCAACCCAACTAAAAAGGAAAAATTTTCCATTCTATTACCTTGGATCACGCTCAACCCTGGATTCTTATAGCCTTCAATTTTATAGCGTTATTGGGTTTCATTCCTTTAGTTTGTAGTAGTAATAAAACAACTCACATTGTTTACCCAAAATATTATAGTGGAACTGTTTATACAAGAATTTAAATAGAGGATATGACAACATGTTATAACAATGCAATTGCTACAGGAATTGCTCACAGTCCTTAGTGATAGTTCATGATGTCGCAACGTGTAAAAAGGTAATAATATTTTTCAACTACCTATATGTGATAGCAGATTGCCTGTATCCATTTATTGGTCATATTAACACGTTGATATTACAATACTTGTGGGTGACTTCATAATTCGAAGTTGCAAGAATCACTTATTGTTGTGAGTTCTCTCTTGCTATTTATGTGAAAAAGTCCAAATTATAACTATAGTAATTGATTCAATATGAGTCTACTGCATACTTATATATAGTGTGATATAAGATTGCATGTATCCATTTATTGGTCATATTAACACATTGATACTGCAATACTGGTGGGTGACTTCATAATTTGAAGCTGCAAGAAGCACTTCTTGTTGTGATTTCTCTCTTGCTATTTATGTGAAAAAGTCTAAATTATAACTACAGTAATTTATACAGTATGAGTCTACTACATACTTATATATAGGAAGATTAATAGACGCACAGGCATTAGAAAAAAACACATTACTAGGACAAATATAAGAGAATTTCAGAGCTTCAAATTTACTAGAACAGAGTTATATTAGGTCACAGTCAATGTTCAAAATCTAGCAATGTACCTCTAGATGATTGTGATGAATTCTTCCTAATAATAATTTATCTATTTTTTGTTTGGTGAGATATGGGGCATCTATGGGTTTGTATTTAAAGCTTGATCACCTGATTTTACTTGGTCTCATTTTTTTATGGATCTACTTATAGCTTGATATGTGTGAATATGTCACATGGACAGGGAAAATCTGTTGAAGTATGACGGGGAGCAGAATTTCTTTTGAAAAGTAATATGAGGACAAGTTTTCATCTGATGATCACTTTTTATCAACAATATATCAGATCAGAGTTTCTATCTTGTCTGGGGGCACCAAATAGACACCTTCGTTCAACAGTAGGAACTATTTTCAATGTTATAGTTCAGCAAGTACAGGTGCGTAGTTGGCTAGAATTACTGCAAGCACTGGTTCAATGCTTTAATAGCAATGAATTTAATCATATGAAAGGTGCCCTTGATGCACTATCAAAGGTAACTCAAGATCTCACTCTTGGCTCTCTGTCTGTTGTAATATATGGATTTTTTTTTTAACTCAATAGGTTTTATGTATTTCAAAAGAATTCAAAGTTTTATGTTTAAATTTATTTTTGCCTATGTTTTAGAGAGCTACAATTAAAATTGGATTTGTTCTTTTGGATTTTTTTTGGAAATTATCATTTCTTATAATAGATGTAAATTCTAATCAAGCCATGAGAATGGAATGGTTATGTATTTTTCTTGTTTGATGAGCAATAATATCCCAGATTTCGTTTGTTGAGCCTTGAAATTCCGAGAACCCTAAAGGATATAGAAACACCCCCTTACCCCTCCAAAAATAAAAGAAAAAACTTGTTAACCTATATTCAACATTTTGGTCACAACATCCACTATAACCAATTCCAATTCCAATGCTTGTTAGATTTTTTAGTGCACACTTAGAAATGAACAGTTGATAATGGAGAGAGTGAAACTTTATTTTTTAATGATGTTGTAACAATAATGTAAAATCTTTCATGTACACCATGTCATTTATAGTACCCTTTAGAAGTGATGGTGGTTAATCCACCAGCCTATAGTGTCATCATCTAATGTTTACATTGATCAAATGTTAAACACTAAACATTGAATGTATCATGTGATGCCAATGCTAATAATAAAGTCATACAATAATTAACACTTTTTTGGAGCATGATGTTTGTTCCTCCAACATCTCCCTTCAAATATGAGCTACTCAATAAAGAGTTGTTTATCACCTCGTTTAACACAAACTTGTAGCTAATTAAAATATCTTCTCCATCCGCAATCTCCAGGACCTATTATTGGTGGCCACTCTGCTGGTTCATCATCACTTACATTTCAAAGTGAACTACACAACATAGTATTTTGGCTGTAAAATTACTTATGCAACTATCATTGAACATCCCCTTAAATGTTCATCCAAGTCAAGAAACCACTTGTTTATTCACCCAAAAAATTATCTAAAAGATTGGATATAGGTTAACTCCCATCCATGAAGCAATCTGGGTAATTATTTGTTATGCTTGTTGGTTCATTAGGAGAGCAACCTAGATACTAGTTGTGTCATCCAAATTTATTTGCATCAAAATTGTCATTTTATTAGTTTTTTTTTTTTTTCATATATGGTGATTTCTATCTCTGCTTTTCCTATTATGAGTGTAGAAAGTTGTTGTCTGCTGTCCTTATTTACAACTATTGAGCTAGCACCAGGTCCAACACCAAGATACTTGGCCAGATAAACATTTTTCAACACTTGTGATCACTGGGAAAGTAGTCACATTAACTGGTTTTGGCTACCATTGAAAATTAATATAATCTTTTCTTTCTTTCAATTTTTTTCAAGAAACATTGATATTACAACTTGAATTGAAAGGTTTCATAATTTTCAAGAGTGAAGGTTAGTAGGGGTGGGGTTCATAGTAGAGTGTATGGGCATTGTAGTGCAAAATTTTAGGTACTGGAGATGGCATGATGTTTGTTCCTCCAACATCTCCCTTCAAATATGAGTTACTCAATAAAGAGTTTTTTGTCACCTCATTCAACACAAACTTTTATCTTATTACAATATCCTCTCCATCCACAGTCTCTGGGACCCATTCTTGGTGGCCACTCTGCTGGTTAATCATCACTTACATTTCAAAGTGAACTGCACAACATGGTATTGTGGCTGTAAACTTACTTGATGTTTGTTCCTCCAACATCTCCCTTCAAATATGAGCTACTCAATAAAGAGTTGTTTATCACCTAGTTCAACACAAACTTGTAGCTAATTACAATATCTTCTCCATCCACAGTCTCTGGGACCCATTCTTGGTGGCCACTCTGTTGGATCATCATCACTTCCATTTCAAATTGAACTACACATCATGGTATTGTGGCTGTAAACTTACGCAACTGTCATTGAACATCCCCCTAAATGTTCATCCAAGCCAAGAAATCACTTGTTTATTCACCCAAAACTTTATCTAAAATATTTAATATGGGTTAACTCCCATCCATGAAGCCAATTGGGTAACCTGTTGTTATGCTTGTTGGTTCGTTAGCAGAGCAACCTAGATACAAGTTGTGTCATCCAAATTTATTTGCATCAAAATTTTCAGATTCTTAATTTTTTTTTCATATCTTAAAGGCTGGTGATTTCTATCTCCGCTTTCCTATTATGAGTGTAGAAAGTTGTTGTCTGTTGTCCTTATTTACAACTATTGAATTGGCACAAGGTCCAATACTAAGATATTTGGCCAGATAAACATTTTTCAGCACTTGTGATCACTAGAAAAACTTTGAGGTTCAATCGTTTACTTCTACTTAATTAGTCACATTAACTGGTTTTGGCTACCATTGAAAACTATTACAATATTTTCTTTCTTTCAACTCTTTTTCAAGAAACATTGACACTACAACTTAAATTGAAATGTATCATATTTTTCAAGAGAAGGGGTTAGTATGGGTGGAGTTCATAGCAAAGTGTATGGGCATTGTAGTGCAAAACGTTAGGTATTGGAGATGACATCAGGCTCAGGAATGGTTGCTAAGGCAAGGTGGGTTTCTCTTGAGAGAAACATGGCGAGGAAAATTTCTGAATGGCCATGACATTTTTATCCAGTCAACATTGAAGATGTAACTATTTGGATCATTGTCGTGTGTAGGTGGTGCCAAATAATGATCTAGTTGTCTTGTTTTTGGTTGCACAATTTCTCATACAAAAACAGATCATGAATATGCAAATTTTAAAGCAGAGTAAATTTTTTTTTAAGCATTTGAATTGATTCTTCAACGATACATCAAGACAAGGAATTTACTGTCCCATGAAGGCTTCCCCAAGTGCTAAGTATTCACAACTAAATGTCCAACAAAGATCACCAAGGAAAGGTTGATCCTCTCATCATGCCATAAGAAAACAAGATTGAAACACCTTTACTTAAGCTTAGACTTCAAACAAAGAATAGATATTGGACTGATATGATGATAACATTGAGATCAAGGATAAATATAGGTTTCAGACCTCCTTGACATACCTTGGATAGATGGTATAGATCTCGGACCAATATGACAAACTTAGAAAAAGATCACAGATTTGGATCTATGCTACAGACTTTGATCAACTGTCACAGGACTTTGTTCTTGTCTTCATTGATCTATGATATATATACCACAAACCTAGATCAAGCCACAACACTTCGGTCTAGTCACCACTGAAGTTGGATCAAGCCACAGATGAACTCAGATATGTTCCACAAACTTCACTCAAGCCATAGAAGAACTCAGATATGTTGTCACAAGGTCACAAGCCATAGAAGAAACATGTTGTCACAAGTTATCAAGTGCTCCAAAAGAATAAAGCCACTTAAGCATGGAGTCGAGGTCTAACAAATCAAGAGCAAGCTACCTCCACATGTGCATGTACATCATGGACCAAAAAAGGGTTCACGCATACACCATGTATATCATATCGCATGGTCCCAAACTCCAGAGATCAAATTTCCTCCTCCAAGTGTCTAGTGCTCCTTCTAGGTAGGTACTTTTCCTAGCCAAGCAAGTGTGTTGTATATTTAGTTGATTTCCCCTTTTGGGTTTACATGGTAAATCTTGTGTAAATTGTGAATATTCCATTGTTTTCTTTCTGTTTTTCTTAAAAAAATGGTTTTTCTGCTCCTCTTTCAGAGGTTTACAAGTCACTGGAAAAAAACACGAAAGACAACCTGTAGAAGATCTTGCCAAAAATTTGAGCAGAATGGGTATTTTTTGTTCGATTTTTATAATGGCATGAACCAAACATGTAGTTCATCGGACTCATGAGTCAATCTCACCAAACAATTAAAAAAAAACTTAGCACTTACTTTCTAGTCAACGTTTAGGTTAACTAGTAACAAGTTCTTGCAAGTGAAATTTACTGCTAATGAGTTAAACTCACAGGAAGCAAGTTCGGCTCACACACAAGTTAAAACAGCTCGTTTTCTGAGCTATGCAAAGTTTGAGACGAGTCCAAATTAAACAAGTGAGATTATTTACTATGGTCAGAAATACACTTGCTACTATGGTCTGTATTGGTGGATGCATTCTCAACGCATGAAAAAAATTGCTGCAAGGAAACTAAACAACCAAGCAGAAGTCGACATCTGATACAACTTACTCTAATCAGCTTCTGAGCCATGCAAAGAAGGTAATTTGTTTTGTTCCATGGAATACTCTGAACCAGATTACTCTAATCCAGCTTCTGAGCCATGCAAAGAAGATAATTTCCTTTGTTCCATAGAATTGACAAAGAAAGTACATTAGTGTAGACTTTGTTCTAGAATCGTTTCCTTAGGCATACACTAGGTGTAGACTTTGAGATTCCTATATACAAAGGGAAAAAAGGGGTGTTAATATTACAATTGAAGTGTTGGATTACCAATGTGATAAAAACTTTTAAAAAGAAATTATATTTACATAAAACAACGAATAAAAGCTTATTTTAGAGATCAAATGCAAAAACGTTTATTCATTTTTTGAGAAGAACCAATGTCAAGACATTAGAGGAACATCTAGACTATCAAATGTATGAACTTTGTATGACCCTTGTAAGAAATCAACTAGTATGAATTTATTGGGAGAAGTAAACCCTCCTTTCATAATCATTAGGGGAATTTTGAGGTATCAAATGGGCCTCCTAAAGAAATAATAAAATAATATCTAAACCAATAAAATAATATCTATGAATTTTAGTTTTACTTTTTTTCACCACAATCCATGTAACCATGGTTAAATTCAATTGAAAAGGTGTACCAAAATAAAATTAATAAAAAAATTGTATTGATGTGACTATAAATAAGAATGAGATTTTCAATAAAATGTCATTTTCATTGAACTACTATTGCATTTGTCCTTTGTAATTAAATAAGTTAAAATAAATTATAATTAATTTGAAATTATAATATTAAATAAAATGAAATGAATATATAATTCAAAAATAAATATATGAAAATATACAAATATAATATTTATTGAAAAATGTGTAAAGACATGAAGATTATGTATGGATATGCATTATTTCTTTCAAACAATATGAAATGACAATAATAATATTTTATTCAAATAGTGTGAAATGACATTTATTATTGGTACTTTACTTTATGACTTTAAAAGTACTTAAAGCACTATCATGGTTAATCGTGAGTTTTTATCCACCATTTAGATTGTAACAAGTAAGTACCTTTAACTCAAGCAATGCCACCTCAACCATTGGGGATGATGTCGTCTCCTAAAATGTGATTGGTTGTCATAAAGTGAATTTTGATTGTACATTTTCCTTAGGAGGCCCATTTTAGACCTCAAAACTCCCTTAATGATATCAACAATCATGTTGTGTTCTTTGTATATGTGGAGGAAATTGAGTTGGTCAAAACCACACGAAATTTAATTAACAAGATGAAAAATAGCCATTAGATTAATATTTATCAGGGGAACTTCATCCTTCATACTCCTTATCAATAAAGATAAATCACCCATCATGGGAAACAAATGAATGTTCCTACAAGTAGCAAATTTCAAGAGATAAAACAAAGATAAAAATTCAATGATTTATTGAATTCAAGTTGGATTATGTACATATGTAGTTAGTTATCATTTATTTGGTTTGTTTATTTATTTATTTATATTTTTTGGACACCTAATCCGTTAGGGTGGGTGTGGAGGAACATGAACCATCACTTTGACTCAATGCCAAGGGACCTTGGAAGGATAATCCTAATGTCACATGTAATTGTCTTTATATGTATATATGGTTAATATTATGCAATCTCATGTTTATCCTAAACATCTCTTGCATTCTTGTGAGCCCAATAGTGGTATTGGAGCCATGACTTTGTAGTAGTGGCCATTTCCTACGACTTTGTAGCAGTGGCCATTGCCTTGAGCATCTTATAGAGCCTATCAGATATGCCTTGTTAGGTCTAGAATTCCATGTTGATCATTCTCCATTGCATCACCTCTTTGTGGTAACATTTTTTTGTAGTTATAACATTTCCTTACCTCTATTTGCAACCATTTATCTATGTGTCGCAGTTTTCAATTACCTATCTCTATGGTATCCAGGCCTATGCACTCTACAACACGTGTCAACTTTTTCATTCTACAACGAGCAGATTTTCTCCTTGTCTCTTCTTTGGTTGAAATGATATCACTCCTCCAACACTTCAATTGTAACCTTAACACCTAAATTTTTCCTTTGTATCTAGGAATCTCAAAGTCTACACCTAGTGTATGCCTAAGGACAAGATTATGGAACAAAGTCTACACTAATGTACTTTTTTTGTCAGTTCTATGGAACAAAGAAAATGAACTGCTTTGCATGGCTCATAAGATGAGTAGAGTAAACTAGATCAGAATTTTCTTTGTTCCATAGAATTGAAAAAGAAAGTACATTAGTCCTCCTCACCTTCCAACAATCCATTAGTGTAATTAAGTAAATAAGATTACTAACCAAGGGAAAAAGTGGACACTTCATAGTCCAAATGGGCTTTAAAATGTACAAGTGTTACCAAGCTCAACAAGAGAGGTTAATAAATGACCCTATTAGGCGGTTTCAACGTCTAAGGGAGTGACAGGTCGATGGTACAACTACATCCATCAAATGGCAGGTGTCGTGTGAAATGATGATGGAACAAAGTGGGGGAAAATGGAATGCTCCAAGCCACATGCCATGGCACTAGGGTAGCTATTATGAAGGAAGCCCACACATTGGGTATATGGATGTAATATGCATATTTATACAAAAAAAATTAAGTCTAGTTTAGACATCCAAACAAAAGACATTACTAAACTCTCCAGGACATATTGATAGATTGCTGAAATTTTGAGACTCGTAGAGGAAAAAAACAAAATTTCTTCCTATTGGATTTTTATGGTGGTTGTAAGGTCGCATCAGTGCCTCCCAAAGAAAATGGGTATATGGTGTCAAAAAAGACTCTCGAGAAGACAAAGTCAACGAGACAATGATGGTGGTAACACTCCAACTTGTAGGTTTACTCAAACCTTTTCCTTTTGTCCTATACTTCAGAAATTCATCAAATGGGAGATCACAAGTGAAGACAATCTCAAGGATTATGGGTTTTGTATTTATCATGGACAATTTACTCTTGCATTCAACCAAGTGTAAAGATACATACAGTCATGTAAAATAATCAATGGAAAATACCAATAAAGAGAATTTGTGTTAGCTGATTTACCCTCCCATAATCACCATCAAAGGAAATGTCAAATAGATATAAGAAAGTCTACCATTCTTCTACAATGTATTCAAATTTATGATGTGAAATGATAAACAGTTCCCTGAATAGGTTCATCAAACTTTAATGATCTCAAACAAGTATGATGGAAAACAATGAAAAACTATAAACATGAACCTCATCATAAATACAAGTGACATGGTTATGGTAATGGAACAAATCTGGTTTTAAGAAAAAAAGGAAGTTTGAGACCATGTCCTGACAAAAAAAAAAATAGGGGATGCACTCAAGGAGATTTAATCAGGAAAGCATGAAAATGGTTATGCTAACCTACACGTCAACTTTATTGGTGGTCAGATGAGTGCAATATTCCTAATTAGTAGACAACTAATTAGAATATTAAAGTTTTCCAATTTTGCTTTTCTAAAGTTTAGTGGGAGAATAAAGGGGTGAAGGGACCCATAAACCCAAAATTTAGAATAAACCCACTTTCTTAGAGTTAAAGTAGACAACGCAGCTCATGTGGGTCCAAGAGGCCAAGTGGACAATGAAACTTATGTAGAGCCCAAGGGGCCAAGTGGATAGTGCAACTCATGTGGACCCAAGGGATTATTAGGGTTTCAAGGATTGTTAGGGTTTCACAAGAATAAAAGGGGGATGAGGGTGTCCATAGAGATCATTCATTCATTCAGCAAATTCCTTCTTGTCATTTTGACTAGAGCACGCTTGAGCTATTTTGCCAAGTCTGCAGTGTTGTTCAACACACAGGTGTCTCCGAGCAGAGATCCCAACCTCATCCTTGGGGGACTTCGAGTGCCCGCTCAGGAGAGGAGTTCCACACTTTGGTGAGGGCTTGAAACACCAATAGTAGCAGGAGTGCGTAGTCCCTTCAAGACTGTGTAAAGGCACCAAAGAGTGTAGTCCCTTCAGGACTATGTAGAGGTGGCAGAGACTACGCAGTGATTGCACAATACAATGGAGAGGAAGTGCCAGAAGTGCGGGAGAGAAGAGGAGTTCAACTAGATGATTTGGAGGGGAGGTTGGCCACCTCTTACCAAGGATTTTGGAAGCATATTGGAGACATCTACCAATAGTTCTGGCCAAGATTTTGAATTTCCCATCTATTGGGTGAGCCAAGCCCAAGAGGGCTAATTTTCAGAAGTCAAAACTAGGACAAACCCTTTCTGGGTTTTTTTGGGTTTCTTGAGTAGAGTCCCTTTAGGACTATGTGGAGTAGCAGCGGTGCGTGATTACACGGTAAGCCAAGAGGAAGTACCATAAGTGGGGGAGAAGAGGAGTTCAACCGGAGGATTTGGAGAGGCTATGCACCTCTTACCATATGGATTTTGGCAGCATTTTGGAGATATCTACACCGGCGGGATTCCAACCAATATTTCAAATTTCCCAACGGTTGGGTGAGCCAAGCCCAGAGATGGCCAATTTTCGGAAGTCGAAACTAGCTGGGAACCCTTTTTGGGCTTTTTTTGGGTTTGTTGAGTAGGATACATGGTTAGAATCCTAGAATTTTTACGAGAAGCATATCAAATCATTTTACAGCCTACTCGACTGACGGCTAGAGCTGGGGAAAAAGAGGGTTATATTTTGAAGGTTGGAATTCGAAGCGAAACATAGATTGTTTGGGTTTTGGGCAAGGATCACATTCCCAAATTCCTAGGCCACGAACAACGGAGCAAGGCCAAGCAACAACATGAAGTCAACTAGTAGCAGCATCTCTAGGCGGACGACGTAGTCATTGAGCCATGTAGAGCGAGTTTTTAACGGGAGTTTTTGTTTGGCTTTGTTGTCGTCCGGCCTACTGCGAAAGCGGGCTCGGGTGCAATCTTTTTAGCACCTCATTTTTACTCTTTCCCAACATATTAATAAAATGGCTTAGTGGTGATTGTGGCTCCAAATTCTATGTTTTAATGGTGTTTTCCTTATTGCTGTAATTTTAGTCTTTCATTGCTTGTATTACTATCATTTTCCCATTTGGCATATTACAGTATCAGAGCATAATCTTGGCTCAGCTTGTGGGAAACCCTCATTCTATGACGAGACCAGAATAAAGGTTAAACTCAAATGCCATGGCAGTAACATGGAATGAGGTGATTAGGGTTCAACAAATGATCATTAATTCGGGGAAGAAACTAATTCATGCAACAATTGTGAATCAAGACATTATTGTAGCTGATATGGAGTTATTGGCAACAAATTGGCGGGCGTATCAATCATTGGGAAATGACACTCAAGCGCCCCTCTCTTTTTGGGAGTTCCGTGAACTAAAAGATAGGCACAGATCAGGGGGAATTTGGTGGAATAATGCAAGGATGGTGAGACGGATTAAGGAAGAAGATGAAACAGTAGTTGAAGGGGCCATATTTGGCAAGGAGACAGCTGAGCATACAATCACTGGTGAGACACCACCCATTATTGAGGTATCCATTGATGGGGTATCTGGGGTTGTGACCAAGTTCTTTGATGATATAAATGCATCACATGTTTATGACGTGTTGTGAGACAACTCCATTGTTGTTGAGGAGCCGATAGGTACAGAGGCCTCTAGTTCTATGACAAAATTGTCGAATGAAAATCACATGCAAATGACTAGTGAGCATGTATTGCATGTTGGAGTGTCTATGGAGGAGGGTGTGAAGCCATCCTTTGGGCTAGCCCTTGAGGAGGTGCTAGCAGATATAGAGGTATTGGATTATGGTCGCATACAATAGTGCCGTCAACTTCAAGCCGCCCTTCTAGCTTTTAAAGGGAAGGCCACATTAGTATGGGAGGCTATTTTGTTGCAGAACGAAGAACTGGAGGGCATGAGAGTGGTTTGTGTCGAGTTAGTGGCAAAGTTGGCCCACATTGGGGAATGATTGGATTCCTTAATGATACAACTAGAGAGCACATGGGAGTGTCAGAGCAGCCCCATTCAGGCATACATGGACGGGGCTAACAACACTGTTGGGTCACCTCTTCCCATTGGAAAGAGAGAGACTAAGCCACCTAGTCAGATCTCATATGTTGACTAGGATGGTGAGATGAGGCGACATGAGATGGAAGGGTGCAACACTCGTAGGATGGAGGGATTCTTATGTGAGGGGATTCTTGCATTCAATTCTTCTATCGAGGTTGGATGGTGAGAGGTACTGAGATGGTACCCCATGGAGTAGGCTAGGCTGTTGGATACATCCATGGCCACATTTCAGCAGATTCCATGGATTACTAGAGGGACACGAGGACCAAATTACTATTGGGATCCAGGTGGGATTTCCCATCACATCATAGAGTCGGTAGGTGATGGTAGTTGTTGCGTAATGGGTTTGATGTTTAGGCGCACACAAATTTTTGGATCTTTATCAGAGCCCCAGACATCCCTAGTGACAAGATGGTTCGACATGAGGGTACACCCTTTTTAGGATCTATCTCAGCATATCGACCGTGCATGGAGTCACGGGGTGATTAGACTACTTTGACAGGAGTTGTTTGGAGGAGGTGGCATCGGAAAGCCACCAAACAGGGCAGTACGTAGAGACGATGCTCTCTCATGGGTATATGGTACACTTGAGCTATGGAGGATAGGAGCAGTGATGTCATTGTAATTGGCATGTGAGGATTTAGGCCGCTCCGATCCTTTAGAGTAGATGGGGAGATGTAGCCCACCTCATGGGGGGTTACTAGCAGAGTGGTGGATATTTTGGCCATGCAGGATACTATATGTTACAAGGTGGCATGGTAGTAGGCACTGATACGTAGGACTACACAAAGTCATGTCATAGGGTCCAGTGTTATGTAGAGGGATGCAGACTGATTTGTACAAACTCGATGTTAGACCATAACATCCAGGGGTGTGCAGGGATATGCAACAAGGAGTAGTGGCTTGTAGAGGAGCATGGAGATGCATGGGGGTGTGTTGTAGTATGTCATACTGCGTTGTAGAGTAGGAGTGCCTCACATCGTGTTGGGTACATGTGGGGAGCAACAAGTGCAGTGACACAGGAGGGATACATGATGGTACAAGATGGTATAGTCGTAGCTGGCAGTATCTAGTGGTGTACAGGGGAAAGTTGCAGCATATAGTGGCATGATGAGGAGTGCAGAGACACTTGGTGGTATGAAGTGACCCATGATATGCCACAACAGGCACTTGAAGAATTAACTCCAAGGGGACTTACGGACAAGGGCATTAGGTGTACCCTGGGATGCAACTCACCTAGGATTGATGAGGATATTGTTGAGCATTTGGAGACACCACATTTAACAGAGACATGACTACGAGGGTGTTATCGTTAGATCCGAGGCAGAGGGAGTGTCGTCCGGAGGATTACTCTTGAGAATTCATGTATACTCTTGAGCACACCCTTTGGGACATACCTACTCCCCATCCTCCAGTGTGGTTTCCGGATGCGAATTTTTTGGTTGTTGCCCCTTAACACCCTCCAATCAGGAAACAGGGCATGGGAGGCTCACCCTAGGCAGTCAGATGAGATACCGTGTGTCATGATCCAGAAGGAGACTCTCCAATTGAGACACTTGGTAGGTGCACAAGTTGACAGATATCGGCTTAGGGATGACATGGTTGATTTCTAAGGTCGCATATGTTCCACCCCTAGGCTCACATTTGAGGGACGATGGATGGTAGACTTCATCTATAGGAGGGTATCTAGACTCCTAGCAGTGTCCAGATGTATCATCATGAGTTGGGACAACAGATTTTACTACAAGGTCTAGCACAAGTAGGGTAGGTATGCATGCGTCGGACATACTCCTGATACTTGGAGTCCACCCAGGGGATACATACAAGGGTCAAAGCCGAGGGTCAGATGGGTTCTAGTAGGTAGTAGCATTACGCAGTGACATCTTGAGAGGAGTTGGAGTTGGGAGATCCCAGTATGGTTGGGGGATCCACGGATCTGTTGGGTAGGTGGATCACTCCACTTTTTGATGAGCAGGGACAGAGCAGACGATGATCAAGTCCACTTTGGGTTTGATACGTGGGGGAGCACTGAGATTTCCATTACATGGTAAGGCAAACTTATCATGTTGTTTCTTAGGGTCATGATCGGCAGTGGGCGGGTAGATATCAACATCATGGGGATGCTCAGGCAGGATGATCTTGGCCTACACATATTTTTTTCCACAAGTCCCCAGGAGAAAGGGATATGGTCTGCACCTGATTGGGGGTATCTCACAGTCAGAGTAGCGCAACATCTGTATGGTGGCACCTCTACAAGACTAGCAGGGGACTAAAGCATTACAATTCTACACAACTCAATAACCTTTAGGGGTGAGCTGCATACTACATGGGGGGATCATGTAGATCTTCCATTGGGCTTTAACGAGTCACTGATGGAGTGGGGGACTTCATTAGTATGGAAAGTTGGTCAGCGGGATGATAGTAGGAGGAGCTCATGTGAGTGAGACACTACCTCTGTAGGGATTAGGTGGTATCATCGAGGGTTTACTCTTGGAGTGCACAGGATGGACTACTTGGATGGTGAGCGGAGCAGGTGGAGCTTTATGTTGGATACGATGGCTTGGGAACCTGGCATTGAGGGATCCCTTCATATTAGAGTGATGCAGAGGACAGGGAAGATTTAGTGGCGTGTCTAGGACCCAGGCACATTTTGCAATGATAGTGGGGGGAGCATCAACTAGAGATGAGGCTTGTTCAGGCATTGCTTGAGGACAAACAACGTTTTGGCGAGGAGGACTGTAATATTCCTAATTAGCAGACAACTAATTAGAATATTAAAGTTTGCCAATTTTTATTTTCTAAAGTTTAGTGGGAGAATAAAGGGGTGAAGGGACCCTTAAACCTAACATTTAGAATAAAACCACTTTCTTAGAGTTAAAGTGGACAACACAGCTCATTTGGGTCTAAGAGGCCAAGTGGAAAACACGACTTATGTGGAGCCCAAAGGGCCAAGTGGACAACGCAACTCATGTGGACCCAAGGGAGTATTAGGGTTTCACAAGAATAAAAAGGGGATGAGTGCAACCATAGAATTCATTCATTCATTCAGAAAATTTCTTCTTGTCATTTTGACTAGAGCACGCTTGAGCTTTTAAGCCAAGTTTGCAGTGTTGTTCTTCGAGTGGAGATCCCAACCTCATCCTCGAGGGACTTCAAGTGCTCTCTCCGGAGAGGAGTTCCACCATTTGGTGAGGGATTGAAAAAACAAAAAAATAGGAGTGTGTAGTCCCTTCAGGACTATGTAAAGGAAACAGAGAGCGTAGTCCCTTTAGGATTGCGTAGAGGCAACAAAGACTGTGTAGTGATTGCACAATACAATGGAGAGGAAGTGCAAGAAGTGTGGGAGAGAAGAGGAGTTCAGCCAAGGATTTGGAGGGGAGACTAGTCACCAATTACTAGGGATTTTGGTAGCATTTTGGAGACATATACCAGCAGTGCCAGCCAGGCTTTTGAATTTCCCAACAGTTGGGTGAGCCAAGCCCAAGAGGGCCAATTTTTCGAATTCAAAACTAGGACGAACCCTTTCTGGGTTTTTTTGGGTTTCTTGAGTAGAGTTGTAGTTAAAATCCCAGAATTTATTGAGCAGCAAATAAACTCAATTATGTAACCCCTACTCAGCCAGCAGCTAGGGGAAAAAGGGTGAGATTTTGAAGGCTAGAATCAGACAAAACCTTTTCTGGGGTTTTCTAGGTTTTGGGCAAGGATCACCTTCCCAAATTCCTAGAATTTTTTGAGCACAGGAGCGAGGCCAACTAGCAGCCTGAAGTCAGCTAGCAACAACATTTGTAGTAGAAAAACACAGTCATTGAGTCATGCAGAGTAGTTTCCAACATGAGTTTTTTTTCAGGTTTGATCTTTCCTTTAGACTGCTTTGAGCAGGCCCAGGTGCAATTATTTTAGCACCTCGCCCAAGTGCAATATTTTTCAGCATCTCATTTGTACTCTTCTCTAGCATATTAATAAAATGGCTCCACATTGATTGTCGCTAAGAGACACCTTCATCAAAGGGCTTAGGAGACACCTTCATCAAAGAGCCTATTAGACGGCTTCATCAAATGATAAAATGATAACATACTTTGAGGATCTTTTGAGTTGACAATAGAGTGCATTCATGACGACATTAATTGAGCATTCTTCAAGCCTTTTTTGAAACAATAATCACTCTTGAAGCATAGTTGAAGACCAACACTTGAAGACTTGTTTTTGTTGAAGCAATCATCCTTGGAGTATAGTTGAAGACCAACACATAAAGACTTGTTTTGTTGGAGCAGTTAGCCTTGGAGCATAGTCGAAGATCAACACTTGAAGACATGTTTTTTTGGCGCAACCATAAAGGTTTGCTAAAGAAGACCTGAAGTTTTTGTAGAGGTATATTTAAGAGCACTTTGTAGACCTATCTTGGATACATTTTTTAGAAGTATTTGAAGATTTTGATGGAGGCTTGAAGTAGTATTGAAGTCACCTTAAGGGATTGAAGCAAACTGAGAGGGTTGGATCCCTAGAGGATTGGAGTCATCATACAAGGTTGGAGCTTTGTAAGAAACTAGGTTGGAGCCTAGATTAATATGTGAGGATTTGAGTCCTCATACAAGGTTGGACCCTTGTGAGAGACCAAGTTGGAGCTTGGATTTGTAATTGAATATTAGATTTTATATTGTACTCCAGCAAGATCTTATAATAAAATTTTCCCATTTTGGTGGGTTTGGAGCATTTATGTTTTATGGGAATTTGCTAAAAAATATGTGTTGGGTTTATTGCATGCTTTTGTTATCACTGTTAATTTTTCCATTAGGAATATTACATCTTGAGAGGCTTGATTAACATATGAAGTCAGATTTGAAACAAAAGTAAAGTAATTCTTGCATATCTAAGGACATTCTTTAAAGCACACATGAAGAGCCTAGGAGACACCTTCGTCGAATGATAAAATGATAACATATTTTGAGTTGACAGTAGAGTGCATTCATGATGATACTAATTAAGCATTCTTCAAGCCTTTGTTGAAACAACAGTCACTCTTGAAGCATAGTTGAAGACCAACATTTGAAGAGTTGTTTTTTTGAAGCAAGCAATGTTGGAGTATAGTTGAAGACCAACACGTGGAAGACCAACATTTGAAGAGTTGTTTTTTTGAAGCAAGCAATGTTGGAGTATAGTTGAAGACCAACACTTGAAGACATGTTTTGTTGGTGCAACTATAAAAGTTTTGCTGAAGTAGACATGAAGTTTTTGTAGAGGTATATTTGAGAGCACTTTGTAGACCTATCTTGGATACATTTTTTAGAAGTATTTAAAGTTTTTGATGGAGGCTTGAAGCAATATTGAAGTCACCTTAAGGGATTGAAGCAATATTGAAGTCACCTTAAGGGATTGAATCAAACTGAGAGGGTTGGATCCCTAGAGGATTGGAGTCATCATACAAGGTTGGAGCTTGGATTTGTAGTTGAATATTAGAGTACTCATTCAGGGTTGAAGCCTTGAAGGAGTTAAAGACTTTGTTGTACAAGTTGGAGCTTGGGTTTTTAGAGTCCTCAAATTCATTAATAAAATTATTTTCTTGTTGCACATCTTGTGTTTTGGTTTAATTGATGATTTTAACTATCATAATATAACAATTGTAAAGAAATATTGATTCAACCCCCCTCTCAATATTTCCAACACTAGCACACCTTACATTTTTTTCACCTTGCAATATTTTTATTGACATGCTAGAAGGAACTTTCACAATGAAATGTTATTGTTGGTAATATGGTTGTTTATGATAGAAGGAAATATAACATGTGTTAGAGTTCCTTCACCTTGGAATTTTCTTACTAGCAATGTGCTTGTGTTTGTGTTAAAATGAAATATAGCATGCACTAGATTTCTTTTGGCATGCAATGTTGTTGGTAGTATGCTTGCATTTGTGCTACACGTAAAGCTAACACTCATTATATTTCTTCCACCTTGCAATGTTGTTATTGGAAATATGCTTGTGTTTGGGCTAGAAACTATGCTATATTTCTTTTTCTCTGCAGTATTGTTGTTGTCTATTTGGTTGTTTATGATAGAAGGAAATCTAGCACGTGTTAGATTTCCTTCACCTTGGCAATGTTATTGGAAATGTGATTGTGTTTGGGCTAGAAGTTGTGCTAGATTTCTTTTGCTCTACAATATTGTTGTTGTCAATTTGGTTGTTTATTATAGAATGAAATCTAGCACGTGTTAGATTTCCTTCACCTTGGAAATGTGCTTGTGTTTGTGTTAGAAGGAAATATAGCATGCACTAGGTTTCTTTTGGCATGAAATGTTGTTGTTGGTAGTATGCTTGTATTTGTGCTACATGTAAAGCTAACATGGATTAAATTTATTTTACTTTGTGATGTTGTTATTGGAAACATGCTTGTGTTTGTGATAGAAGTTGTTCTAGATATCTTTTTCCATGCAATGTTGTTGTTGGCAATATGCTTTTGTTTATGTTGGAAGAAAATCTAACACGCTAGATTTCTTTCACCCTACAATGTTGTTGTGTGCTTGTGTTTGTGCTATGCGTAAATCTAGCACATGTTAGATTTCTTTTGCTCTGCAATATTTTTGTTGTCTATTTGGTTGTTTATGATAGGATGAAATCTAGCACGTGTTAGATTTTCTTCACCTTGACAATGTGGAAATGTGCTTGTGTTTGGGCTATAAGTTGTGCTAGATTTCTTTTGCTCTACAATATTGTTGTTGTCAATTTGGTTGTTTATTATAGAGGGAAATCTAGCACGTGTTAGATTTCCTTCACCTTGGCAATTTGCTTGTGTTTGTGTTAGAAGGAAATATAACATGCGCTAGGTTTCTTTTGGCATGGACTGTTGTTGGTAGTATGCTTGTATTTGTGCTACATGTAAAGCTAACATGCATTAAATTTCTTTTACCTTGCGATGTTTTTATTGGAAATTTGCTTGTGTTTCTGATAGTAGTCGTTCTAGATATCTTTTTCCTTGCATTGTTGTTGTTGGCAATATGCTTTTGTTTATGCTGGGAGCAAATCTAACACACTATATTTCTTTCACCCTACAATGTTGTTGTGTGTTTGCGTTTGTGATATGCGTAAATTTAGCACGTGTTAGCTTTTCTTCAACTTGCAATATTGTTGTTGGCAACATGCTTCAATTTTGGCTCGAAAGAAATCTAGCATGCACTAGATTTCTTTTTCACTGCAATGGTTGTTGACAATATGCTTTCGTTTGTGCTAGAAGTAAATCTACCATGTGCTAGATTTCTTTTATCTAGAAATGTTGTAATGTGTTTGTTTATGCTACAAGGAAATCTAGCATACATTAGATTTCTTTTACCCTTCTGTGAGTTTATTGACAATGTGGTTGTATATGCGTTAGAAGGAAATCTAGTGTGCACTAGATTTCTTTCGTATTGCAATGTTGTTGTTGGCAATTCAATTGTTTGTGTTAGAAGGAAATCTAGTATGCGCCATATTTCCTTCACCACGATGATGTTATGGCAATATGGTAAAAGGAAATCTAGCATGTGCTAGATTTCTTTTGCACTAGAGTGTTGTTGGTAATATGTTTGTGATCATGCTTAACAAAATTTGGCATGCGCTAGATTCTTAACCCCTACAATGTCATGTGTTCGTGTTTGTGCTAGAAGGAAATCTACCACACACCTGATTTATTTTGTCTTGCATAAGGTGTTTTTGACAATATGCTTGTTTGTGCTAGAAGCAAATCTAATATGCGGTATGTTTCTTTCACCCTACAATATTGTTATGTGCTTGTGTTTGCGAGAGAAGGATATCTAGCACGTGTTAGATTTCATTCACCTTGCAATGTTGTTATTGGTGACATGTTTGTGTTTGAGATACAAGTACAAATAGCATGTTAGATCTAATTCACCTTGCAATATTGTGATTGGAAATATGCTTATGTTTGTGATAGAAGAAAATCTAGCACGATATAGATTTCTTTTACCCTACAATATTGATGTTGCCAATATGTTTGTGTATGGTGGGAGGAATTCTAGCATGCACTAAATTTATTTTGCAATGCAATATTGGTGTTAGCAACATGCTTGTGTTTGTGCTAGAATAAAATCTAGTATGCAATAGATTTGTTTCACAATGCAATATTGTTGTTGGCAACGTGCTTGTATTTGAGCTAGAATGAAATATAACCTACATTGGATTTCTTTTGCAATGCAATATTGTTGGAAATGTACTTGTGTTTGTGCTAGAAGGAATTCTATCATGCATTGGATTTCGTTTGCCCTATAATGTTATTGTTGGCAATGTGTTAGAAGTAAATCAAGCTTAGGTTAGATATCTTCGACCTTGCAATGTTGTTTATGGCAATGTGATTGTGTTTGTGCTAGAAGAAACTCTAGAATGTGTAAGATTTCTTTTACTTCCCAATGTTTTTGTGAGTAACATGCTTCTATTTATGCTAGAAGGAGATTTAGCATGTGGTGGATTTCGTTCACCTTAGAATATTTTGTTGGCAATGTGCTTGTGTTTGTGCTAGATTTATTTGACCATGTAACGTTGCTTCTAGCAATATTCTTATGTTTGTAGTAGAAGGAATGATATTGATTGTTAGCTTTCATTTGAGGTGCAATGTTGTTGTTCGAAATGGGCTTCTACTTGTGATAGAAGGAAAGCTAGCACACATTATATTTCCTTCATAATGTAATGTTGTTATTAGAAATATGTTTGTTGTTATGCCAGAAGGAAGGTTATAATGTGTTAAATTTCCTTCATCTTGCAATGTTATTGTTGAAAATGTGTTTGTGTTTGTGATAGAAATAAATCTTGCATTTGTTAGATTTTTTTCGCAATGCAACATTATTGTTGGAAATGTGCTTGTATTTGTGTTAGAAGGAATTATAGAATGCACTAGATTTATTTGTTCTTGTTCCAAAAGTAAAACTATCAATATTTCACACTCACCAAGGTTAGTGCTATGATATTATTCTTGGCAGTGCATTTGTGATTATGCTAGAAGGATACCTAGTGATTACTAGCTTTCTTCTAGACACCATTACACTTATGCAACCAATGCTCTAGGGGTGACATTGTCTCAATAATCACAATGGTTAGAGTTATAGCTTTTGATGTGCCCTTTTATTGAATTTGGAACAATTTATGGAGATCAATGATAGTGAAAAAGAATTGTATATAGATATATGTTGTTGTTGGCACTACATTTGTGCTTGAGTTGGAAGGAAAGATAATGGTATAGCTTTCCTTTTGGCACAAACACAATAATCCAATCATAATTATTTGATCCATGGAGAATAATGTGATCTTTGTATAATTTTGAAGTTTATGAATAAATGTATTATTGAGGTATACTATATTTTTCTTCCAATGCAAATATATGCAACTTTAAAGTATCAAGCATAATTTTTTAACATGTATTGTTTTTCTCTCTATTTTGTTGTATAGTTATGAACTTCCAAAAACAATTTCACTAATGTTTGGATGCATAAGATAAGACTCTTCCTCATCAACATAAGAATGTAGGAAAACTCAAATCTACACTTTTCGAGGACCTAAAGTTATCATCCCTTTGTATCCATCCTAAATAGTATGTCCTTAAATGTGTATAGGTAGGGAGTGCTAACATTGGAACTAAAGATTTGTAAAATGCAATTTCTTTTCTGTTGAAAAATTCTAAAGAAAAGTGCTAACATTGGAACTAAAGAAAAATTCTAGTTTGCCTTTTGATTATCAAGTTCAAACTTCAAACATCCTCACTAAGTGAAAATATAATTTCTCCTTTTCATGGGGGCTTTTAGACATCTTATGTAGCATCAATCTTTGAATTTCTTAGATTTTCCAAAGGACCATGTTTTGGTTCTTCAACTTCTACAAATTTCTTATGATAATTATTCATACACATGCATTAAGACTAAAGTGTCATTTCTGAAGTTAAATAGGAACTTGGTAGTTTGATATGAGCTGATATTTGTCATTCAAAACTTTTATTTGGAAGAAAACCTGTAGTTTGGCTTTTGATTATCAAGTTCAAACATCAAACATCCTCACTAAGCGAAAATATAATTTCTTCTTTTCATGGTGCTTTTAGACATCTTATGTAGCATCATCTTGGAATTTCTTAGATTTTCCAATGGACCATGTTTTTGTTCTTCAACTTCTACAGATTTCTTATGATAATTATTCATACACATGCATTAAGACTACAAGTGTCATTTCTGAAGTTAAATACCAACTTGGTTGTTTGATATGAGCTGATATTTGTCATTCTACGATACTATCTACATCTCTAATTTCATGGTCTTCATATATGTTTTTTTTGTGTAATTTTCATGTAAAGTATTGTTTGGTAGTAGGCACTAGATGGCGGGGAACAATGTTTCATTAAATACAATATGACTTCCATACTATTTAAATTATTGCATCTATATTACTTTTTTGAAATTTGTGTGTTTTTGCGAAAATATAAAATCACACTTTACATGGTTCAACCTTTTAATTACAATTTATGATTTAATTGTTGTTACATAATTGGTACAAGCTAGAATGGAAAATAAAATTTTGGCAAAAGGGGACTATGTTGATCTCCTTATTAATGATCAAGTCGTTGGGCTAGGAAGGGTCGAATCTACAGAGTCTGGAACTTATTATGCCGAAGAAAGGGTTAATGCATGTTATGTTGCAATTTTGATAATTGATGTCACTCAACCACATTTGATTGAGGATGTTGATGAAGGGGACATATGTCCATGGATGATCATGGATTTGAGGCACAACATAGGTAAATCAAAATATTGAAGCATGTGTTCAAATATTATTGATAGTATAATACCTTTTTTTGAGTAAATACTAACCTTATTTACATTCGTTTATGGGTGCAAATGTTTCTTCTACATTTTCTATTGGAGACAAGGTAGATCTTCTACAACATGGAGTGAAGGTGCGTGAGGGCTCCATATTCAATACAGAGCTTGGAAAGATGGTAAATAAAGGATGCATAATGGTTAAAATTGAGAAGGTGTTAAAACATGATGCTGCTCTACCACATCCAACAGGATTTGAGCATACACTAGGGGGTGCATTGGAATCTTATGAAATTTGGCCAGAATCAGATTTGCAACCTCACTGTCATGATCATGCCATAAATATTCCCCAAGATAGGGTTAGATTCATTGTACATCAAACATCCTCACTAAGTGAAAATATAATTTCTCCTTTTCATGGGTCTTTTAGACATCTTATGTAGCATCAATCTTGGAATTTCTTAGATTTTCCAAGGGGCCATGTTTTGGTTCTTGAACTTCTACAAATTTCTTATGATCATTATTCATACACATGCATTAAGACTACAAGTGTCATTTCTAAAGTTAAATAGGAACTTGGTGGTTTGATACAAGTTGATATTTTCCATTCTATGATACTATCTATATCTCTAATTGCATGGTCTTCATATATGTTTTTTTTGTGTATTTTGCATGTAAAGTACTTTTTGGTAGTAGGCACTGGATGGCGGGTAACAATGTTTCAGTACATATAATATGACTACCATACTATTTAAATTATTTCATCTATATTACTTTTTTGAAAGTTGTGTTTTTGTGAAAATATAAAATCACATTTTACATGGTTCAACCTTTTAATTACAATTATGATTTAATTGTTGTTACAGAATTGGTACAAGCTAGAATGGAAAATATAATTTTGGCAAAAGGGGTCTATTTTGATCTCCTAATTAATGATCAAGTCGTTGGGCTAGGAAGGGTTGAATCTACACATTTTGAACTTATTATGCCGAAGAAAGGGTTAATGCATGTTATGATGCAATTTTGATAATTGATGTCACTCAACCAAATTTGATTGACGATATTGATGAAGGGTACATACATCCATGGAAGGTCATGGATTTGAGGCACAACATAGGTAAATCAAAATATTGAAGCATGTGTTCAAATATTATTGATAGTATAATACTTTTTTTTTTAGTAAATACTAACCTTATTTACATTCATTTATAGGTGCAAATGTTTCTTCTACATTTTCTATTGGAGACAAGGTAGATTTTCTACAACATGGAGTGAAGGTGGGGGAGGGCTCCATATTCAATACCGAGCTTGGACAAAAATTGCATGGAAATATGGTAAAGAAATTACGTATAGTGGTTAAAATTGAGAAGATGTTAAAACATGATGCTGCTTTACCACATCTAACAGGATTTGAGCATACACTAGGGGGTGTATTGGAATCTTATGAGATTTGGTCAGAATCAGATTTGCAACCTCACGATCATGATCATGCCATAAATATTCCCCAAGATAGGGTTAGATTCATGTGTACAAAGGTTTCTCTTACACATGAATGCATGGGAACAAGCATGTGCATTGCCAAAGGAGTGCTAGTTAATGTACACGAGGATGACATTGTTGAAGGTGAAGCACTAGGTGAAATGGAATTTGGTATTTTTTTGGAAGAGATAGATGGAAATTGTGAAATATGCTGAATTGGGGATAAGTTTATACGTTGTTTCGTTAGATGGTCAATAAATAAGTTGGTGGACAACAAAGGTGTGATATTAAGGGTTAAGGAAAAGTTCAAGGAGCCACCCAAGGAAATGGTGATATGGGATGTTATAGAGGACACAAATCCCTTAAACAAATGGGATGGGTCTCTTTGTAATGAAAAAGATAGAAACTCAATTGATATGCATGTAACAAGGCCATATAAAAGGATTAAACAAGTTATGGAAAATGAAGAAATAAGAAGATTCGACTATAGCGGTGTTAGCACCCCGGAGTGGACCCCCGGAGGTGAAAAAAGACACAAAACGGGGTAACAACTAAACCCGCTCAGCCTTGTAGCTAGCCCTACAAGGACAGGAGAGGGCTCTCTCCGTGAAAAGGATATTCAACAAATTACAATAATGGACTAATATTAGGCTAGGAAAAATGATAGGAAATAATTTTAATAAATGAAATGAATTTTCAGGGATGTGTGGGACAAAAGGGACAGTATGTAACTGGGGAATTAAATCAGGACAAAGGGTATTATGGGGCAAGATAGGCAAGATATTTAGCAATCAAGTTGAAATAAGATGGAATGGAAAGACTGGTGAGGAGCTGAAAAGGGCATAAGAAATGGATCCTTTTCAAACAAAAGAGAAAAAAATAGAGTATGAATGATTTCCCAAGGCAGAGCATATAAAATGGATTCTACCTTTCTATCTTGAAAGCATTCAAAAAGGGATGTTTATGAATGAATGGTGAAACATAACAATTTACATATGAACACAAAGAGAGAAACAAATGCTAAATCTCATACCACATGGATCCCACAAATCAGAGCTACATCTCTTATTAATTCCCTGTCAAACTGTACAATGGAGCGCATAGCGTTTTTTCCACACTATTCCCCTACTGCTGAGTTACAGATTGCTTTACAAATTATTTACAATTACATTAAATACAGTTATAGGGAACACATATCCTGAAAAGGAGAGACATTTTAGCAATTTGAAGAAAATTTAAAGTGTAATGATAGAAAAGAATTCAAACAATTTGCCCCTGAAAATAAGGGACAACATTACATTTTGGGACATCTGAAAATTTTGCTGTTATATCCAACGAATGAGAAGAAAAATTTGTAGAAAGTATCTCTTTAAACCATTGCCAAAGATATCTGACTTTTTCGTATTTATTTCCTTGACCTATAGACTATCTCTCACTGTTTCCATTATTACCATTTGAAAGAAAGCTGAGTTCTGGGGAATGCTTTTGAAAACAGAAATGAAATGAAATTACGCTTTTGTGAAGGGAAAAATTTATTTTGAATGGGAAAAAGGGAAGGGAGAGGTAGTGGGGTCCGCATCGCAATCGGGATCGGAGTCGACGGAGCAGAGGGGATATGATATAATAAAACATTTACAATACATGTTTGCGATGGTATCATAACAATCAAGATCGGGGGGGGGGGAGGCAATATATAACAAAACATTGTAATATGTTCCACGACGGTGCCATCGCAATCGGCGATCAGCAGAATGGGGGGGAGATATATGTGAAACACAACCTGAAACTTTCGATGCGATTAGCACGTGGGAAACAGGGATGAAAGACAAGACAAAGGGATTTTTGTTTCAAAACACATTAAAAAATAGTTGGGCACTTTCATAAAGGAGTAAAATGATTTATATTGAAAGAGCGGAGGGCTAGCACGGTGGGACCCGGGGATTATAATCGCAATCAGAACTGGGAGATCGGGGCAGTGTATTACATAATTGAATTTTGCTGATGCGATTTGAGAGGAGGCAATGGGCAAAAAATGAAATAAAACATCGTTTAATACTTACAGAAGGAAATGGGCTTTTGATTATAAATGGGTGGAGGATTTATGGTGGACCCGAGGGTCAATCGACATCGGAGATTGGAGAAGGGAGCGGAGTATAACATATGTGAAAACGCCGATGCCGATAAGCGCGGTGGCTTTTAGGCTGTCCGATTGGATTAGGCGATCGACGGCTGAGGAACAATTGCGAGGTGTTAATCGGGGGGGGGGTCTTGCCATCAGAGATATTCAATCGGGGCAATCGCATCGGAGTTCTATAATAGGCCAATCGGAACACACAATTAAATGTTGCAATTGCGATTTTCGGATAGGGAAATAATTATGGATCACCAGGGTTTATTATAATAAAGACTTTAACTTTATTATAAGGTTAAAAAGTATGAGGGGGAAGTGGTTTGTGTATTGCGATGCGAGGTGTATTGCGATGCGACATGACTTTATAATAAAATCTTTAAAAATGTTTATTATAAAGTTTCAACGGAGTATGGAGGGGAAATGGTTGGAAGGCGTGGGGAGGTTATAGATATAAACTTTCTTATAGAAGTTTTAGGGGTAATGATGGGGAAGTGGTTTTAATCTCATAAGTATTTTGGGATTTTAATAATGTGACTATGTAATCGGAAGGGAAAAAAGGGATTTATAAAGAAAATATTAAATTTTAATCATATAAAGTTGAAGGGAAAATGGGAAATAGGGATTATATGAGGATATAGGGGACTTTTACTTCACTTAAGCATAAATTTCAATCCAGAAGTCAGTTTTAAGAGTGCAGTATACCGTTGGAAAGCTCTTTCCGGGCCCTTTCTGATGGATCTTTTTGGAAGGTGATTTGGCGCTAAAAATGTAGTGGAAAACTTCTATGAAGGCAGGGTGATGACTTTGTGGAGATAATAGCTTCTGAATTGTGACTTATTACATATGATGACATAAAATTACATAATGAATGATAATAAAGGCAAAATATCATGTTTTCACCTCAAAACATGTTTTTGAGGAAAAAATTACATCAAGCTGAATAAAATATTTCTTTGATCTTCCCAGGTGTTGTGACTTCGAGTTTATTGACTTCCTCATGACCTTGCTAATATTTATTGACATTTGACTCATTAATTTGACCATGGTGAGATCCTGGAACCTAATGAGACCCATCCTATGACCTAATGACATGATTTTTGAAAGTGAAAGTGACTCATGACCAAAGACCATAGAAAGGAGAATCGGCAAGTTTCACATGAGGGAAAACTGACGAAAAATCACTACCATCAATGAATCCATGACCTAGCAGAATGGTGAAATTTATTCGGTATGAGACTCCTAATATGAAAATGAAAAAGAGAAGTTTTGATCACTGATGGCAGTATGACTAGTACGGCCCACTAACATTGGCTCCAATGGGGATGGTAGCTCCTTGGAGGTGCCAAGAACACCATAGACCAAGTAGCCTTATCCATTGAGCATGGAGTCAAAATCTTGGCTTGACCACAATGGAATTGACTGACTGGCGAAGATATGTCAAAACCAATGGAAACTACCATCATCCAAAACTGGTGTGCTTTGAGTAATTATATGGTCCAGACGGTTCAACAAACTACTCATAAAAATGTTCTTCACACTGGATCAAAGTGGTAAGGACAATAATCCTAATATGTCAGCATCTGTTTTGCTCAATGATTTCTCTCAGATTCGCCTTCTAATGACAGTAGCAGCAATTTGAAGAAATATGACTTGAATCCGGTTATGCTACTCAGATCTTGATAAATTGCAAGCATAGTTCCAAATGATTAGTATAAAGATCTTAAAGGTCGCTATAACGACAACTATTGATTTCCATTAATACATCAATGCTCTGCTCTAGGTAATCTTCATACCTTGATATTAAAATCTTCCTAACATCTGTGCTTTCTTTCTCTGATGATTTCAGAAAGTTGACAAAAGGATCTTGAAATTTGTGAATAACCAATCTCTGTTGATGATCCCAAACAAAACAAAAGTCTTCTTATTCGGTCTCCCTCTCTTGTTTAAAGTACTGGTCTGACCTTGTCAGCCTTTCTTGACAAATTGTAGTGTTTTGATGGAAAGTTATCAACATCTTTTTGACACATGGTTGTAATGAAGGACTTGCAACAAACATCATCCAACACGCTATACTGCAGTTCTTAAAACTTGAAAAATTTGTTAGGGCAATATCGATTTTAGCGGAACTGCATTTTACTCAGACACATGTATTTTTCTAAGTCATCTGAAATTCTACTTTATGGTAAATATTCAAAACAAGATCAGAATCCTTATTTGATATTGATATATGTTTAGCTTCGGGTACTTATCTATCAAACCTTATTTAAAATATAGGTATTTTGTCTGAACATGGAGGACTTTATATCGCGAATGATTCCATCGATCGTTTAAAGGAGAAAATTCTCATTGATGACTTTAGGAATTTCACTGTCATCCTCAACGCCTCAACATTAAAACTGAGAGATTGTTGATTTCTAATTGCATGAAAGTTATCTTTGATGAACTGAATTGAAGCGAAACAAAGAGGCAAAGATCTTTCACTTACTTCCCAATTTTCCAGACTTTCCTCATCACTGTCCTGGATGATATGCATCGGATGATTACTGTTTTCAAGCTGTTGAAACGGAACTTCCTCCCACAAATCTACAGTTGATTGTGCTGCAAGACTAGCTTGTGTTTGGAAAAAATCATCATCATCGTATTGATCGAATTTTGGCAAATCATCAACATAAAACATATCATCAAGCACACATGTCATATCAACGGATCTCTCTTCTCCAAGATGTTCTATAACGCAGTCATTGTCAGATTGACGAAAACTGGGATAAGAAAGAGAATGTTTTGGATAGGCCATTTATTCTTGAATGTCATTTTCATTCCTTGTAGTGATTTTTCGCATCATTTTTTCCACTGCGCTTACTAAAAGGTCAAGCTTTACCTCTGAAGGTGTCAGGTGCTCTGCAACATTCTTCTTTTCTTCTTCCTTCAGTTTTTCTCTTCTGATCAAAAGATTAGCTTCTACATCTACTGCACTGTTTTGTATCTCTTCAAGTGTTGCTAAGTTCCTTTCTCTCAGCTGAAACTCCATTTCTAGATCAAAAGCGCCCGGGTAATGTAAGAGAGCCGATCCAGGAGGAGGTCTTATATTGGCAGGTATCGAATAATAGACTCGATTGAATCTGGCAAAAAACTATTGTACTGTCTCCCCTAACTGTCTTTTCAGCTGGGCATACTCTTCTAAAATCAGGAAAGGGTTTTGTTTGACCACCCATCTGTTGAGGAAGACTTTGAAGAACTGCTGGAAATCTAAGATGCTCGCATCAGGCAGGGTTTTGAACCAACTCTTGACTTTTCCTTGCAAAGAAAGAGCAAAAATCCTAATACTAACATCTTCTTTATCAACTTCAAAAAGGTCTAGGAAAGTCTCAACATTCTGCACATGTTGCTCGGCATTGATGTTGTCACATTCACCATCAAACCTCAGCAAATAAATGTAATAATTTTCAGGGAAAGCATGGAGTATAGGAGGTAAGATGAGAGGTTTATATCTATCCGGGATTATAGAGGGTCTAGGAGTATATACAGGAGCTAGAGGATGCGTCTTTGTCTCTTTAGGCTCATCAATTTGAAGAGGGTCATCATAAGATTTGGAAAAGGGATGGAGGCCAAGATCAAAAGAAACCTCAGTATTTATACTTTTTGGATAGGTAGAACCAAGATTTTGGTCACCTTTATCATGCAACAAATTCTGAAAAAAATTCAGGACAACTTCCGGAAAAGTAAAGAAGTAGTTTGCAAGAAAGAAGATTAGATTCTGAATACCATTCCACTTTGGATACCTGAACTTTGTGTAAGATCCTTCCATTTTCCTACAAAAAGAGTCAGTCCTCCAGTGGAGTCTTTACATTAAGTTGGAGTCGCCAGGTGAAAAATTCAGCCTTCATATGCATCTGATTGTTGTTCACCATCAGCATTCAGATATAATACTCTGTGATTCTTTACCAGGGAAGATATTACTGGGGTGTTTAATCCTTTATGCTCTGATATCATTATGACTTTGGAACAAGTGCTAGAAATTATATTCCCTTCTAATGTTCTTTGAAAATGTTCGCTTGCAATAATATTCAGACCTATTAAACAAATATTTTACAATTTAATGTGATATTGGAGACCCAATTAAAATACTTAAGCAAACCTTATTACTCTGGTCATAATATCAAAATGTTATAATAGCTGTGCGATTCCTTTAAAAACACCAACCCTCGAAATTTATACCATAAACCCATTTAACGTGACATATATTTCAATTAGCAGGGGCCCACGCATCCACTTTTCAGATTTTTATGAATAAAATAAACATTAAATATTATAAAACCATTGGGCCATACCTTGATTTATCACTCGTGCTCCTAGGCGCGCGATTGTCGTTGGATCTGACGCTCTCTAGATCGAACGATCCTCGTTAATTTCGCGTTTTTTCAAAGACCGAAGTTTAACACATGAAAGCTGTGTGATATGGGTGTTATTTGGGTGATGGCGTGCCCAAATATTACTAGATCACATTTTTTTTGGTGTGGTTTTGCTTCAGGCCAAAAGCGACATGACAAGGGTGGTTTTGGTATCCGAAACCCGCTGATGGTAAATGAACTGCGCTTTAACTCGGGTTTAACACTTAACTACCGGCGTTAACTTCAACGGCTAGGTCCCACTTAATATTACTCCACTGATAAAGAAAAAATCTCTTTACTTTCAACCACAGATATTTCAAAAGGTTCGTCGCGTTCTCTATAACCAAGGTTTTTAACCTTAAACATAGGTTTCAATTTTATTCATTCCGCACAGGCTTGAATATGATTTTCTTTGAAAACAGAATAACACATCCAAAGTGCCGAGAATATAAGCTCAAATAAAGTCAAATCGCTATTCCCCTGTGGAGTTGCCAGAGATGTTAGCACCCGAATTGGACCCCAGGCTGAAAAGGGAAAAACAGGGTAACAACTAAACCACGCTCAACCTTGTAGCTAGCCCTACAAGGTCAGGAGAGGGCTCTCTCCATGAAATGATATTAAATGAAATAAAATAAATGGACTGACATTAGGCTAGGTATAATGATGGGAAAAAGGTTTTTAATAAAATGAATGAATTTCGGGGATGTGTGGGATAAAATGGGATAGTTTGAAACTGGGGAATTAAATCAGGACACAGGGTATTTCATGGGGCAAGGTAGGCAGGAAAATTTAGAAATTAAATTTTAATAAGGATGGAATGGAAAGACTAGTGAGGAGCTGAAAAGGGCACAATAAATGGATCCTTTTCAAAAAAAAAAAAAAAAAAAAAAAAAACAGAGTATGAATGATTTCCCAAGGCAGAGCATAAAAATGGATTCTACCTTTCTATCTTGAAAGCATTCAAAAAGGAAATGTTTATGGATGAGAGGTGAAACATAAAAATTTACATATGAAACAAAGGAGAGAAAAAAATGCTAAAT
Source organism: Pinus albicaulis (assembly GCA_034641835.2). NCBI lineage: Eukaryota > Viridiplantae > Streptophyta > Pinopsida > Pinales > Pinaceae > Pinus > Pinus albicaulis. The sequence continues at coordinate 131,440,642 of CM076575.1, forward strand.
CTCATACCACATGGATCCCACAAATCAGAGCTGCATCTCTTAGTAATTCCCTGTCAAACTGTACAATGGAGAGCAAAACGTTTTTCCACACTATTCCCCTACTGCTGAGTTACAGAACGCTTTACAAGTAATTTACAGTTACAATAAATAGGCTAAAATGTGGGAACATAGATCCATAGAAAAGGGAGTTGTTCTAACAGCTGAAGAACTGAAGTGCAGTGATAGAAAAGAATTCTAACAATCTGCCCCTGAAAATAAGGGACAACATTACATTTTGGGACATCTGAAAATTTTGCTGTTATATCCAATGAATGAGAAGAAAAATATGTAGAAAATATCTCTTTAAACCGTTGTCGAAGATATCTGACTTTTTCATATTTAGTTTCCTCGGCCTATTGACTGCCTCTCACTGTTTCCATTATTTTCGCTGAAGAAAACTGAGTTTAATAAAATGCTTTTGAAAACAGAAATGAAATGAAATTACGCTTTTGTGAAGGGAAAAATTTATTTTGAATGGGAAAAAGGGAAGGGAGAGGTAGTGGGGTCCGCATCGCAATCGGGATCGGAGTCGACGGAGCAGAGGGGATATGATATAATAAAACATTTACAATACATGTTTGCGATGGTATCATAACAATCAAGATCGGGGGGGGGGGAGGCAATATATAACAAAACATTGTAATATGTTCCACGACGGTGCCATCGCAATCGGCGATCAGCAGAATGGGGGGGAGATATATGTGAAACACAACCTGAAACTTTCGATGCGATTAGCACGTGGGAAACAGGGATGAAAGACAAGACAAAGGGATTTTTGTTTCAAAACACATTAAAAAATAGTTGGGCACTTTCATAAAGGAGTAAAATGATTTATATTGAAAGAGCGGAGGGCTAGCACGGTGGGACCCGGGGATTATAATCGCAATCAGAACTGGGAGATCGGGGCAGTGTATTACATAATTGAATTTTGCTGATGCGATTTGAGAGGAGGCAATGGGCAAAAAATGAAATAAAACATCGTTTAATACTTACAGAAGGAAATGGGCTTTTGATTATAAATGGGTGGAGGATTTATGGTGGACCCGAGGGTCAATCGACATCGGAGATTGGAGAAGGGAGCGGAGTATAACATATGTGAAAACGCCGATGCCGATAAGCGCGGTGGCTTTTAGGCTGTCCGATTGGATTAGGCGATCGACGGCTGAGGAACAATTGCGAGGTGTTAATCGGGGGGGGGGTCTTGCCATCAGAGATATTCAATCGGGGCAATCGCATCGGAGTTCTATAATAGGCCAATCGGAACACACAATTAAATGTTGCAATTGCGATTTTCGGATAGGGAAATAATTATGGATCACCAGGGTTTATTATAATAAAGACTTTAACTTTATTATAAGGTTAAAAAGTATGAGGGGGAAGTGGTTTTTAACGACGGAGATTTATATACATGAACTTTATCATAAATATTAGGGCAATGGTGGGGAAGTGGTTTGTGTATCGCGATGCGATGGGACTTTATAATAAAATATTTAAAAAATTTATTATAAAGTTTTCAACAAAGTATGGAGGGGAAGTGGTTAAATAGCATCGGAATATTTGTATGCGATTGGGTAATCGAAAGGGGAAAAAAGGGTTTGTAAAAGAAATATTAAACTTTAATAACATAAAGTTTAAGGGAAAAATGGGAAAAAGAGGAAGGTTAGGGTATAGGGGACCTTTTACTTCACTTAGGCATAAATTTCAATCCAGAAATGTAGTATACCGTTGGAAAGCTCTTTCCGGGCTCTTTCTGTTGGATCTACTTAGAACATGATTTGACGCTGAACCTACTGTGGAAAACCTCTCTGAAAGGCAGGGTGATGACTTTGTGGAGATGGCAGCTTCTGAATTGTGATTTATTACATATGCCGACATGAAATTACATAATGATGACAATTTAAAGTAAAGTATCATGTTTTCACCTCAAAACATGGTTTTTAGGTGAAAATTACATCAAACTGAATAAAATATATCTTTGATCTTCCAAGTGCTGTGACTTTGAGTTTATTGACTTCCTCATGACCTTGCTGATGCTTATTGACACTTGACTCATTAATTTGACCATGATGAGACCCTAGAACCTAATGAGACCCATCTTGTGACCTACTGACATGACTCACAAAGTGTAAGTAACTCATGAATAATAGACCATAGAGAGGAAAATCAACAAGTACCACATGAGGGAAAACTGACAAAAAATCACTACCTTCAATGAATCCATGACCTAGCGGAATGGTGACATTTATTGGTATGGGACTCCTAATATGCAAATGCAAAAGAGCAATTTCGATCACTGATGGCAGTATGACTAGACTGACACTAACAAACTCTCTAATGGGAGTGAGGTAATTTGAGCAACGTCACTTGGAAGGCGTCTCACATGAGTAAATACAAGTGGAGTGAGGATGAGGGAGTGTCACACCCTCGAGTTAGTGTTGCGACGACTGAGTGGTGGGGGGCGCGACGGGCACCCAACTTGGGTATAACGTGTGACGATGATGTGCAATATTGGGCACGCCATATTGGCGAACGCCCACCTTGGGTGTGTCGTGTAGCTGTGGGTAGAGCCATGTGTTTTGGCAGATGTGATGAGCGGCAACGTCAAACGGGTGTGTGCCCCATAGTGGGTAGACGAGTCAAAGGCATCAGGCGAAGTTGTGTTGGTAAGCGCGTTCGGTGTTACGGGAGCGTTGTGTAGTGATTGGGCAAGCTGGGTAGGATAGGGTGCGGGTGGCCAATCAGTCATCGAGGCGGATCAGGAACTCGTGGTGGCAAGGGGAATCATGGGTATATTGATTTCTCTGAGGTAAATGAGGAGTAGGGTATCTAGCATTAATGTTTCTTGGAGAAATATCATCTAGTACTTATCAAAAACCTAATGGAAAGAGTATTGGACACAACTGAGAGAATTTTAACACTGCAAATGGATTCAGAGAATCTTGTAGTGAAATGTAACACTTCGATATCAAAATTTCAATTTTCCATTTATGGCGTGACACAATTAAAAATTATTGACATAAATGACTAACTCATATACTTGTTGTACTAGTCATATTTTTATTCTTGGACTATAATAGTGATTTACATTAATCATTATTAATTTTTTCACTTATTATCTAGTCATATATTTTAATCCTAGGCTAAATTAGTCATTTAAGTTAGTCGCTTTTAGTTTAGTCACTTATTATCTAGTCATATATTTTATCCTTAGACTAAATTAGTCATTTTAGATATTCGTTTTTAGTTTAGTCACTTATTATCTACTCGTGTATTTTATTCCTAGACTAAATTAGTCATTTTTAGTTCGGTTACTTAAAATTGCTCGAATTTAGTAGTAATTCACTTGAAATAATAGCGGTGACTAAATTTTTTAGTCACGTGGTCATTAATTTCATCATTTTTTACTAGTGCATGGAAGAACTCATCCTCCAATCACAGGAAAACTCCCCGAAAGAGCCACAAGAGTTATTGTTAAAACTGCCTTGCAGAAATAACGCAATTCCTGAGTGGAATAATGCTGTAGGTGGCGAAAATGAGTTGGCCTGCTGCCAATGATCTGATATCAACCCAAGAACTCTCCAAGCTGATCTCCCACAAGAAGGGAAACTCCCTCCTCTGCAAAATCAACTCGGACAGTGGGTTTCTCAACCCTCCCCAACAACACCCTGCAACTCAGCTCAACCTCCTGCAGAAACTGCACTGAAACTTTAGACTGAAGCATGGCACCAATGATGGATATGAGGAATGATGGATCAGATCTCTCCAAAGAGCTACTCAAAGGGAAGAGAAGGAATTCCTGAATAGGAATCCCTTAGTGCTAAGCAGCACCGGCAATCTCAGTTAAATAGCTAAGAGAGAAAAAGTCTAAGCATACATGAAAATGTAATACATAAGCTAACCTCCAAATTTTTTCCATCCTCTTTCTTATAAACTAAATGAGCCTTCTCACCTTGGGTCCCACTCAATAGTGTTTCCACCATCACATAAACAATCTCCCTCCAAAACTTTATTGTGCCTTCATTAGAGCCACTCCTCTAAACTGCGCTGTTTGATTTGGTCAAGGTTGACCACTTCAATTTGCTTCAGCCCTTTTCACACCTAAGTGTCTTCAATCCAGCTCACATATAGCTATCTAGGCTGAACCACATTCACATTGAGCTCTTTTATTTGCTGAACCACTCCTCCTACACTTATGTTGTTGACTTGGTCAAACTTGGCCTTGTCCACATGCAAAATATCCCTATTCACACATGAGAGTGTAAAATCCAGCTGGAATTATTATCCCCTTACAAAACATGAGGGATTTTATCCTTATTTCTGTAATGCATGGGTCTCCTCACCCTTTTATTCATCTCCTAAGTGACAATGGAAAAATTCAATATTCCAATTTGCTGTATGCAAATTTTGAAATATTACAGTCCTCCCCTCCCAAATGTTGCTTGTCCTCAAGCAACTACAAGGATAGGATTGAAGAGCATCCTCTTCTCCCCTATAGCAACCTCATAAGATAAAATCCTCCAAGGATCAAGGTGCTGCATCATCAATGTATCTCCAAGTTGCCCCTCCCAAGTAAACAAGCTAGCTTTTGGTGAACACCCCAAATAGCTATCATTATGTGACAGTAAGATATCAATGGAGGCAAAAATGGGTGGTCTAAAGGTCTTCTTGAGGCATGTGGTTTGATATATATCGGGATCTACCATCCCCATGTGAATCTCCCATCCCCAAGCTATCCTCCATACAAAATGAGTTGCCTCCAAACTTGGCAACTCCTGAAAATCATCCTACACCTTGAGCTCCTGCAAAGTAGGTGGGCTGAAATTTTGAACATGGTAGACAAAGTGGCCTACCCCATGTTGTTCTCCCCTCCACTTAAGATAAGTGCAGAGAATTTTCTGACCGTGGACTACAATAATGTTTCTCTCAAATGGCAAGAAGGAAACTAGATCTCCAAAGATCCCTTTCCCGGCGTTGTAAATCAAGCTGGCCCAAGCTGTCTCATACATGATGGGAAAGAAATCACCACTATATGGCATCCCATCCATCTCATGGCTCTCCTGATAAAGAAACAAATATTTTGCTGCAGTGGCCATGTCTCTTCCCATGCTCCCCTCAGAACATGTAATGCAGAAAGTGTGGGGATGCTCCTCCCCCAAGAACACATCCACCCAATGTGTCCCTCCCCCAATCATGCTCCCCATAAAGACAAGAACAACATCAGAAAATGGGCTTATGATCAACATCGAAATGAAAGAAAGACTGAAGGTTTCATGTGGTGCTGGAAGGTACCAACAGTCTCCCAAGTGGTCACAGCGCAGTCTTCTCCACTGCAGCTTCAGAAAATAGCCTGGCAAGTTGTTTTTTGACAAATGGCTTATTATGTAAGTCATCACATCCACTAGTAAATAGTATATGGCTGAATGTATCAACTGAGCATACAAGGAGTAACCAAGCACTTGCCCCAGGTCATGTGATAGATGGCTATCTCCATCATAATAGCTCGCCAAAATTGGTCCATGGAACCCCAAGAAAAAATTGCCCCTTTGTAGAACAATGCACTGCAAAGAAATGGTAAGAGCATGAAAATATTGTGTTGAACAATCAAAAAGTGCAAAAATAGAATTCTTACCATGTAATGAAAGCAAGATAGTGACAAGATACCTAGATGAGTCCTCCATAGTGGTATGACATAACCATATGAAGAGGAATGAACCATATGCTCCATGAAAATCCCCCTTCTCATGCCTGGAAATCCAAGTCAAGGAGAACATGCCACAATAACAGATGAGTCCATCCACTACTCTACCAATCTCACCTCCTCCATGCCCACCAAGTGCATAAAATATGAAGTGAACCTGGGAACACTCCATCAACAAGTCCTTGCTCCACAGTGACATCGCTGTTGGCCCATGCAAGTAGGCCCCTGCCAACTCATAAATCCATTATTTGACATGTTCAATGTCAAATAATGCCCCCATAATGTTGCCATCTCTTCCTCCTGCAACATCATGCAAAATGGGAGAGAAAATCCGCCCTTGCTCCCTCTCAATCCTCCAAAGCAACAAATGTCTTTTCTGCCTCATCATACCTCCATCATACAACCCATGTGGTGAAAAAATAATGACCATATCATCATAATTCATCCACACTACTTGGTGCTCCGTGATGCAAGTACCCTGCCAAGTCCCTTCCATCCACATACCCTTGGAAAAAGGATATGTCTCATGATGACCAAACTCTTTCAAGAGCAGCCAACGCAACCAAGCCTCCTGCTGCCCGGTATCATATATTTTCAAGTAGCCTACTAGCTTCTTGCTCTCCATCCACTCCCATTCCTCTCGATGTGAGGGCCTCCCATCATGATCAATCTTGGTACCCTTCCAAAGAAGACTACCCTCCTCCCAAATCAGATTTTCCTTCTTGCATTCCATGGGATGCTGAAATGCAACTCCTTGGAGATATCCTAGGAAAGATCTCATACCAATGATCATCTTGAACCCATAAGGATCCAATTGGGCTGAAGGTAAAGCCTCCTCACTACTACCTCTTGATAGTGCTGTAACCCTCCTCCAGGGTGTTTTGGTTATCTCATGTCTCAACTCTCGGATGAAAATTTGATTTTGCATAAATTTGTTTGGAGCAAAGTTCACCCCATCCTCCAAGAATTCACACCCAAACTCTCATGTGGTGTGTAGCCCATCAGTGGCCCATTAGGATGATGTTTCATTCCTTCCTTGATCAAGCCAAGGTGGCATGACGCAGTGCTATTATGTGGTTCCAAATGAGCAGCCTGCAATGATATACAATCCTCCATATGGTTTGCTGAAACAATAGGAGGTGAAAATTTTGGCATACCTTGATGAAATTTGGGGGTATCTTGTATTTCTGTAAGGGCTTCTCCCTCCAATAGGTTGGCTCCTCCAACTGAAGATGTTGAGGACTGCTCCCCCTTAGTTGTGACATCGTTGGTACAAGTCTCCTCCACTGGTGGTGAGGGATTCTCCTCCTCTGATTTTCCTTCACTAAATTCTCCCATCAATATTTTAGTAAAGTCAGCAAAATTGACCACTCCTGTATGGATCGAATGGCTGAACCACCAAAACTTTTCTTCACCCTCTAGGTGCAGTGCTACAATCTCTACAACCTCCCTTTCTACCACCGGATGTAGTAGGAAGAATGCATCAAGTCTCCTTGCCCAAACCCTTGCTGCAGATGAACCAAAATAGGTAGAAAATAGAAAAATATTGCCCTTGATCCTTCCTTGGTCACAAGGTCTTATTTCTTCCTCCAGATGAATGAACTGAGGGAAAGCTAGATTCTCCTTGAAGGCTCTAGGTTGGGATTTGTACCCAACAAGGTATTCACTTAGAACCATGTGATCTAAGTGTCCTCCATCTTCCGAAAATTTTTCCTTCCTCTCAAAGGGAAAGGATATGTCCCACTACTTTGGATCTCTCTGCAACACTAGTCTCTTCCTCTGATCATAGGAAGTGCATGGCTCTTCCTGCCCTTGAAACTTTCTAGGAATTTCACTGCTCCTTTTTTCTTCTTCTTGTTCAACCTCCTCGGAGAGGCTCTTACTGGATTTGAAAAGTGAAGAGAGTAAGATCATCCTCTTCATCATCTTGGCCTTGCTCTTTTCTTTATAGTACTTTTGATTGAATTCCATAGGCTGAGCCAATGATCTTGCTTTGATACCACTGTAATATCCCAAAATCGGGACAGTTTAGATAGCATGCACTAAAAACGCAGTTCCAGCAACTTGTGCTATAAAATAAAAAAATTAAATCTTGGATCCCATATATTAGTCAATATACAACCTAAATCCAAGAATAGAGATGAAACAAATCAAACTAGGTGGGTTAAACAGATCTCCCACAATTAGGATTGCTAAAAACAGCTAAAACCCCAAACACTACAACACAAGGAACTCTGCATAAAAGTGACTGCGCAATCTAAGAGAGGGTTTATACATAAAAATGGTAGAGACAAATAGATATGGAATTATATTAGACAGTATGCTCAGAAAAATGAGATCTAGTCTCCTTTATACAAAAGCTAGAGAACCCGGGAAGGGTTTCTAGGAATTCACTCTGAATACAAATGTGATTTTCAGCAGTAGGTGACTAATCACTGCAAAATGAAGCACATGAGAGTACAAGGCTGTAAGAATGAATATCTAATGTATATCTTAACAAAGGGCTTCCCCCATGGAAGAACTCATCCTCCAATCATAGGAAAACTCCACGAAAGAGCCACAAGAGTCACTGCTAAAACTGCCTTACAGAAATAACGCAATTCCTGAGTGGAACAACACTGTAGGTGATGAAAATGAGTTGGCCTACTGCCAATGATCTGATATCAGCCCAAGAACTCTCCAAACTGATCTCCCACAAGAAGGGAACCTCCCTCCTCTGCAAAATCAACTCGAACAGTGGGTTTCTCAACCCTCCCCAGCAACACCCTGCAACTCAGCTCAACCTCCTACAGAAACTGCACTAAAACTGTAGACTGAAGCTTGCAACCAATTCTGGATATGAGGAATGATGGGTCAGATATCTCCCAATAGATACTCAAAGGGAAGAGAAGGAATTCCTGAACAGGAATCCCTTAGTGCTAAGCAGCACTGGAAATCTCAGCTAAGCAGCTAAGAGAGCAAAAGTCTAAGAAGACATGAAAATGTAATACATAAGCTAACCTACAAATGTTTTCCATCCTCTTCCTTATAAACTAAGTGAGCCTTCTCACCTTAGGTCCCACTCAATATAGTTTCCACCATCACACAAACAATCTCCCTCCAAAACTTCATTGTGCCTTCATTAGAGCCACTCCTCTAAACTGCGATGTTTGATTTGGTCAAGGTTGACCACTTCAATTTGCTTCAGCCCTTTTCACACCTAAGTGTCTTCAATCCAGCTCACATATAGCTATCTAGGCTGAACCACATTCACATTGAGCTCTTTATTTGCTGATCCACTCCTCCTACATTTATGTTGTTGACTTGGTCAAACTTGGCCTTGTCCACATGCAAAATATCCCTGTTCACACATGAGAGTGTAAAATCCAACTGGCATTATGATCCCCTTACACAACATGAGGGATTTTATCCTTATTTCTGTTATGCATGGGTCTCCTCACCTTTTTATTCATCTCCTAAGTGACAATGGAAAAATTCAATATTCCAATTTGCTGCATGCAAGTTTTGGAATATTACATCATATATTGTCTTGTTCATTAGATTAGTTGTAAAATGAGGTTTTCCCTCAAAGTGGATTGTATTCCTTGACTTTTGATCATTTTAAAAATGCTTGAATCATAACATTTGGTATCAAGAGCATATGGTCCTAATTTTTTTCTCCCTGACCAAGGCATCTTGGCATTTTCACTATCACCTTTTTTTCTTGGGTAGTTCCCCACAACAAAATTTTGAGGAGACTAGGATGAATAAAAATGTACCCATGGTTAACATTTCATATTTTTCTCACTAAAATTTTGAAAATATATCCAATATAAGTAAGGATTTTTGGCCAATCTTGAAAATAGTCTCAAATTAACCATCTTTTTATTTTCACTATAACTTATTTTCCAGGAAGTTTCAAAAAGTGAAATTTTGTGGAGAATGAGGAGAAATATCATAATACAAGTGATAAAAATTTTAGGTTATGATTCATCATAATTTCAAAGATATTTCCTATGGAATATAGGTTTGGGACTAATCCTGAAATCAATTTTAAAAGAGAAATCTTGTAACTTTCTCTGTACAAATATTTTTGTGTAGTTTCAAGCTTTGAAACTATCAGAATTCTGAGCAAATATAGTGAATAACACATGAAAAAAAGTCCATATTTTGAATCATTATAAATTATGAGATATATCTTTCGAAAACTTGAGTGGCTTAAAAGATTTTTCTAAGGTTAGCAATGTTCCAAGTCACAAAAAAAATCCTACAATTTCCTCTAGTCATCATCTCTCATAGTACGAAAAAGCTCCTAAAAAAAGGTAGTAAGGGATTAGTTGTTAAAATTTATTTTAGGTTAAGCAGGAGGATGAAAATATTCCAAAGGAATTAAAATTCACCTTGGAACATAATTATAGGGTCTTCCAAGAAATTCCTAAAGTTCTACCTCCATCTAGAGATCACGTACATCATATCAAAATAATACCTAAAAGTAATCCTAATAAAAGGGCTTATATATATTCATCAACAAAAGGGGGAGAATGATAAAAATGGTACTGAAGATGCTAGATTCAAGTATTATTCAACCCATTATGAGTTCATTTTTAGCTTTGAAGGTGAGATAATAAATTATCAGAGGATGAGTCTTGATTATATAGGTCTAAACAAAATCATCATTAAGGATAAATTTCCTATCCCAAACATTGATGGACCATTAATGAGCTTCATGAGTGGTTTAATTTTCAAAACTTGATCTTAAATCATGATGCTACTAGATCAAATTAAGAAAAGTATATATTCCCAAAACATATCTTAGAACGAATGAAGGGCACCATGAGTTTTTAGTCATGCCTTTTGGGTTGAGTAAAGCACCTTCTGCTTTTCAAAGCCTCGTGAACATAAATTTTCAACACCATGTTGGAAATTTTTTGTTGGTTTTCTTTGATGATATGCTTATCCATAGCAAATCATGGGAAGACCGCATTGAACATCTGGATAAAGTTGTACAAATTCTTGAGAAAAAAAAATTGTATGTAAAAAGATCCAAATGTTCTTTTGGGAAACAAGAAGTAGAGTATTTGGGTCATATCATTGCAAAGGAAAGAGTTATAGTGGACCCTCAAAATATCCAAGCTATTATAAAATGGTTTACTACAAAGAACATCAAGAGACATAGAGGATTTTAGGACTTATATAATATGATCATAATTTTTTTTTAAAATATGCATGCATTAGAAACCCACTCACATCTCTCTTGAAGATAAATTCAATTGTATGGAATGAACAAGATACTTTGGCATTCTCTGTATTAAAGGATGGCATGTATTCTAGACCAGTATAAGCAACACCTAATTTGGGTAAAAAATCCATAGTAAAGTGTGATGCATCATGACAATAAACTATAGTGTTGACACAATGTTATGTGGAATTATGTATTATGGATAAAACATTCTTCCCTAGACATGTGTTAATATAGAACAATAGGTCAAAGAATTTACAACTATATTTCCTAACTGAAAACAGAGACACAGAATGAAATAAGAAGGTTACTTGGAATCCAAGCGCTTCCAAAGTCTCCTTTTGTCGCTTTTGCTATAGCTTCAAATTCCAGCCGGCTGTGAAAAATATTTCCTGCAAGAATAAACACTAAAAAACAAGAGATAACAAAAATACAGATGTCTATTCAAGTCAGTTATTTAAACAAATAAAGCATAAACCATATACATCAACAAAGACATCATAATATGGAAAATAAAAGCTTATATAGATGCATATAGGGAAACATAAGCAGTAATATTTATTAATGATAGAAGGGGAGGTTACAACTCAGTGATTGATTTAGTGTCACCATCTCCAGCAGCATCCCAGCCTCATCACAATGCAGATATATCCAATAATATGTCACTCAAATCATCTCCTCAATTGAAATTCCACCAGCATTTCTCTACTCAAATTCTCCTTATCAAACACTAAGATTTGTGCTCAATTTATAGAGGATCTGAAGGTAGTTTTACAATCAATGAATTTCCAATAATAGGCAAGACATGTTCCTAATCTTGTAGATGTCAAATGGACACATGGATTTGAATATTGACACATGTGAACTCTTCTATAAGGCACTAGCCAAGTGGAGATTCAGGAACAATGATAATTTCGCTCCCAATGTGACTAGCTGTAATATTCCAAAATTTTCCCGTAATAAATTGGAATATTAAATTTTGCTATTTTGACTTAGGAGTTGAATAATTGGGTGAGAAGGCCCATTCATAATAAAAACATGGATAAAATCCCTCTAGTATGGAAAGGGATCAGCCTTGGAACTATATTTCACACCCTCATGTGTGAAAGGAGACATTTGCAAAGAGGCTAGGTCAAGTTTGACCAAGTCAAACAGCGCAGAGGTATGAGGTGGAAAGAATCTTATGGGACAGTGCAGAGAAAGAGGAGGGAATATTCCTTGAAGGAGGAAACCCTAAAACAGTGGGACCCATGGAGAGGGAGCTCTCATGTGTTTAAAAGGAGGGCAAGGCAGCCATTGTTACTCATGCATATGATTATTGATTTTGTGTCTGCTTAGACTATTTGCATTCTACATCTATTCAGCTGAGTTGCTGTGCTGCTTAGCACAAGGAATTCCTATTTAGGAATAATTCTCTTTTATTGAGAAGCCTCTTGATGGATTTTTACTTATTTTCTTCACATCTAGGCTTGAGGCCAAGCATCCTCCTCCAAGACAACGTTATTCCTGAAGCAGGATAATTTTGTGTTGCAGGGTGTTGCAGTCAGGAGTCACAACAGCTCTTCCATCACCTATTTTTCAGAGGAGGAGTCTTCCTTCCATTTGGACGATCAATTTGGAAGCTATCAGAGTTTATTTCAGATCTTGGCACTTGGCCAAATCATTCTATTCCACCTACAACGCAGTTACCCTCTTAGACTGCGTTATTTTCAGAGTGCACTTGAAGTGAGGGATTGCAGTGTTGATTAAAGGGTGAGATATTAAGTGATAAGATCAGAATTCACTTAGAATATCCATTTGAGGAGGTATACTTGAGATTTTTCATCATCTTTAGCCTTCTCTATTCATTTCCATATTTGAGTTGCAGCTGCTACCCAGCAACTCCGACATTTTTTCCATTTTGTATATTTCAGCCAATCCTTCAGAGGATTGATGTATTATTGATTTCAGGGGTTAGAGCCTTGCTCCCCAACTTTAATTGAGCCATATATTGTCATATCCATGTATTGATATCATTTTGCAGTGGTTCTCCATAATAGACTGCACTTTCATAGCCAAGGGTTTCATATGTGTAGCAGTCTTCTTTCATTTCTTGTACATGTATTATTGAGGCTTGGATTGCCTTCCTTGAGTGATTTTTTCCTCAATAAATTGTACTCTTTCTACTGCTATAACAAAATTTATTGGCTATTCAGATCTTCATGAGTTCATGGTTGTAAAATAACTTTGTTGTTCCAACTCTTGTTCAAGCATTGTTGTAGTCCCTTCACCGAGCATTTTCTAAGGACAAATAGGTGTGGGAGATCTGTTTAACCCACCTAGAAGGATTTATTTGAAGCCTCCTCTTGGATTTAGCACTTAGAAAATTTTTTCTAAGGGATCTGGGTCTTGGTTTCAATTCCTGTAGCAGCCATTACTGGAAAATGCGTTTTCCAGTCATGCCTTGCTAGCTGTTCCAGATTTGGAATATTACAGTGGTATTAGAGCATAGTCTTGGCTCAGCTTGTGAGTATAACCCGAAGAATATTAGAATGATGAAGAAGATGCGATTTCTCTCATCAGTATTCATAAACAAGAAGATCCTCTCCAAAGAGGAAGAGAAAAAAGAAGAGGAAGGACCATGCACTTCCTATTCTCATCAAGAAGAAGACAAGCATGAAGGACACTTGGATTATCAGATTCTAAGTGAGTACCTTGTTGAGTACAAATATCAACCTAGAGCCTTCAAGGAGACTCTATCTTTTCCACAATTCATCTAGTTGAAGGAAGAGAAGAGACCCTACAGCAGAAGAGAAATCAAAGGAATTAGATTTATGTTGTCTACCTTTGATGCGTCATCTACAGCAAAAGCTTGGGTGAGAAAGTTGGAGGCATTTTTCCTACTACATCCTGTAGCAAGGAAAGAAGCTGTTGAAATCTTAGCGCTGCACATGGAGGATGAAGCCTATGTTTGGTGGTTCATCCACTTGAGCAATGCAAGGGTGAAAACTTTTGCAAAGTTCACTCAAAAGTTGATCCAAACCTTTGATGGAGAAAGAACAAAGGAGGAAAATCTCACACCACTTGAGGAGCTTTGTCCTAACGTTGTCACACTCATGGAGGAGTAGCCACATGCATTAACAGTTGGGGCAGCCAACAATTTGGAGGAAGTAACTCTTGTAGCCCTACAAGAAGTTCCCAAATATCAACAAAGTATGAAAATCTTTCCACAATTTATTGCTGTAACAAATCTTTTTGATAATTGTGGAGATCTACTTTTACATGACCAAGGGTCAAATCACACTTCTACTCTAGAGAAGCTTGGTTGCATTGTGCTGTGCAAGATAGAAACATTCAAGGAGGAAACAAACCATCATCCCCATAAGCCATTGTTGGATTGTAAATCACACTTGAGGTTGGGGTTTGAAGACTTGAAGGATGATAGTAGACATATTGGAGTGAGAAACCCTTTCTCCTTTCAAGATGACACTTTATCAATGAGCTCCTCTTAGCTCAAAGAGGAACTTCTACTTTCACTAGATCCAAGACCTCATTGGTTTTGGAGGCCTATTGTTGAGAGGGAGGTCTCATGGAGAGATCTCATTAGAGGTGCACTTCAAAACACCATGGAGTGAAAATATTTTCTTCCTTTCTCACAGGAGAAGATAGAAGATGGAGGACATCTTAGGATGGATAACATTTCTCATGCTTGTGTTGGAAATTCCTTGAGCCACACACATCATGATGGGAGGTTTTTCCTACCACCTGTTAGTCATCAGTATTTTTTACCTGTTTTTGATGATTAGTTTCCTTAGCTGAGTTTTCTAGAAGGCTAATCTCAATATGTCAATTTTTCATCTAGAACACACCCCAAACAAATTTTTGTCCTCCTAACCCTCACGAGCCTATGATAAGAATAGTCTTTAGTTTTAAAGTCATATCTTGCTTCAGAAAGTCTCCATTTTTGTACGTAGCTATCATAAATTTGTTTCTCAGCTATCATTTTCCCTTGTTTCTCATGCCATTCGCTATCCTAAAGGTTGAAAAAGTGTCTGCTCCTCTATCCACGATCATCTTGTCATATGACAATCTGATCATGCCTAAGAAAACACTTAGAATCTATGACTATTGTCTCTAAGTTAGATAGTGGTGTTTAGGGATTTTTTTTGGCTAAGATATCCTAAGCCAAAAAGCTTGTGTCTAGTACCCGATCAACCATGAATCTTTTCCTATTTTTCAAAACAAGCCTTGATTTTTCCATAGGTCGCACACCACTAAGAGGTCACTTTGTCTCATTTAAGAAGAATTTCAACAAAGATCCAAATCGGAAAAGATGAGGATGTTCACATCACAGAAGAAATATCTTAGATCGGTGAAATCTCCATGAAACACCAAAGGAGCTCTCCAAGGTTCAAAAGCATATGTTTTTACATCTGCGGGGGTGTAATTGAATGATGATCATATTGCAAATGGGGAGCAAAGGATCAACTTAACAAGTTTCTCATCACTTGAAATATTTTGCCTTCAATAATTAGATGAGTACAGCAAAGTAAAGAGTAGAAAATGTACATGGTTTAAATCCAAAGGCTTGCGAAGAGCGAGAGATCATTCCTCAAATCAAATGAACACAAAAGCCGAGTGATGTTGATCAACGGTGCTCCATAATCTCCTCCAAAAGCGGTGCTTCATAATCTTTCCAAAGGGCATCATCATGTAGGGCATAAGAAACAGGTGCTTCTTATGTTACCTTGAACCCGGGATGTGAACATTAGTTAAAGGAAGTTTCAATATACCTGCGAAAACACGATCAACAGGAAAAGATAGTTCAATGATTTCTAGCGGTGAACACTCTCCATATACCAATCACATTTCTTCTGGTCTAGATTTCATAGTGATATTTTACAAAAGGGATATACATCTCGAGAAAATTCCTCATAAAGCAAGAGGACATTAGGTTCAAGTGATTTTACCAATGATAAATGTCAAATTTCACTTTGTTTCCTATTAATATTCTTCAAGCAAACATACAAATCAAGGTACAATGATTGAAATAGATGAAGATCCTTTGTTTAATGATAACCTCCTTCAATAATAAGTAGAGGGTTAGAAACACATGATGGAACCTCCTTCATATAAAAGCGAGAGGGTTAGTAAAACATGTTTGTGGTTTCCTTCACAAAAAAGTAGAGGGTTAGAAAAACATTCTTGTGACCTCCTTCACAAACAAGTAAAGGGTCGGCATGTTTTTAAGAAACTTCAAAGTTTGATTTGCGCCACTTCCTCCAAAGATGAACGAGAGGATACATCACCAAGATTAAAATTGTGTTTGATAAAGGTTTCTTGTGGCAAAGAAAGGTTGAAAAGAAGCTTGAGTGGTGAAACAAATGAAAGATGATAAGTTAAAGGACTCTTTCACATCGAAAAGCCAAAGATTGACATAATGATGCTAACAGAGGCCTCTATTCTTATGTTTATGAAAGCCTTCTTCAAAGGATGAATCAAAGGTTATAATTTTGATTAAAGTAGCCTCATACGAATGATAAAAGCATTAGACTAAGCTCGTTTCAGTGACTTCTGGCTGATATAAAGATAGTCCACCGGATGATTTATGTGCAAAAAGGCATTCTTATTTTTAAACGGTTTTCATTATGGTTTATCAGAATTAATCCCTCCAAGTGATGAATAAAGGCAAGCAAAAAGTTATTTTCTCACCTCATTTAAAAGACATAGGGCATTTTTAAGAATAGGTGAACTTTCATTGTTTGAAGGCCCCCCTTCATCATGAGCTAAAGGCCCAACAATGACTTTAAATAAACATTTGGGGTCACAGATCATATGGATCAGCCTATTCAAAAGGTAAAACAAAGATGTAGGTGGCCAATTCTTGGTGGATACAAGCAATTTGCATTTTTAGGTATTTTAAATTAGAGGATAAATTCAAGTTTCAAGTTTGAAAGGCCACCTTCGAAAGAAAAAAAAGGCACTTTGTATGATAAATATAATCTCTTTATGTTTTAAATTGATCTCTTTGGTAAACAAGCAAAAGGAGAAAACACATGGTTCGGGACCTCGTTTTCTTCATGGTGTGGGTTTTCATTATGGTTTCAAGAGGCTGTAGTAGTAGTTTTAAAAAGGATGACCTCCTTGGAAAACAATCAGTAGCTCAAATCATGGTTTAAAGGGTCTCCTTACTTCACAAACAGTGGATTGGCATAGTGGTTTTAAGATGGCTGCAGCAGTATTTTTATGGTGACATCTTTGTAAACAAACAGAGACCAACACAGTTTTCTAAACACCCTCATCACTTCATAAAACAGTGGATTTTCATTATGGTTTTGAGAGGCTGCATTAGCGGTTTTAAAAGGATAATCTCCTTGGTAAACAATCGGGGATCAAATCATGGCTTGTAGGCCTCCTTCATCACGCAAGCAGAAGACCAAATCATGGTTTAAAGGCCTCTTCACTTCATAAAACAATGGATTTACCTTATGGTGTTGAATGGTTGCAGTAGTGGTGCTTTTGTGAGCTGCTTTCACATGATATACAATGTCACAGTTTGGAGAAAACCTTTGATATGAATAGGAAAAGAACACTGGTGTTTTTAAGCCTCCTTCCTCATAAAAGAGAGGCCTAATGAGGTGATTCAAAAATGACAAGTGACAAGGCCACAGTTACCCTTGATAGTATTTTCTAAAATAACAGAGAGAATTCATATGAAAGAGACCTCTTTCGGATCACCAACAAAGGAGAATAAACTATGAGGATATGTTCAAGTTTTATTTAAAAAGACACTTACAGCAAAGGAGAGGCAGCATGCCTATTTTCAGAGAATACTAGGGTTTTCAAGGGAACTTTTCTTGGTTTCATGACCTCCATGATTAAATCGTCAACAAGGATTGTATCTTGAAGCTCTTACACCTCCTCCTATCCTTAAAATACCTCCATAAACATTTCCCATCACTCCTATTTCTCAGAATCATCATTTTTCTACGAAACCTAGTCTATTGCCACAAATTGACACTTTTTAAGACTAGGCCTGTGTTTTGAACTTTTGGACCCCTTCCCCTCACTCAATCCCTAAAATTCCACTTTCCACTACTCCCTAACATCTATCCCTATCCCCCAAAATTTCCCCAAGAATTTAGACAATCCTTAACCCCTACATTCCCCTCCCTCTGCAAGGCAGTCCTAAATCCTCACACCAAACCCTAATTTCCTCTTCCAACTAAGCTAGGGTTTGACATGAAAGGGAGACACAAGAGAAAAGGATTCATTTCATAGATCATGTAAGAAATAATATGTCTATACTAGATCATAAAAATCATGCCTCCATCATTTTCCAAGAATTCATTCCAAGAGATAAGCCATGTGTCACACCTAGGGCTAGTTTTGCTTAAAATTCTGTTTTGGACCAAACAAAGATGAATTTGGCAAAGTTGAGAGAATTTTTTGTTCATAATAGGGCCAAGAAGAAAAACCTCCATACGTTTTTACAAAGGTATCATGGTTTGTGAGAAACGTCAAAAATACACGTGTCACGAGAGATTTTCTGCACAGTTGGAGTGACCTTGGGAAAATCTAGTTTTATCAAAGATGGAGTATCCAAATGACTTGCTTCATGAGTCAAAAGCTAGCTAGACTTGAATATATTTCCAATTATCTATCATGAGCTCAATTTGGATTTGAGTAAGGCATCCAAAAGTAGCCTGCAACAGCACTATGAATTTCTGCACTAGCTTTCACTATTTTTTGACCAATGATGGGACAGTCATTTTTTGAACAAACAAATGAACACCAAATGATGACAATAAAGCATATTTGGAAAGTATACTTCCATAGCTTTCAAACGAGCCATCTCGGGCCCAATTATGACACAGGGAAGACTTCCAAAATATTACTACAAAAAGCGCTACGCGCCTGTGCACAGGAGCGCTGCGCCTCTCCAAAGGTCTCCAAGGGCGGAAAAAAACTGGTTTTTGCTCAAATTTTGGGTTTTTCAAACACAAAAATAATTTTTAAAAGGTATTTTTCATCCCTTTACACCTTTTTTTTGGATCTTTGAGCACATGGAAAGTCAAATTTAAGGAAGAAAAACAATGATTTCAAAAGGGAAAAACAATGTTTGAGGAGAAAGGGATTGTTATCTGTTGAAAAGCCTTTTTTAATTAATAATATCTTGAAAAATAAGTTTAAAAGAGGAAAAAATGTGTTATAAAGTAGGAAGGCTTATTTTCATTTGGCAAAAAGGCCTATTTTCTCAGTGATAAGGTAAAAACACAGTTTTAGGGAAAAATACGCATTTTCATTCAAAAGGACTTGTTTTGATCAGTGATATAAAAGACAATGAGTTCAAGGATCAATCATAAGTTTGTTTTCAAAATATAACCTTTTACCAAAAGCCAGTGTTGGAAGTAGCAAGGCCTTTTGTCAGTTAAAACTTGCTGGGTTGGAGTGGTTAAACTGAAACATAGTCCTACAAGGAGGAAAGCAATGGTTTATGCTAAAGAAGAAAAACTTGTTTTGGTAAGTCAGTGAAAGGAATCAAAAACAAATATGCCCCCAAGGAAAGGGCTAAGGAGATGGGCCAGCACAATAGGTTTGAACCCACTACTATCAAAGAGATCACTACATCCCTCTCAACCTTGTCCTATTTTCAAGAAGTGAGCTGCCTCTACTTTTGCAACAAAATCCAAGAGGTTACTAACTGCCCTCTCCTAAACTGAGTTATTTCCCTGGAGATTAGATGGAGAGCAGGTCCACATTGCAGATCAAGATTTTTTTCTTACTACTAAAGCAGCGAACAAGGCAGCCCAGATGAAAGATACAAAAAGAAATGATAGTAAAGCCAACAACCAAGAAACAAGATGAAAACAATGATAATGAAGATAAGGGAATTCTTCATAAGAGAGTTGAACAAACTGATGATGGTAAAGATGATTCACAAAAGATTGGAAAAAGCACAGATAAAGGAGGAGACAGTCCCTAAGGGAAAATTTAGGAAAACAATGAAGATAGTGGCAACATGCAAAAAAGCAGATGAAGGTAGTCACAATGATGACAAACAAGCACAAAACAGTGAGCCAAACTTAAAACTGCGCGAAACAGGCGCCTGGTAGAAAAAGTGGAGAAAGGCATATCTAGGCTTGAAATATTGGCCTCAAATTCCTTGCATACTTCTAAGAACCCATAAGGGGCTTGCTCGCCAAAATTGAACAAATTTTTACATGATTTTGTTTTTTGTGTTTTTTGGCCCTAATTGCACATTTTTCTAGGCGCTGCCATGGGTGCTAGGAGAATCCTCAGCTAATGAAAGTCATTTTTTTGGATGGATTAAATTTGGGGGTAGCTACTCACATATTTTTAGATCAAAAGGAGGTGTTTTGGTTCCCCAAAGAGGCAAAAATCAGTCAAAATTCACATTTCTGCCTCACATATCAGCAAATGAGACTCCCTTGGTTTTTTTCACTCAATCCACCATTTGACAGACTTCCAGGGATCCGTTTGGGGAAAATAAAGTAGTTAAAGAAACTAGACATCTAGGGATTTCCAACTAGTTATCACGGGCCTCGTGTCAACATCGGGAGGTACCTCAAACATTGTCTGCAAAACAAGCTTCTTTCTGTTGCTACGCTCCTATAGCATTTTAGCTAAAAAGGCAATTTTCTGAATATGCTCCTCCAAATGTGCGTTTAGCTATTTTTATCACCATGTTAGTGATTAAAAGTCAATATTATTTCTATTATTAGCTTAAATAGATATTTTTGAAGATATTTTGTGCCTTGGGCTTTGCAAAGCTTCAAGGACAAAATCAGATATTTGTAATAGGCCAATGGCCTTCTAGACACTCTTGGATATTTTCTTTCTCTTTGGCCTATATATTCCAAGAGATTTCATTGTAACAAAGGCTGAAATTGATGTTATAGAGCAATACATGGTATTACAAGCTTTGAAGAAAAACTTTGTCTCATGAAGTGGATAATTTCTTGTGTGACTTGGGGTGGAAGAGGACTGTTTGTAGGATTCCATGACTTGGTGAATGGTATAGTGTTCCTTATCTGTTATGTTTCCTTAGTTTATCATACATTTTTTCATGCTTCTTGCTTGTTGTAGGTCAGTAAAGAATAGATTTGAGACATGCCCATGGAGGCACCTCAAGTTTCTTGATTCATTATAGCTTCTATGTTTTTCTTCTTTCTTGGTTATGTCAAAGAATTCTTAACTGCTCTTTGATACCCTAAGAACTTGTTATTAGTTTCATTAATGGTTATTATGTATGCTATCTGGTATGATTCATGGTATGCCCCACATTACTCATAGCTAGCCAAAACCCCATCACTGAAACCTTTCTATGAATATTTGATTGTCCTAGTTAAACCAAAGAGGTCTTGTTTCGATCTTGCCCTTTTCCCATGCTCTGCAATCTTAGTTCAAAGTTCCCAATAACTCAAAATATGATGTTTAGGAGTTCCCTCTTCATAGATTGAGTTGTTTTTTTGACTTATTTGTTTTCCCAAAAGCCTGAAGGTGATTTTCCCAAAGTTAGAGGGTCTTATACTTCTATGTATCGCCTTGAATGTTTATTTTATGCATCTATCAGTTTGAGTTTCATTTATAGTGATTAATGGTTAGCCCTAACACATGGATGTTTTATGTAAAACTATTTATGCTTAAAATCTCTTTTTTTCTCACAAACTTAGTGTCCATCTCATTTCACTCCACTTAAAGAATCCATTTTACCTCGACCAAATCGGCCTTGCAATATACCTTGTACACCATTTGAGACAGTCTCGACCTTTTCGACCCCATAGCCCAGTTGATCTGACAATATTTTTATCTATTTATCCTTTGATCAATTCCTCCCTCAGAAACCTAAAACAAACTAAAAACATACTTAAAAAATAGCCTAAAATCAAATGCATAAGAAGCAAACAAATCTACATCCCTTGCATAATAGAGAGAGCCCTCTCTGAGTCCAGGAAGGCTAGGTCCTAGGGCTCCAAAGTTGGTTTGATGTTACCCTGTCACTTGGCTTGCCAATCTGCCAAATCACAGGACCCTAATATAATGGCGATCATGGTGGGACCTTGATTCAAAACATCCGAGGTACTCCTTAGGAAATCTCAAAGTCTCAATCAAACCTAGAAAAATTAAGTGTTATCCGAAGAGTAGAAAATAACTCTTTCACCATCTTAGCAAAATGATGATTTAGTTATAGGAAACTCTTAAAAACCTCAGGGCTACATAAAGAAACTCAGAAAAAACCCAAAACATCCTTAGATTGGTTTTTTGTCAGTATTGGTGGTGGACCATACACATATACCCTAAAAACAACTAAAAAAATCCACCTAGCAACTCCACTAGCCTCCAGTAGGCCTATTACTCCACTAGTCCTTATAAAATCTCCTGGAGTGCATTGAGAAATCCCAATCATGCTGATGGGGGACAAAAAAGTTCAAATCTTCCACCTGGGGACTCCACAACCCTCATTAGAGCAAAAGACTCCACTGGTAGAGAACTTTAGACTGGTTGAAAAGACACAGTGACACTTTCTGATTAGCAATGAAGGATCCAAGGATACAAAGGAGATATGATCCGATGAACAAAGATCATATCCTTGGATTCCCACACAAAATGCCTGAAATAAATTGGATGAAAAAACTACCTATCTTTCGAGATGAAAAGGTTGATGACCCCTTGCTACACCTCATCAAATTTCATATACACATATGGAGGTTGAAGGTTGAATGGAATGAGGACTGCCTCATGAAAATGTTTATGGCAACATTAGAAGATAAGGCGAGAAATTGGTATGAATGGCTAGAACCTAGCATCTTGTTTTCTTTGAAGGATTTCCACAAAGTATTTTATAAACACTATATAAGGCATTGTCCATCTCTATCATTGGCTAAAAATTGTTGTGATCAATCTGAAGACCTCATACAACACCTTGTGAACATTGATGAAGACTTAGGAAATTGGCATCCTGAGGATCTGTTAGAGGAGATTCATGCTTTTCATACTCTAGATAAACATCTTGGCAGCCAAGAAGAGTTGATTAAGGATGAAATCAAGTCTGAAATGGAAGAAAAATAAAAACCTGTATTATCTCTACCTTTATGCTTTGATTCATTTCATTTCATACAAGAAAATTGGCCTCCTAATAATATATCAGAGGAAACTCATGAATCTCATGCTTATTATCCCAAACATCAAGAAGAGTTGATTAAGGATGAATTCAACTATGAAATTAAAGAAAAATCAAAACCTGTAGGATCTCTACCTTTATGCTTTGAGTCATTTCAGTTCATAAAAGAAAATTAGCCTCCTGAAAATCTATCAGAAGCAACTCATGAATCACATGCTAACTATCCCAAACATCACGAAGAGTTGGTTGAAGATGAAAATAATCAAGAAATGAAAGAGAGCCCACAAGATTTATCTAAAGGCACAAGTAATGATTCATCATCTCTCTTAAGTAAGGCCCAAAAATACATTCATCCTCTAAATCATCTTTCCCAAGAGAAAGAGGATTATTGTAGTTATATCCAAAGAGAGATAAAAATGCCTCCCTTTTTAACTGAAAAAAATATGAATCAACTCATAAGCATACAGTCAGCCTCTGATCTTGCATACCATAAATCAAAAAATAGATATGTAAATCAATCCGAAATAAATAATCTAATAGTCAATTATGTATGGCTGGTGACATTACTTATATTAATGATTCTCCAAGGTTTGGTTAATATATTGATGATTATGATATTCAAGTAGAAGCTAATGTTGTAGAGCCATCAACAGTTGATTTATGGGATGAAGTTCACTATCATCAGATTGAAAGAAGTAATCAGCTAAGACAGGTCACCTATGACACTAAGGAGGAAAGCCTTGAGAGTTTAGAAGTAAGTGAAGAGTCTCTGACTCTTTTCTATACTTCACTTCAGTCCATTAGAAATAACGTTCATATAATTGGAAATCAGCAGTCTTTTAGCTTTGATGATGAGGTTGAGAAGGATGATGAAATTCTTGAGCATGTTCTAAATGAGAAGCCTTTTCCTGAAATGGTTGAAGAAATCATTTTGGACATGGAATCATCCTTAACTCTAGATTTACAGCCACCAAGTTCCATTGAGTTACAAATTGCAGATGAATAAATAAAGGTTGATAATCACATAAGGGTGGTCACACTATCCTCTCAAGAGGATTTACTGCCAAAGTGTATCCCTGCTCGTCAACATGATGACCTTCACATAGTTTTCAGTCCACTTAATCAGAACACATCAGCTTGGAAATAAGACTACACTGCAATATATGATGAGTCTGACAGTTCAAGTGATCATGAGCAAGGGGAAGAGTTTCTTTCCCAAGAAAGTCCCAAATATAGTCAAGTGGAAGAAAGGGTAGTCTTGAATGAAGCCTATATATCAAATCCTCTAGATCAGGTATTATTCGAAGATCCATTTGTTGTTTTCCTTGAGAAATATGAAGGAGTAGTGTGTTTTGCCTAGAACAGTCTGTTGTAGAAAGTGAGAAAATTTTTAGGCACTACTATTCGAAAACAAGCAAAGTGGAAGTGGCATTTTCATTTCTTCAGCACTCTAAAAAAGCCGAAACTAATTCCCCCATGGAAACATCTGCTTGATTGGCTTTGTTGGAAAAGAGATTTCACTAAATGAATGTATGTTGTGTATAGGTTATATTAGGATAGATATATAGGTGTGAAAATAAGCTCAACCTTCTGAGCATCGTTTCAGTTCTAGATTGTTTGAAGAAAAAGTAAAAAAATTGAAAATACAAAAACAGTAGAAAAGTTGAAAAGATGGCAGTTTTAGAAAATAGCAGAAAATCCCCATTTTCAAAAAATAGTCATGCTGAAAGTGCGCAAGTCTAAGTGCCACTACTAGTGGTCAAAATATGTCTTGTTCAGTTATATAGCCTAATCATAACTAGACATGTTTTAAATTTATTGCTGATAAGTTAGTGAAAGAAGGGATAGTCAAATTGTGTAAGCTTGACTTGTCAAAGAAAGTAGAATAGGAAAAGATACTAGTTCCACACGATCAAAACAGAACCAAAGAGGAAAAAAGGGACGAAAAACAAACCATATATCCTAGCCCTGATTTTTCTAAGTCTTGTTTTCATGCAAAATAATATTTGTGTGCAACTTGTCTTTTATGCCACAAACATATGACAAATCAAACTGTCTAATCCTGATTTGGTCATTTTTCAATTTCATGTTTTAGTTCAGTAAATGAAATCCTGTCAAACACCTTAATCTTGACATTCGATCTAGCATAGGTAGAGAATCATAAGAGTTCATCAGTTTAATCTAAACTCTCGCAAGATATAAGTGTAGAATTAGATAATTTATTTTTCAAAAATATCATGTCAAAGGGTTGCTAGTCAAAATGCACCTAAAGAAGAAAAAATGCTAGGAAATATAGCTTGGTAGGTAGAGATGACTTTGATGCTAATCATGCTGTCAATTTTCAGAAATAGCATCAAGAAAGAGAGAAATTTGCACCAATGGATAAGGCATTGGTCTTCAGAAGCCAGAGATCTGCATTTCTGGACACCTCCTGAAAAGGAGTTTCCCTCCCCAAATGGAGCCACTATTAGTCATCAGTATTTTTTACCTGTTGTTGATGACTAGTTTCCTTAGCTGATTTTTCTAGAAGCTAATCTCAATATGTCAATTTGTCATCTAGAAAACACCCCAAACAAATTATTGCCCTCCTAACCCTCCCTGTCAGCCTATGATAAGAACAGTCTTCAGTTTTCAAGTCATATCTTGCTTCAGCAAAGTCTCCATGTCTGTAGCTATCATAACTTTGTTTCTCAGCTATCATTTTCCCTTGTTTCTCATGTCATTTGCTATCCGAAGGTTGAAAAAGTGTCTGCTCCTCTATCCCTAATCATCTTGTCATATGACATTCTGATCATGCCTAAGAAAATACTCAGAATCTGTGACTATTGTCTCTAAGTTAGATAGTGGTGTTTAGGGAGTTTTTCCTTGGCTAAGATATCCTTAGCCAAAAACCTGTGTCTAGTACCAGTCAGCCATGAATCTTTTCCTATTTTTCAAAAAAAGCCTTGATCTATCCATAGGTCGCACACCATTAAGGGGTCACTTTGTCTCATTTAAGAAGAAGTTCAACAAAGATCCAAATCAGGAAAAGATGAGGATGTTCACTATCTGAATAAATATGCTTAGATCAAGAGAAATCTCCATGAAACACCAAAGGAGCTCTCCAAGGTTCAAAAGCATATGTTTTTACACCTCTGCAGGGGTGTAATTCAATGTTGATTAGTGTGCAAATGGGAGCAAAGGATCAACTGAACAAGTTTCTCATACTAAAATATTTTTCCTTCAATAATCAGATGGAGAGCTGTAAAGTAAAGAGCAACAAATGTACATGGTTTAAATCCAAAGGCTGTCTGAAGAGCAAAGACCATTCCTCAAATAAAATGAACACAAAAGACTGAGTGATGTTGATCAACAGTGCTCCATAATCTCCTCCAAAAGCAGTGCTGCATAATCTTTCCAAAGGGCATCATCATGTAGGGCATAAGAAGACAACTGCTTCTTATGTTACCGTGAACCTGGGATGTGAGCATTAGTCAAAGGCAGTTTCAATGTACCTCTGAAAACACAATCAAGGGAAAAGCTAGTTCAATGATGTCTATCAGTGAACACTCTCCATATACCAATCACATTGCTTCTGGTCTAGATTTCATAGTGATATTTTACAGAAGGGATATACATCTCAGACAATGCCTCATAAAGCAAGAGGACATTAGGTTCAAGTGATTTTACCAATGATAAATGTCAAATTTCACTTTGTTTCCTATTAATATTCTTCAAGCAAACATACAGAGCAAGGTACAATGATTGAAATAGATGAAGATCATGTGTTTAATGATAACCTCCTTCAATGGTAAGTAGAGGGTTAGAAACACATGATGGAACCTCCTTCATATAAAAGAAGAGGGTTAGAAAAACATTGCTTTGGTTTCCTTCACAAAATAACAGAGGGTTAGAAAAACATTGCTGTGACCTCCTTCACAAACAAGCAAAGGGTCAGCATGTTTTTAAGAAACTTCAGAGTCTGATTTGTGCCACTTCCTCCAAAGATGAACAGAGGATACATCACCAAGATTAAAATTGTGTTTGAGAAAGGTTTCTTGTGGCAAAGAAAGGTTAAGAAACAATGGTGAAACAAATGAAAGATGATAAGTTAAAGGCCTCTTTCACATCAAAAGCCAAATATTGACATAATGATGCTAACAGGCCTCTGTTCTTATGTTTATGAAAGCCTTCTTCAAAGGATGAATCAAAGGTTATAATTTTGATTAAAGTAGCCTCATCTAAATGATAAAAGCATTATACTAAGCCTTGTTTCCAGTGACTTCTGCAACTGATATAAAGATAGTCCACCCAGGTGATTTATGTGGAAAAAGGCATTCTTGTTTTTAGATAGTTTCATTATGGTTTTTTAAGAATTAATCCCTCCAAGTGATGAATAAAGGGCAAGTACCAAAAGTTATTTTCTAACCTCATTTAAAATACAGAGGGGACATTTTTAAGAATAGGTGAACTTTCATTGTTTGAAGGTCCCCTTTCATCATGAGCTAAAGGCCCAAAAATGACTTTAAATAAACATTTGGGGTCACAGATCATATGGATCAGCCTATTCAAAAGCTAAAACAAAGATGTAGGAGACCAATTCTTGGTGGATACAAGCAATCTGCATTTTTAGGTATTTTAAATTAGAGGATAAATTCAAGTTTCAAGTTTGAAAGGCCACCTTCGAAAGAACAAAAATGCACACTGTATGATAAAGATAAGCTCTTTATGTTTTAAATTGATCTCTTTGGTAAACAAGAAAAAGGAGAAAACACATGGTTTCAGGACCTCCTTCTCTTCATAAAACAGTGGGTTTTCACTATGGTTTCGAGAGGCTGTAGTAGTAGTTTTAAAAAGGATGACCTCCTTGGAAAACAATCAGTAGGTCAAATCATGGTTTAAAGGATCTCCTTACTTCACAAAAAGTGGATTGGCATAGTGGTTTTAGGATGGCTGCAGTAGTGTTTTTATGGTGACATATTTGTAAACAAACAAAGACCAACACAGTTTTCTAAAGACCATCATCACTTCATAAAATAGTGGATTTGAATTATGGTTTTGAGAGGCTGCATTAGTGGTTTTAAAAGGATAATCTCCTTGGTAAACAATCAGGGGATAAAATCATGGCTTGTAGGCCACCTTCATCATGCAAGCAAAATACCAAATCATGGTTTAAAGGCCTCTTCACTTCATAAAACAGTGGATTTACCTTATGGTGTTGAATGGATATAGTAGTGGTGTTTTTGTGAGCTCCTTTCACATGATATACAATGTCACATTTTGGAGAAAACCTTTGATATTAATAGGCAAATAACACTGGTGTTTTTAAGCCTCCTTCCTCATAAAAGAGAGGCCTAATGAGGTGATTCAAAAATGACAAGTGACAAGGCCACAGTTACCCCCTGATAGTCTTTTCTAAAATAACAGAGAGAATGCATATGAAAGAGACCTCTTTCACATAACCAAAAAAGGAGAATCACATATGAGGATATGTTCAAATTTTATTTAAAAAGACACCTACAGCAAAGGAGAGGCAACATGCCTATTTTCAGAGAAAACTAGGGTTTTCAAGGGAACTTTTCTTGGTTTCATGACCTCCATGATTAAATCGTCAACAAGGATTATATCTTGATGCTCTTACACCTCATCCTATCCTTAAAATACCTCCATAAACACTTCCCATCACTCCTATCACTCATAATCATCATTTTCTACGAAACCTAGTATATTGCCACAAATTGACACTTTTTAGAACTAGGCTTTGTGTTTTGAAATTTTGGACCCCTTCCCCTCACTCAATCCCTGAAATTCCACTTTCCACTACTCCCTAACATCTATCCCTATCCCCAAAAATTTCCTCAAGAATTTGAGCAATCCTTAACCCCTACATTCCCCTCCCTGCGCTGAGGCAATCCTAAATCCTCACACCAAACCCTAATTTCCTCTTCCAACTAAGCTAGGTTTGACATGAAAGGAGAGCAAAAGAGAAAAGGATTCATTTCATAGATCATGTAAGAAATAATATGTCTATACCAGATCATAAAAATCATGCCTCCATCATTTTCCAAGAATCCATTCCAAGGAGATAAGCCATGTGTCACACCTAGGGCTAGTTTTGCTTCAAATTGTGTTTTGGACCAAACGAGAGATGAATTTGGCAAAGGTGAGAGAATTTTTGTTCATAATAGGGCCAAGAAGAAAAAACTCCTTATGTTTTTACACGGGTATAATGGTTTTTGAGAAACGTCAAAAATACACGTGTCACGAGAGATTTTACTTTTGAGTTGGAGTGACCTTGGGAAAATCTAGTTTTCTCAAAGATGGAAGTATCCAAATGACTTGCTTCATGAGTCAAAACCAAGCTAGACTTAAATATATTTCCAATGAGCTATCATGATATCAATTTGGATTTGAGTAAGGCATCCAAAAGTGGGCACAACCAGCACTATGCATTTACGCACCGAAGACTTTCACTATTTTTTGACCAATGATGGTACGGTCAATTTTTGAACAACCAAATGAACACCAAATGATGACAATAAAGAATATTGGGAAATTAGATTTCCACAAATTTCCAACGAGCTATCTCAGGCCCAATTCCGACACCTGGAAGGCTTCCAAAATCTTGCTACAAAAAGCGCTACGCGCCTATGCACAGGAGCGCCACGCCTCTCCAAAGGTCTCCAAGGGCGGAAAAAGCTTGGTTTTTGCTCAGATTTTGGGTTTTTCAAACACAAAAGAATTTTTAAAAGGTATTTTTCATCCCTTTACACCTTTGTTTTTGGATCTTTGAGCACATGGAAAGTCAAATTTAAGGAAGAAAAACAATGATTTCAAAAGGGAAAAATAGTGTTTGAGGAGAAAGGGATTGTTACCTATTGAAAAGCCTTTTTTAATTAATAATATCTTGAAAACTAAGTTTAAAAAGAGGAAACAATGTGTTATAAAGTAGGAAGGCTTATTTTCATTTGGAAAAAAGGCCTATTTGCTCGGTGATAAGGTAAAAACAT
Organism: Pinus albicaulis; assembly: GCA_034641835.2. Taxonomy (NCBI): domain Eukaryota; kingdom Viridiplantae; phylum Streptophyta; class Pinopsida; order Pinales; family Pinaceae; genus Pinus; species Pinus albicaulis. Next base: position 131,470,710 of record CM076575.1, read on the forward strand.
AGTTTTAGGGAAAAATACTCATTTTCATTCAAAAGGACTTGTTTTGATCGGTGATATAAAAAGACGAGTGAGTTCAAGGATCAAACATAAGTTTGTTTTCAAAATATAACCTTTTACCAAAAGCGGTGTTGGAAGTAGCAAGTCCTTTTTTCGGTTAAAACTTGTATGAGTTGGAGTGGTTAAAGAGAAACACGGTCCTACAAGGAGAAAGAAATGGTTTATGCTAAAGAAGAAAAACTTGTTTTGGTAAGTCGGTGAAAGGAATAAAAAACAAATATGCCTCCAAGGAAAGGGCTAAGGAGACGGGCCAACACAATAGGTTTGAACCCACTACTCTCAAAGAGATCACTACATCCCTCTCAACCTTGTCCTATTTTCAAGAAGTGAGCACCGCCTCTACTTTTGCAACAAAATCCAAGAGGTTACTAAGCGCCCTCTCCTAAACTGAGTTATTTGCCCGGAGATTAGATGGAGAGCAGGTCCACATTGCGGATCAAGATTTTGTTCTTACTCCTAAAGCGATGAACAAGGCAGCCCGGATGAAAGAGACAAAAAGACATGATAGTAAAGCCAACAACCGAAACAAGATGATAATGAAGATAAGGAATTCTTCATAAAAGAGGCTGAACAAGTGATGATGGTAAAGATGATTCACAAAAGGTTGGAAAATCACGGATAAAGGAGGAGACGGTCCCTAAGGGAAAAGTGAGGAAAACAATGAAGATAGTGGCAACATGCAAAAAAAAATCGGATGAAGGCGGTCACGGTGATGACAAACGAAGCACAAAGCAGTGAGCCAAACTCAAAGCTGCCCTGAAAGAGGTGCTCGGTAGAAAAAGTGGAGAAAGGCATATCTAGGCTTGAAATCTTGGCCTCGGCTTCCTTCATGCTTCTAAGAACCCATAAGGGCTTGCTCGCCAAAATTGAACAAATTTTGACATGATTTTGTTTTTTGTGTTTTTTGGCCCTAATTGCACATTTTTCTAGGCGTTGCCATGGGTGCTAGGAGCATCCTCAACTCATGAAAGTCATTTTTTTGGATGGATTAAATTTGGGGGCATCTACTCACATATTTTTAGATCAAAGGAAGTGTTTTGGTCCCAGAGAAGAAAAAATCGGTCAAAATTCACATTTACGCCGTACATATCGCAAATGAGACTCCCTTGGTTTTTCCTCGGTCCACCATTTGACGGACTTCCGGGGATCCGTTTCGGAAAATCAAGTAGTTACAGAAACTAGACATCCAGGGATTTCAACGAGCTATCACGAGCCTCGTTTCGACATCGGGAGGTACCTCAAACGTTTATGCAAAAAACTTCTTTTGTTGCTATGCTCCTATAGCATTTTGGCTAAAAAAGGAAATTTTATGAATATGCTCCTCCAAATGTGCATTTAGCTATTTTTATCACCATTCGTGATAAAAAGTCAATATTATTTCTATTTTAGCTTAAATAGATATTTTTTAAGATATTTTTGTGCCTTGGGCTTTGCAAAGCTTGAGGACAAAATCGAATATTTGTATTAGGCCATGGCCTTCTAGACGCTCTTGGATATTTTCTTTCTCTTTGGCCTATATATTCCAAGATATTTCATTGTAACAAAGGCTGAACTTGATGTTATAGAGAAATACATGGTATTACAAGCTTTGAAGAAAAACTTTGTCTCATGAAGTGGATAATTTCTTGTGTGACTTGGATGGTGGAAGAGGAATTGTTTGTAGGATTCCATGACTTGGTGAATGGTATAGTGTTCCTTATCGTTATGTTTCCTTAGTTTATCATACATGTTTTCATGCTTCTTACTTTTGTAGGTCGTAAAGAATAGATTTGAGACATGCCCATGGAGGAACCTCAAGTTTTGATTCATTACGCTTCTATGTTTTTCTTCTTTCTTGGTTATGTCAAAGAATTCTTAACTTCTCTTTGATACACTAAGAACTTGTTATCGGTTTCATTAATGGCTATTATGTATTCTATACGGTATGATTCATGGTATGCCCGCATACTCATAGCTAGCCAAAACCCCATCAACGAAACCTTTCTCTACGAATATTTTATTTTCTAGTTAAACCAAAGAGGTCTTGTTTCGATCTTGCCCTTTGCCAACACGCAATCTTAGTTCAAAGTTCCCAATAGCTCAAAATATGATGTTTAGGAGTTCCCTATTCATAGATTGAGTTGTTTGTTTGACTTATTTGTTTTCCCAAAATCTGAAGGTGATTTTCCCAAAGTTAGAGGGTCTTATACTTCAATGTGCCTTGAACGTTTATTTTATGCATCTGATCAGTTTGAGTTTCATTTATAGTGATTAATGGTTAGCCCTACCACATAAATGTTTGTTGTAAAACTATTTATGCTTAAAACCTCTTTGTTTCTCAAAAACTTAGTGTCCATCTCATTTCACTCCACTAAAGAATCCATTTTACCTCGACCAAATTGGCCCTGCAATATACATGCACCTTTAGCAGGTCTCGACCTTTTCGACCCCATAGCCTAGTTGATCGACAATATTTTTATCTATTTATCCTTTGATCGGTTCCTCCCTCAAAAAACCTAAAAAAAACTAAAACATACTTAAAAAATATCCCAAAATCAAATGCATAAGAAGAAAACAAATATACATCCCTTGCATAATAGAGAGAGCCCTCTGAGTCCGAAGCTAGGTCCTAGGGCTCCAAAGTTGGTTTGATGTTACCCTGTCCTTGGCTTGCCAATCTACCAAATCACGGGACCCTAATATAATGGCGATCATGGTGGGACCTTGAGTCAAAACATCTGAAGTACCCCTTGGGAAATCTCAAAGTTTCAATCAAACCTAGAAAACTTAAGTGTTTCCGAAGAGTAGAAAATAGCTCTTTCACCATCTTAGCAAAATGATGATTCGTTATAGAAACTCTTAAAAACCTCGGGGCTACACAAAGAAAGAAAAACCCCAAAACATCCTTAGATTGGTTTTGTCGGTATTGGTGGTGGACCATACACATATACCCTCAAAACAACTAAAAAACATCACACTGGCAGCTTCACTAGCCTCCAGTAGCCTATTACTCCACTAGTCCTTATAAAATCTCGGAATGCATTTGACAATCCCAATCATGTTGATGGTGGACAAAAAAGTCCAAATCTTCCACACAGGGACTCCACAACCCTCATTAGACCAAAAGACTCCTTTAGAGAAATTTAGGCTGGTTGAAAAGACACGGTGACACTTTTGAATAACAAAGAAGGATCCAAGGATACAAAGGAGATATGATCGGTAGAAAAGATCATATCCATGGATTCCACAAAATGGAAATAAATTGGATGAAAAACCTACATATCTTTCAAGATGAAAATTTTGATGATCCCTTGCTACACCTCATCAAATTTCATATACCCATATGGAGGTTGAAAGGTTGAATCCATGAGCCCCTCATGAAAATGTTTGGCAACATTAGAAGATAATTGAGAATTGGTATGAATGGCTAGAACTTGGCATCTTGTTTTTTTTATTTCCACAAAGTATTTTATAAACACTATATAAGGCATATATCTATCATTACAATTGTTGTGATCAATTTGAGACCTCATACAACACCTTGTGAACATTGATGAAGACTTAGGAAATTGGCATCTGAGGATCATTAGAGGAGATTCATGCTTTTCATACTCCGGATAACCATATTGACCAAGAAGAGTTGATTGAGGATGAAATAAAGTCTGAAATGGAAGAAAAATAAAGGCTTGTAGGATCTCTACCTTTATGCTTTGAGTCATTTCATTTCATACAAGAAAATTGGCCTCCTAAGAATCTATCGGAGGCAAATCATGAATCTCATGCTTATTATCCCAAACATCAAGAAGAGTTGATTAAGGATGAATTCAACTGCGAAATGAAAGAAAAATCAAAAAACTGCAGGATCTCTACCTTTATGCTTGAGTCATTTCGAGTTATAAAAGCAAATTGGCCTCTGAAAATCTATCGAAGCAACTCATGAATCACATGCTAACTATCCAGAACATCACGAAGAATTGGTTGAAGATGAAAACAATCAAGAAAGAAAGAGAGCCCACAAGATTTATCTAAAGGCACAAGTAATGATTCACCATCTCTCTTAGGTAAGGCCCAAAAGACATTCATCCTCTAAATCAACTTTCCCAAGAGAAAGAGGATTATTGTAGTTATATCCAAAGAGAGATAAAAATGCCTCCCTTTTAATGAAAAGGGATGAATCAACTCATAAACATACGGTCACCTACGATCTTGCATACCATAAATCAAAAATAGATATGTAAATCAATCGAAAGAAACAATCTAATAGTCAATTATGTATGGTGACATTACTTATATTAATTATTCTCCAAGGTTTGGTCAGATATATGATGATTATGATATTCAACAGAAGCTAACTTGCGAGCCATCAACAGTTGATTTGTGGGATTAAGTTCACTATCATCGATTAAGCGATAATCATCAAAGATAGGTCACCTATGACAACGAGGAGGAAATCCTTGAGAGTTTAGAAGTAAGTGAAGAGTCTCTCGACTCTTTGCTCTACTTCACTTCAGTCCATTAGAAATAACGTTCACATAATTGGAAATCGAGCGGTCTTTTAGCTTTGATGATGAGGTTGAGAGGATGATGAAATTCTTGAGCATGTTGTAAATGAGAAGCATTTTCTGAAATGTTGAGAAATCATTTTGGACATGGAATCATCCTTAAGCTTTAGTTTCGACCACCAAGTTCCATTGAGTTACAAATTGCATATTAATAAATAAAGGTTGATAATCACATAGGTGGTCACACTATCCTCTCAGAGGATTTACTACCAAAGTGTATCCCGCTCGTCAACATGATGACCTTCACATAGTTTTCAGTCCACTTAATCGAACACAGCTTGGAAAGAAAACTACCTTTGCCAATATATGATGGTCGACAATTCAAGTGATCATGAGTAAGGGAAGAGTTTCTTTCCCAAGGGTCCCAAATATAGCCAAGTGGAAGAAAGAGTAGTCTGAATGAAGCCTATATATCAAATCCTCTAGATCGGGTATTATTCTAAGATCCATTTTGTTGTTTTCCTTGAGAAATCGGAAGGAGTAGTGTGTTAGCGAACAGTTTGCAAAGAGTGAAAAATTTTCACTTTGTTCGAAAACAAGAAAAGTGGAAGTGGCCTTTTCATTTCTTGCACTCTAAAAAAGCGAAACTAACTCCCTCATGGAATCATCTGCTTGATTGGCTTTGTTGAAAATATATTTCACTAAATGAATGTATGTTGTGTATAATTTATATTAGGATAGATAGATTGTGTGTGAAAAATAAGCTCGGCCTTGTGAGCATCTCTTGTTCTAGATTGTTTGAAGAAAATTTAAAATAACAAAAAATACAAAAATAGTAGAAAAGTAGAAAAAGAGGGCCGTTTCTAAAGCAATGGTATAGCCCCATACCCAAAAATAGTCATGCGAAAGTGTGCAAGTCTAAATGCCACTACTAGTGGTCAAAATATGTCTTGTTCGGTTATCTAGCCTAATCATAGCGAGCATGATTTAAATTGATTGATAAGTTAGTAAAGAAGAATGATAGTCAAAATATGTAAGCTTTACTTGTCATAAAAGTAGATTAGGAAAAGATGCGGGTTCACACGCTCAAAAGACCAAAGAGGAAAACGAGGATGAAAAACAAACTATGTATCCTAGCCGGATTTTCTAAATCTCATTTTTGTGCGAAAATAATATTTGTGTGCAACTTGTCTTTTATGCCACAAACATATGACAAATACTTATCTAATCCTGATTTATTCATTTTTCAATTTCATGTTTTAGTTAGTAAATGAAATCCTATCAAACACCTTAATCTTGACATTCGATCTAGCATAGGTAGAGAATCATAGGATTTCATCAGTTTAATCTAAACTCTAAGATATAAGTGTAGAATTAGATAATTTATTTTCAAAAATATTATGTCAAAGGGTTGCTAGTCAAAATGCACCTAAAAGAAGAAAAAATGCTAGGAAATATAGGCAGGTAGGTAGAGATGACTTTGATGCTAATCATGTTGTTAATTTTCAAAAATAGCATCAAGAAAGAGATAAATTTGTGCCAATGGATAAGGCACTCATCTTAGAGAAAAGCCAAAGATCTCTTATAAGTGCCGACACCTCACGAAAAGGAGCTGCCCTCCCAAATGGAGCCACTATTAGTCATGAAGGTATTTTTTATTTGTTGTTGATGACTAGTTTCATGCATTGAGAGTTTTCTGAAGCTAATCTCAATATGTCAATTTGTCATCTAGAAAACACCCCAAACTTTTTTTGTCCTCCTAACCCTCCGTGACCAATCAATGATAAGAAAAGTCTTCAAGTAATCTTCGGTTTTCAAGTCACATCTTGCTTCACAAAGTCTCCTGTCTTTGTTGTCATAGACCTTTTGTTTCTCGCTATCATTTTCCCTTGTTTCTCATGCCATTTTCTATCCGAAGGTTGAAAAAGTGTACGCTCCTCTATCCCTAATCATCTTGTCATATGACAATTTGATCATGCCTAAGAAAATAGAATGTTGTGACTATTGTCTCTAAGTTATATAGTGGTGTTAGGGAGTTTTTCCTTGGCTAAGATATCTAAAGCCAAAACTTGTGTCTAGTACCGATCTCAGAAATCGGCCATGAATATTTTCCTATTTCGCAAAACAAGCCTTGATCTATCCATAGGTTGCACACCACTAAGAGGTCACTTTGTCTCATTTAAGAAGAAGTTCAACAAAGATCCAAATCGGGAAAAGATGAGGATGTTCACTATACGAAGAAATATGCTTAGATCGAATTTCGAGGCAAAATCTCCATGAAACACCAAAGGAGCTCTCCAAGGTTCAAAACCATATGTTTTTACATCTACGTAGGGGTGTAATTGAATGATGATCAGTGTGCAAATGGGAGTAAAGGATCAGGCGAACAAGTTTCTCATACTAAAATATTTTTCCTTGAATAATGAGATGGAGAGTTGTAAAGTAAAGAGAAGCAAATGTACATGGTTTAAATCCAAAGAGAACATGCCGAAGAGCGAGAGATCATTCCTCAAATCAAATGAACAAAAAATCTTGAGTGATGTTGATCAACGACGTGCTCCATAATCTCCTCCAAAGAATGCACATAATCTTTCCAAAGGGCATCATCATGTAGGGAATAAGAAGACGAATTGATGCTTATGTTACCTTGAACACGGGATGTGAACATTAGTCAAAGGCGATTTTCAATGTACCTTTGAAAACACGATCAAGGGAAAAGCTAGTTCAATGATGTCTAGATGAACACTCTCCATATACCAATCACCGCATTACTGGTCTAGATTTCATAGTGATATTTACAAAAGGGATATACATCTCAAACAATGCCCATAAAGCAAGAGGACATTAGGTTCAAGTGATTTTACTAATTGATAAATGCCAAATTTCACTTTGTTTCCTATTAATATTCTTCAAGCAAACATACGAGCAAGGTACGATGATTGAAATAGATGAAGATCATGTGTTTAATGATAACCTCCTTCAATGATAAGTAGAGGGTTAGAAACACATGATGGAACCTCCTTCATATAAAAGCAGGAAGGGTTAGAAAAACATTCTTGTGGTTTCCTTCACGAAAAAGCAAAGGGTTAGAAAAACATTGTTGTGACCTCCTTCACAAACAAGCGAGAGAGGTGGCATGTTTTAAGAAACTTGATCGATTTGTGCCACTTCCTCCAAATATGAACGGATACATCACCAAGATTAAAATTGTGTTTGAGAAATGTTTCTTGTGGCAAATAAAGGTTAAACAGTGGTGAAACAAATGAAAGATGATAAATTAAAGGACATTTTTCACATCAAAAGCCAAAGATTGACATAATGATGCTAACATGCCTCGGTTCTTATGTTTATGAAACGCCTTCTTCAAAGGATGAATCAAAGGTTATAATTTTGTTAAATTAGCCTCATCGAATGATAAAAGCATTAGACTAAGCTGCGTTTCCCGGTGACACGCAGGCGATATAAAGATAGTCCACCCGGGTGATTTATGTGGAAAAAGGCATTCTTGTTTTTAACAGTTTCATTATGGTTTATCAAGAATTAATCCACTCCAAGTGATGAATAAAGGAAAGCACCAAAATTTATTTTCTCACCTCATTTAAAAGACAGAGGGCACATTTTTAAGAATAGGTGAACTTTCATTGTTTGAAGGTCCCCCTTCATCATGAGCTAAAGGCCCAAAAAAGACTTTAAATAAACATTTGGGGTCATAGATCATATGGATCAGCCTATTCAAAAGGTAAAACAGAGATGTAGGAGACCAATTCTTGGTGGATACAAGCAATCTGCATTTTTAGGTGTTTTAAATCAGAGGATAAATTCAAGTTTCAAGTTTGAAAGGCCACCTTCGAAAGGAAAAAAATGCACACCATATGATAAAGATAAGCTCTTTATGTTTTAAGTTAATCTCTTTGGTAAACAAGCAAAAGGAGAAAACACATGGTTTCAGGACCTCCTTCTCTTCATAAAACAATGGGTTTTCATTATGGTTTCAAGAGGCTACAGTAGTAGTTTTAAAAAGTATGACCTCCTTGGAAAACAATCAGTAGGTCAAATCATGGTTTAAAGGATCTCCTTACTTCACAAACAGTGGATTGGCATAGTGGTTTTAAGCTAGCTGCAGTAGTGTTTTTATGGTGACATCTTTGTAAACAAACAGAGACCAACATAATTTTTTAAAGACCCTCATCACTTCATAAAACAATGGATTTTCATTATGGTTTTGAGAGGATGCATTAGTGGTTATAAAATGATAATATCCTTGGTAAAAAATCAGGGGATCAAGTCATGGCTTGTAGGCCTCCTTCATCATACAAGCAAAAGACCAAATCATGGTTTAAAGGCCTTTTCACTTCATAAAATAGTGGATTTACCTTATGGTGTTGAATGGCTGCAGTAGTGGTGTTTTTGTGAGCTTATTTTACATGGTATACAAAGTCACAGTTTGGAGAAAACCTTTGATATGAATAGGCAAAGAACACTGGTGTTTTTAAGCCTCCTTCCTCATAAAAGAGAATCCTAATGAGGCAATTAAAAAATGACAAGTGACAAGGCCACAATTACCCTTGATAGTCTTTTTTTAAATAACAGAGAGAATGCATATGAAAGAGACCTCTTTCGCATCACCAAAAAAGGAGAATCACCTATGAGGATATGTTCAAGTTTTATTTAAAAAGACACCTGCCAAAGGAGAGGCAACATGCCTATTTTCAGAGAAAACTAGGGTTTTCAAGGGAACTTTTCTTGGTTTCATGACCTCCATGATTAAATCATCAACAAGGATTATATATTGATGCTCTTACACCTCCTCCTATCCTTAAAATACCTCCATAAACACTTCCCATCACTCCTATCCCTCAGAATAATCATTTTTCTACAAAACCTAGTTTATTGCCACAAATTGACACTTTTTAAGGCTAGGCCTATGTTTTGACCTTTTGGACCCCTTCCCCTCACTAAATTCCTAAAATTTCACTTTCCCCTACTCCCTAACATCTATCCCTATCCCCCAAAATTTCCCCAAGAATTTAGACAACCCTTAACCCCTTCATTCTCCTCCCTCTGCAAGGCAGTCCTAAATCCTCACACTAAACCCTAATTTCCTCTTACAACTAAGCTAGGGTTTGACATGAAAGGGAGGCACAAGAGAAAAGGATTCATTTCATAGATCGTGTAAGTAATAATATGTCTATACCAGATCATAAAAATCATGCCTCCATCATTTTCCAAGAATTCATTCCAAGAGACAAGCCATGTGTCACACCTAGGGCTAGTTTTGCTTCAAATTGTGGTTTGGACCAAACAGAGATGAATTTGGAAAAAGTGAGAGAGGTTTTTGTCCATAATAGGGCCAAGAAGAAAAAAATCCTTCATTTTTTACACAAGTAACATGGTTTGGGAGAAATGTCAAAAATACACGTGTCACGAGAGATTTTCTACACAGCTGGAGTGACCTTGGGAAAATCCAATTTTCTCAAAGATGGAGTATCCAAATGACTTTCTTCATGAGTCAAACGAAAACTATAGTTGAATATATTTCCAATGAGATATCATGAGCTCAATTTGGATTTGAGGAAGGCATCCAAAATTGGCCTGCAATGGCACTATACATTTCTGCACTCGCTTTCACTATTTTTTGACCAGTGACGGGACAATCAGTTTTTGAACAACCAAATGAACAAAAAATGAAGAAATTAAAGCATATTGGGAAATTATACTTCCATTTATTTCCAACGAGCTATCCCAGGCCCAATTCCAACACTGGGAAGGCTTCCAAAATCTTGCTACAAAAATTTCTACGTGCCTGTGCACAGGAGCACCACGCCTATCCAAAGGTCTCCAAGGGTGGAAAAAAACCAGTTTTTGCTCAGATTTTGGGTTTTTCAAACACAACAAGAATTTTTCAAAGGTATTTTTCATCCCTTTACACCTTTTTTTTTAGATCCTTGAGCACCTAGAAAGTCAAATTTAAGGAAGAAAAACAGTGATTTCAAAAGGGAAAAACAATGATTTCAAAAGGAAAAAACAGTGTTCGAGGAGAAAGGGATTGTTATCTATTGAAAAGCCTGTTTTAATTAAGAATATATTGAAAACTAAGTTTAAAAGAGGAAACATTGTGTTATAAAGCAAGAAGAATTATTTTCATTTGGAAAAAAATCCTATTTGCTCAGTGATAAGGTAAAAACACAGTTTTAGGGAAAAATACTCATTTTCATTCAAAAGGACTTGTTTTGATCAGCGATATAAAAGACAGTGAGTTCAAGGATCAAACATAAGTTTGTTTTCAGAATATAACCTTTTACCAAAAGCCAGTGTTGGAAGTAGCAAGGCCTTTTTTCAGTTAAAACTTGCTGGGTTGGAGTGGTTAAAGTGAAACACAGTTCTACAAGGAGGAAAGCAGTAGTTTATGCTAAAGAAGAAAAACTTGTTTTGGTAAGTCAGTGAAAGGAATAAAAATAAAATATGCCTCCAAGGAATGGGCTAAGGAGGCAGGCCGGCACAATAGGTTTTAACCCACTACTATCAAAGAGATCACTACATCCCTCTCAACCTTGTCCTATTTTCAAGAAGTAAGTTGCCTCTACTTTTGCAACAAAATCCAAGAGGTTACTAACTGCCCTCTCCTAAACTGAGTTATTTTCCCAGAGATTAGATGGAAAGCAAGTCCACATTGCAAATCAAGATTTTTTTCTTACTCCTAAAGCAATGAACAAGGCAGCCCAGATGAAAGAGACAAAAAGACATGATAGTAAAGCCAACATCTAAGAAAAAAGATGAAAACAATGATAGTGAAGATAAGGGAAATATTCATAAAGGAGTTGAACAAACTGATGATGGTAAAGATGATTAAAAAATGGATGGAAAAATCACATATAAATGAGGAGATAGTCCCCAAGGGAAAAGTGAGGAAAACAATGAAGATAGTGGCAACATGCAAAAAAGCAAATGAAGGGAGTCACAGTGATGACAAACAAGCACAAAATAGTGAGCCAAACTCAAAACTGTCTGAAAGAGGTGCCCGGTAGAGAAAGTGGAGAAAGGCATATCTAGGCTTGAAATATTGGCCTCATCTTTCTTGCATGCTTCTAAGAACCCATAAGGGGCTCGCTTGCCAAAACTGAGCAAATTTTGACATGATTTTGTTTTTTGTGTTTTTTGGCCCTAATTGCACATTTTTCTAGGCGTTGCCATGGGTGCTAGGAGCATCCTCAGCTCATGAAAGTTATTTTTTTGGATGGATTAAATTTGGGGGCAGCTACTCATAAATTTTTAGATCCAAAGGAGGTGTTTTGGTCCCCCAAAGAGGCAAAAATCAGTCAAAATTCACCTTTCTGCCTCACATATCAGTAGATGAGACCCTCCTAGGGTTTTTCACTCAGTCCACCCTTTAATAGACTTCCAGGGATCAGTTCAGGAAAAATCAAGTAGTTACAAAAACTAGACATCCAGGGCTTTCAAACGAGCTATCACAGGCCTCATTTCAACATCGGGAGGTCCCTCAAAAGTTGTCTGCAAAACAGGCTTCTTTCTGCTACTACGCTCTTGTAGCATTTTCACTTAAAAAGTAGTTTTCTGAATATGCTCATCCAAATTTGCGTTTAGCTATTTTTATCTCGATTTCAGTGATTAAAAGTCAATTTTATTTCTATTGCTAGCTTAAATAGATATTTTTGAAGATATTTTGTGCCTTGGGCTTTGCAAAGCCTCAAGGACAAAATCAGATATTTGTATTAGGCCAATGACCTTATAGATGCTCTAGGAGGGATTCTTTCTCTTTGTCCTATATAATCCAAGAGAATGCATTGTAACTAGAGGTTGAACTTGATGTTATAGAGTAATACATAGTATTACAAGCTTTGAAGAAATACTTTGTCTCATGAAGTGGATGATTTCTTGTTTGACTTGGATGGTGGAGAAGGATTGTTTGTAGGATTCCATGGCTTGGTGAATGGTATTGTGTTCCTTATCTGTTATGTTTCCTTAGTTTATCATACATGTTTCATGCTTATTTCTTGCTGTAGGTCAATAAAGAATAGATTTGAGACATGCCCATGGAGGCACCTCAAGTTTCCTGATTCATTACAGCTTCTATTTTTTCTTCTTTCTTGGTTATGTCAAAGAATTCTTCACTACTCTTTGATACCCTAAGAACTTGTTATCAATTTCATTAATGGTTATTATGTATGATATCTAGTATGATTCATGGTATGCCCTGCTTACTCATAGCTAACCAAAACCCCATCACTGAAACCTTTCTCTAAATATTTGATTGTCCTAGTTAAACCAAAGAGGTCTTGTTTCGATCTTGCCCTTTGCCCATAACTACGCAATCTTAGTTCAAAGTTCCCAATAGCCCAAAATATGGTGTTTAGGAGTTCCCTCTTCATATATTGAGTTGTTTGTTTGAATTATTTGTTTTCCCAAAAGCACGAAGGTGATTTTACCAAAGTTAGAGGGTCTTATGCTTCTATGTATCACACGAATGTTTATTTTATGCATGTATCGGTTGAGTTTCATTTATAGTGATTAATGGTTAGGCCTACCACATGGATGTTTGTTGTAAAAATATTTATGCTTAAAACCTTTTTTCTCACAAACTTAGTGTCCATCTCATTCACTCCACCTAAAGAATCCATTTACCTCGACCAAATCGGCCTATGATATACCTTGTACACCATTTGAGATAGTCTCGACATTTTCGACCCCCATTACGATTGATCGACAATATTTTTATCTATTTATCCTTTGATTGGTTCCTCCTTAAAAACCCTAAAACAAGCTAAAAACATACTTAACAACTAGCCTAAAATCAAATACATAAGAAGAAAAAATCTACATCCCTTGCATAATATAGAGAGCCCTCTACGAGTCCGGGAAGGCTAGGTCCTAGGGCTCCAAAGTTGGTTTGATGTTGCCCTTTGTCACTTGGCTTGCCGATCTGCCAAATCACGGGACCTAACATAATGGCAATCACGGTGGGACTTTGAGTCAAAACATCCTAGGTATCCCTTGGGAGCTCTCAAAGTCTCATTCAAACTTAGAAGACTAAAATATTGTCAAAAGAGTAGAATCTGGTTGTCTCACCATCCTAGCAAAATGATGACCCAACTATAGGACACTCTTACAAACCTTAGGGCTACGTAAAGAAACTCAGAAAACCCCAAAAACATCCTTAGATTGGTTTTTTGTCATTATTGGTGGTGGAAAATACACATATACCCTCAAAACAACTAAAAACATCCACCTGGCGACTCCACTAGCCTCCAGTAGGCCTATTACTCCACTAGTCCTTATAAAAATCTCATGGGAATACATTGATCAATCCCAATCATGCTGATGGTGGACAGAAAAGTTCAAATCTTCCACCTGGCGACTCCACAACCCTCATTAGACCAAAAGACTCCACTGGTAGAGAACTTTAGATTGGTTTAAAAGACACAGTGATCCTTTCTGATTTAACAAGGATGGATCCAAGGATACAAAGGAGATATGCTCTGATGAGTAGAGAAAATATCCCTGGATCCCCACACAAAATGCCTGACATAAATTGGATAGAAAACCTACCTATATTTCGAGATGAAAAGGTTGATGACCCCTTGCTACACCTCATAAATTTTCATATACATATATACTTAGCAGTTATTCGGGAAACCCTTGATCAAGTTAACTCTCACATAAATCAAGAAAAGATGGATCCAAGTGATAACATAGTGGAAAAGTTGAAAAAAATGGTATATTATTTCAGAAAACTAATGCATCTACTTGACAGGAAAAGAGAAAGACACAAAGTTAAGGTTAACACTACTTATTCAAACCAACCTACACTTTTTCCTTAGGAAGAACACACTCAACTATTAAAAGACAAGAGTAACAAACAAAATGTGCCTAATGAGAAAGTTGCAAATAAGAACATAGAGGAATGCTCTAAAGAATCTATCAGCCATCTTGAAATCACAGAATCTGAAATGGAAGAAAAATCAAAACCTGTAGGATCTCTACATTTATGCTTTGAGTCATTTGAGTTCATACGAGCAAATTGGCCTCCTAAGAATCTATCAGAGGCAACTCATGAATCCCATGCTTCTTATCCCAAACATCAAGAAGAGTTGATTGAGGATGAATTCAAATCTGAAATAGAAGAAAAATTAAAACTTGTAGAATCTCTACCTTTATGCTTTGAGTCATTTGAGTTCATACGAGCGAATTGGCCTCCTAAAAATCTATCAGAAGCAACTCATGAATTACATGCTAACTATCCTCAACATCACAAAGAATTGGTTGAAGATGAAAACAATCAAGAAAGGAAAGAGAACCCACAGGATCTCTCTAAAGGCACAAGTGATGATTCATCATCTCTCATAGGTGAAGCCCAAAAAGACATTCATCCTCCAAATCAGCTTTCCCAAGAGAAAGAGGATTATTGTAGTTATATCCAAAGAGAGATAAAAATGCCTCCCTTTTTAACTGAATAGGAGATAGATCAACTCATAAAAATCTGTTCGACCTCTTTGATCTTGCATACCATAAGTCAAAAAATAGAGTTGTAAATCAATTTGAAGATAAAAAATCTGATAGTCCAATATGCATGGCTGGTGACATTATTTATATTAATGATTCTCCAAGGTTTGATCAATATATTGATGATTATGATATCCAAGCAGAAGCTAACCTTGCAGAACCATCAACAGTTGATGTGTGGGATGAAGTTCACCGTCATGAGATTGAAAGCATCAATCAGCCAAGACAGGTCACTTATGACACTGATGAGGAAAGCCTTGAGAGTTTAGAAGTAAGTGAAGACTCTCTGTCTTTTTTCTCTACTTCACTTCAGTCCATCAAAAATAACATTCACATAATTGGAAATCAGCAGTCTTTCAGCTTGGATGATGAGGTTGAGGAGGATGATGAAATTCTTGAGCAAGTTGTCCATAAGAAGCCTTTTCCTGAAATGGTTGAGGAAATCATTTTGGACATGGAATCCTCCTTAACTCCAGATTTGCAGCCACCAAGTTCCATTGAGTTACAAATTGCAGATGAAGAAATAGAGGTTGATAATCACATGAGAGTTGTCACACTATCGTCTCAAGAGGATTTACTGCCAAAGTGTATCCATGCTCATCAACATGATGACCTTCACACAGTTTTCAGTCCACTTAATCAGAACACATCAGTTTGGAAAGAAGACTACACTGCAATATATGATGAGTCTGACACTTTAAGTGATCTGAGCAAGGGGAAGAGTTTCTTTCCCAAGAGAGTCCCAAACATTGCCAAGTGGAAGAAAGAGTAGTCCTGAATGAAGCTTATATATCAAATCCTCTAGATCAGGTATTATTCCAAGATCCATTTGTTGTTTTCTTTGAGAAATCTGAAGGAGTAGTGTGTTCCACCCAGAACAGTCTGTTGCAAAGAGTGAGAAAAATTTTAGGCACTACTGTTAAAAAACAAGCAAAGTGGAAGTGGCCTTTTCATTTCTTCAGCACTCTAAAAAAGCTGAAACTAAATCCCTCATGGAATCATCTACTTGGTTGGCTTTGTTGGAAAAGAGATTTCACTAAATGAATGTATGTTGTGTATAGGTTAGATTAGGATAGATAGATAGGTGTGAAAAATAGGTTCAGCCTTGCGAGCATCTTTTCAGTTCTAGATTGTTTGAAGAAAAAGAAATAAGTCAAAAACAGAAAATACAAAAAACATTAGAAAAGTCGAAAAGAGGGCAGTTTTAAAGATGGCAGAAAATCCCCATGTTAAAAAATAGTCATGCTGAAAGTGCGCAAGTCTAAATGCCACTACTATTGCTCAAAATATATCTTGTTCAGTTATATAGCCTAATCATAACTAAACATGTTTTAAATTGATTGCTGCTAAGTTAGTGAAAGAAATGATAGTCAAAATGTGTAAGCTTGACTTGTCAAAAAAAGTAGATTAGGAAAAGATACTGGTTCCACACACTCAAAACAGAACCAAAGAGGAAAACGGGGATGAAAAACAAACTATGTATCCTAGCCCTGATTTTTCTAAACCTCATTTTGTGCAAAAATAATATTTGTGTGCAGCTTGTATTTTATGCCACAAACACATGACAAATCAGACCTTCTAATCTTGATTTGGTCATTTTTCAATTTCATGTTTTAGTTTAGTGAATAAAATCCTGTCAAACAGCTTAATCTTGACAGTTGATCTAGCATAGGTAGAGAATCAAAGGAGTTCATCAGTCTAATCTGAACTCTTGAAATATATAAGTGTAGAAGTAGATAGTTTTCCTTTTTTCAAAAATATCATGTCAAAGGGTTGATAGTCCAAGCGCACCTAAAGAAGAAAAAATGCTAGGAAATATAGCTGGGTAGGTAGAGATGAGGTTGATGCTAATCATGCTGTAAATTTTCAGAAATAGCTTCAAGAAAGAGAGGAATTTGCGCCAATGGATAAGGCACTGGTCTTCACAAGCCAGAGATCTACAATTCTAGACACCTCCTGAAAAGGAGCTGCCCTCCCCAAATTGAGCCAGCATTGATCACTCCAGAGTATTTTTTTACTGTTGTTGATGACTGGTTTCCTTAGTGAGTTTTCTAGAAGATAATCTCACACTACAAGAAAAAAGCACATTGGTGAGGGTCATGCTTGTGACGGACCTTTAAGGTCCGTCACCAATGTCACATATGGTGATGGTCATTAAAAAACCGTCACTGTAAGTGTATATAGTGATGGTCCTTTATGGTCCGTCACCAAAGACATTTTCAATGACACTTTTGGTGACGGTCGTTAAAGGCCCATCACTAATTCTCTCTTTGGTGACACTTCTAGTGATGAACTTTTAATGACCCTCACCGATGCTCTTTTTGTTACTTTTGGTGACGGTAAAAAAATGTCCGTCATCATTGATCACTAAAAACCGTCACTGTAAGTGTATATAGTGATGGTCCTTTATGGTCCGTCACCAAAGACACTTCACTTTTGGTGAGGGTCGTTAAAGGCCCATCACTAATTCTCTCTTTGGTGACACTTCTAGTGACGAACTTTTAATGACCCTCACCAATGCTCTTTTTGATACTTTTGGTGACGATCAAAAAATGTCCGTCATAATTGATCATTCCAATGAGTTTTTGATGACGCTATGTGCCTGTTAATATATTTTTTGTCAAAAGATAATGATTTAATACCATTATTGTGGAGCATTTTTTATAATATGTCCAAGGCCATAGTGGTTAGGGTCAGTCAATTTTTTAAGAAGTAATAAGTGTGTATCATTTCCCTCAAGTAATGACTAGTCGAATAGAGATTTCCTATGAGTCAACACATGATTCATATCTATTAAGTTAATTATCTAGAAAATTCCATTTAGATAAAGTTCCACTATTGTGTGTAGGAAATATATTATTTAATACATAATCGAGCTCTGACAATTCTATTAATGAGAAATACCTAACAATCCTCAACAATCTGGGCACACTTTAAATTAATGATTTGGCACACACTAACATTTCTTAGCACCCCACATGTCTTGGAACATCTTTGTACCTAGAACATCTTGTCATGACACTGACGCCCAAGCACATGGTGGCATGTGCTAGCACAACATGGAAATCTCCTAGCATGTGTTGGCATGATGCATATAGTCCCTAGCATGCCCTGGAACACCTTGGTTGAATGCATTGACATACATTAGCACTTGGCACACAATGCCACTTGGCATGTATTGGGACATATTATTAGTGTGCCTAGCATGCCCCTTTTCAAAAAGATAAAGTCCTAACTTATTAACCCTCTTATTGGTTCTTCCTTTTGTTGCCTTGACACATATTGATATACCTTGGCACCCTATGCCACATCCTTAGCACCTAGCATGTATTGGCATATCTTGGCACTATTAATTGGCACATGATATAATTAGCACACCCTGGAACTCCCAAGCACACTTTGGGAATTATTAACATGCCTTGATATTCCCTAACATGCCTTACCAATGCTTAGCATACCTTGTCACTCCCTCCTTGGCATGACAACTAACACTGACCATTAACACTAGTCTCTGGCAGTACACGTTCCTCATATTCATTAAATTCCATGAATTTTTACCTAGTGCTCCCTCAATGTTTTTTCCTAGTACTCCTTAACACTCATCAACATGCATTATCACTCTCTAGCACACCTTAGCACTCTTCAACATTCCCTTCCACTTCATCACATGCATATTACTAGTCCCTGACACATATTGGCACTTGACACGTGTTGGCACTTGGAAAGTCTTAGCATGTATGGAATACGTTGAGATGCCTTGGTATCATTTAGCATGGTTTAATATTAAATTTATTTGTGAAGATCAATTGTTGGAAAGTAGGTCAGAAGCAACAAAGGAATACTTGGCACTTAGAATGCACTAAGACTTTGCACTTGGCACCTATTTCCACCTAGTGTTGGTGTGCCTAGCATGCCCCTCTTGGAAAAGGTAAATTGATGAATTATTAACCCTCTTATGTGTTCATTTCCTTGTAGTTTAACTTTTTTCTCCCTTTTGTTGTCTTGACATTCCCTGACACACATTGACACACCCTTGCACATCTTGGCATGCCTTATCACTTGGCACATATTAGCATGTTTGACATGTATTCCCACTATCTGGCACATTAAGGGGGTGAAGAGAGATGTAGTCCTAAAGTAGGTCGAGTACGAGGGCCGAGTAAGGGTTGCTAAAGGGGGTCATGATCATCCACCAAGAGCAAGATCATCATATGAGGGTTCAGAAGAATGTTGCATACCTTAATGGTCAGTTTGCGCTAGGAAGTAGGATGGCATATTGTTGGTTCTCTTCTGGCAGATCAAGCTTAAGAGAGGTTTCTCATGAGAATCTGGGCATGTGATTTCAATGGTGTCTTTGTGTGAAGGCCGCATCAAATTATGAAATGTTGAAATTTGCAACAAGAAATAGTGAGATTGGAAACCAGAAAGGACAAAAAAAAATGCACCCACATTGGTGAGGAATTTTGATGCACCAGGAGTGAGGAATGTGGGGCGTCTAATTTATTTTTCCCTTAAATAAATTGGACAATAAATTGTAATTTCATCTCATAACAACTTGTGTCAATTAATTAAGTCATGATGACTGAGTTAGCTCAAGAAATTCGAGTTGAGGGTCTAATATGAGGCATCTAGAGGGATTCTAATATTTTTGGGGTCCAGTTGAAGTTGATGCATTAGTGGGGTGCAAGTGTAATTGACTCAATTAAATGAGTTAAAATCATTTTAACTAGTTCTAACTGAGTGATGAGTTAGTGAGAGGTCCAGTGAATTAAATTAGATTTAATTCACAATGAGTGATCAATCAACTGATAATTCACTATTAATAGTTGCATGCCTGTCAGTTTCGAGGAATACCCAGTTGAGACAGTGGTTAAAGGGAACATAACTATCAGTTTTATTCAGATAAAGTTTCCCATGTGCAATTATAAAGTCATTGGGATGCCATGATGGATTGCGCAATCAAGGAAGACTTATTTTCCTAATTAATAAGGATTTAATTCCCTAGGAATTACATGGGCAAGGCAGGCTGAATTAAGGATGAGAATTGGATGAGTACTAGACCGAGTTTGCCTAGATCAACGGGAGACAATTGACAGAGTGCTAGAGAATCTCATGAGATATTAAGCATTGTATTGTTTCATGATTCCTTGACTTAATACACAATAGAGATAGAGGGTTTTTGGTTAGTTTCTTTCCCCAAATACATCATGTTGTTGTGCGATTGATAATTTATTTCTCTTCCTTATATATGATTGCGTGATCGTGTTTTTTTCCATAAATTGTAGGAAGGATTTAGTATCTTATTTTAGTAGATTACAAGATCAGATTGAATCTCGTTGGTTAGATTTTCTACATGGTATCAGAGCAGGAATTTTTTGGGCAACGAGTTTGTAGAGAATATTTGAATATTTTGGTGTAAAATTTTCGAAAACAAATAGAATATTTTGATTCCTTGCGAAAATCTACCCAAATGGAAAAAAAAATCGGTCAAATCGGAGCTCGGATGAGGGAGATATCATCGATTTAAAATCAACTCTTTTTTTGAAACTTTTTGTAACTTTGGGACAATTACATTGTGCGCGAGTCAAGAACCTATATGCACTTGAGGTACCAGATGCATGCAAAGCTTTGAGGAGAAAGGCAGAAGTTAGAGACTTGGTGGTTTAGAGGGAGCATAAATTACCTCTCAACATGCATCCTCATCAGAAGCAGTCTCAGAAGGTTGTGGAGTAGCTGCCACAATTGGAGAAGCAGAGAGGAGACCGAGTGGAAGCGTCCACTCAAGCAGAGACCTCTATGAGGGGGAAATTTCGAGCCAGATGGGAAGAGGGAGCAGCCATACCTCGAGGTGTAAGGTGGGGTTATGTGTAGACATAATCCCAAGATAAGAAATCTGGGCAAGGTCCATTGAGATGGCGTGTCTCATGGATCGAACGTGGCTACGAGAAGCCCACAGTACAGCAATAGTAGGAAGGATCAGTTAGATTGATGTAGTCAGATGTCAGCAAGATAGAAATCAGAGTGACAGATGTCAAATACTGGAGCACAAATAGAGTTAGTAACATTTCAGAGGGCACGGATGCAGATGTCAGCAGCAGTGCAGAGAATCCAGTACTAGACAGGTGCAGTAGCTAGCAACAGTCAAAAGACTCTGATGACAGATGCATTATACTGATTCATTTGTTCAAAGGCTATTCAGTTTCAAGATTTGTAGGTGCAAACAACACTAGAGAAGTGTAGCATGCAGAACATTCCAAAGGTACCGGATGGGGATAGAATGAATTCCTTTCTTGTTGAGAGGGAGTGTTGAAATTTGCAACAAGAAATAGTGAAATTGGTGAATATAAAGGACAAAATAAAATGCACCCACACTCGTGAGGAATTTTGATGTACCAGGAGTGAGGAATGTGAGGCGTCTAATTTATTTTTCCCTTAAATAAATTGGACAATAAATTGTAATTTCGTCTCATAACAAATTGTGTCAATTAAATAAGTCATGATGATTGAGTTAGCTCAAGAAATTCGATTTAAGGTGATCGAGGTGGATATTGGTGGCCACCCACCTATTCCACTTGGGCCCTCGCCATTGTCTCTTTCAGTTTTTCAGTTTCCTTAATTATAGCACAATTTACTATTTTTGTTATTTTTTTCGGGTTCTGAACTTTCGGAGCCATTTTGAGGCCCCAAATGATGTTTTTTGGGCATGAAAGATTTGGCGATTTCATAGAAATCGTATTAGCAATTTTAGTCCTCGGAGAGATCTTTATAACGAGGTATCATGTGTGTCAAACGAAGATCATATGACCAAGTTACGACCCTAGGAAGTTGGCTGCCCAACTAAACCCAACGAGGCCCATAAACTCTTGGTGTTACATCTCCTCAGGTTATGGTTTTGGTTGTTTAGGGTTTTATCTTATTTTAGAGAATAAAAAGACCCTTGATCCTTATTGTAACACAATTCAGAGGAACATAACTATCAGTTGTATTTATGGAAAATTTCCCATGTGCAATTATAAAGTCATTGGGATGCCACGATGGATTGCACAATCAAGGAAGGTTGATTTTCCTAATTAATATGGAGATAATTCCATTTGAATTGCGTGAGCAAGGCATGCTGAAGGAAGGCTGAGAATTGGCCAAGTACTAGACCGATTTTTCCTAGATCAACAGGAGACAATTGGCAGAGTGCTGGAGAATCTCAAGAGAGATTAAGCATTGTTTTGTTTCATGATTCCTTGACTTAATACAAAATAGAGATAAAGGGTTTTGAGCAGTTGCTTCCCCAGATACATCTTGTGTTGTGCGATTGATAGCTTGTTTCTCTTACTTATATGTGATTGTGCGATTGTGTTTTGTTTCCACAAATTGTAGGAAGGATTCGGTATATTGTTTTAGTACATGATTAAAAGATTAGATTGAATCTCATTGGTTAGATTTTCTACATGAAATAGAAGAGAGGGTTGATACCATCTTGCCTTGTGGTGGTTAGTAGGCTGCAAGGTCTGTGATAAAGACCAACATAAATGGAGGAGGGCTTGCACTGTAATTTAGAGCCATAACAGAAGTCGACGCAGGCGTAATATTGACTGATTTAACCCTAGTTTGAGGTTAACCCTAGTTTGAGGGTCGACATTCAGATCTGAAGTTCATGTCAAGATTCAGTCAAAGAAATGCCCAGAATCTATGGATCCATATGAGCTAGGTCGAGTCCCTTATGGAGGCAAGAGTCATGTTTTTTATATGTGTGGATAGGGTTTGTTCTACAAAAATTAGAAGTACATAAGTATAATTCCCTAGTTAGGACAATTTCCTAGCATGTTTAGTTCATAAGGTATGACCTTAAGACTGTGACAAATTTGCATAGAAGAAGATGGGTTGTGACCCTTAGAGCAAGGTTTATTTCTGCAATAAAGACCACAGATCTGGAAGATGGTTTGTAGATTTAGTATGTGTGGAGACAACAGATCCAAAGGAGGGTGGAACCTGAGCAGAAGATTGAGCATGCAGAAGAAATGTGCCATATGAAGAATGGATTGACATGCAGAGGAGTTGATTTTGGTGGACTTTCCATAGAGTTTTAGACAAAGATCTGAAGAAACCTATAAAAAATTAGTGAATGGACTGTTAGTGGCTGATTTGTGACCCTAGTTCAGTCATCTATAGATTGTTAGAAGTATGATAAGAGGAGTAGTTCATATTTGTTCATAGATTGGACAACAAAGATCAAATTGTTGATACACAAGAACAATGATATTGAGAGGACTCAAACCATTGTTAGGTGGCAGATTTGAAGAGCCCTAGATGAAGGCAATATTGTAGGCCCTAGATTAGTAAAAATAATTGGCTTGTGGTTTGGGCGGATTGATGGTAGGCCAAAAGTACGGTTGGAGGGTTGTTGGAAGTTCTCTTTGTCAAAGAAAGAGCCGACTCTTGTTGCAGTGAAGGACAAAAAAATTGGTAGAAGAGCGAGGTGTATAGGGCCTAAGGATGTGAAGAATTTGAAGGACTAAATGTGAGTCAAGTGGGTCACTACAAGAAAAAAGCACATTGTTGAGGGTCATGCTTGTGACGGACCTTTAAGGTCCATCACCAATGTCACATATGGTGACGGTCCTTAAAAAACCGTCACTGTAAGTGTATATAGTGATGGTCCTTTATGGTCCGTCACCAAAGACATTTTCAATGACACTTTTGGTGAGGGTCGTTAAAGGCCCATCACTAATGCTCTCTTTGGTGACACTTCTAGTGACGAACTTTTAATGACCCTCACCAATGCTCTTTTTGTTACTTTGGTGATGGTCAAAAAATGTCCGTCATCATTGATCATTAAAAAACTGTCACTGTAAGTGTATATAGTGATGGTCCTTTATGGTCCGTCACCAAAGACATTTCACTTTTGGTGAGGGTCGTTAAAGGCCCATCACTAATTCTCTCTTTGGTGACACTTCTAGTGACGAACTTTTAATGACTTCACTTTTGGTGAGGGTCGTTAAAGGCCCATCACTAATTCTCTCTTTGGTGACACTTCTAGTCACGAACTTTTAATGACCCTCACCAATGCTCTTTTTGATACTTTTGGTGACGATAAAAAAATGTCCATCATCATTGATCATTCCAATGAGTTTTTGATGACGCTATGCACCTGTTAATATAATTTTTGTCAAAAGATAACGATTTAATACCATTATTGTGGAGAATTTTTTATAATATGTCCAAGGTCATAGTGGTTAGGGTCAGTCAATTTTTTAAGAAGTAATAAGTGTGTATCATTTCCCTCAAGTAATGACTAGTCGAATAGATATTTCCTATGAGTCAACACATGATTCATATCTATTAAGTTAATTATCTAGCAAATTCCATTTAGATAAAGTTCCACTATTGTGTGTACGAAATATATTATTTAATACATAATCAAGCTCTGACAATTCTATTAATGAGAAAGACCTAACAATCCTCAATAATCTAGGCACACCTTAAATTAATGCTTTGGCACACACTAACATTTCTTAGCACCCCACACGTCTTGGAACATCTTTGTACCTAGAACATCTTATGATGACACTGACGCCCAAGCACATGGTGGCATGCGCTAGAACAACATGGAACTCTCCTAGCATGTGTTGGAATGCTGCATATAGTCCCTAGCATGCCCTAGAACACCTTGGTCGAATGCATTGACATACATAATTAGCACTTGGCACAAAATGCCACTTGGCATGTATTGGGACCTATTATTAGTGTGCCTAGCATGCCCCTTTTTAAAAAGATAAAGTCCTAACTTATTAACCCTCTTACTGGTTCTTCCTTTTTTTGCCTTGACACATATTGACAGACCCTGGCACCCTGCGCTACATCCTTAGCACCCAGCATGTATTGGCATATCTTGGCACTATCGATTGGCAAATGATATAATTAGCACACCCCGGAACTCCCAAGCACACTTTGGGAATTCTTAACATGCCTTGATATTCCTTAGCACGCCTTACAAATGCTTAGCATACCTTTTCACTCCCTCCTTGGCATGACAACTAACACTGACCATTAACACTAGTCTCTGGCAGTACACATTCCTCATATTCATTAACTTCCATGAATTTTTACCTAGTGCTCCCTCAATGTTTTTTCCTAGTACTCCTTAACACTCATCAACATGCATTATCACTCTCTAGCACACCTTAGCACTCTTCAACATTCCTTTCCACTTCATCACATGCATAAAACTAGTCCCTGACACATATTGGCACTTGGCACGTGTTGGCACTTGGAAAGTCTTAGCATGTATGGAATACGTTGAGATGCCTTGGTATGATTTAGCATGGTTTAATATTAAATTTATTTGTGAAGATCAATTGTTGGAAAGTAGATGAGAAGCAACAGAGGAATACTTGGCACTTAGAATACACTAAGAATTTGCACTTGGCACCTATTTCCGCCTAGTGTTTGTGTGCCTAGCATGCCCCTCTTCGAAAAGGTAAATTGATGACTTATTAACCCTCTTATGTGTTCATTTCCTTGTAGTTTAACTTTTTTCTCCTTTTCTTTGTCTTGACAGTCCCTGACATGCATTGACACACCCTTGCACATCTTGGCATACCTTATCACTTGGCACATCTTAGCATGTTTGACATGTATTCCCACTATCTGGCACATCAAGGGGGTGAAGAGAGATGCAGTCCTAATGCAGGTCGAGTACGAGGGCTGAGTAAGGGTTGCTAAAGGGAGGTCATGATAATCCTTCAAGAGCAAGATCATCATGTAAGGGTTCAGAATAATGTTGCATACCCTAATGGTCAGTTTGCGCTAGGAAGTAGGATGGCATATTGTTGGTTCTCTTCTAGCAGATCAAGCTTAAGAGAGGTTTCTCATGAGAATCTAGGCATGTGATTTCAATGGTGTCTTTGTGTGAAGGCTGTATCAAATTCTGAAATGTTGAAATTTGCAACAAGAAATAGTGAGATTGGAAGCCAGAAAGGACAAAAAAAAATGCACCCACATTGGTGAGGAATTTTGATGCACCAGGAGTGAGGAATGTGGCGCGTCTAATTTATTTTTCCCTTAAATAAACTGGACAATAAATTGTAATTTCATCTCATAACAACTTGTGTCAGTTAATTAAGTCTTGATGACCGAGTTAGCTCAAGAAATTTGAGTTGAGGGTCTAATATGAGGCATCTAGAGGGATTATAATATTTTTGGCGTCCAATTGAAGTTGATGCATTAGTGGGGTGCAAGTGTAATTAACTCAATTAAATGAGTTAAAATTAGTTTAACTAGTTCTAACTGAGTGATGAGATAGTGAGAGGTCCAGTGAATTAAATTAGATTTAATTCACAATAAGTGATCAATTAGATAACTGATAATTCACTATTAATAGTTGCATGCATGTTAGTTTTGAGGAATACCCAATTGAGATAGAGGTTAAAGGGAACATAACTATCAGTTGTATTCAGAGAAAATTTCCCATGTGCAATTATAAAGTCATTGGGATGCCATGATGGATTGCGTAATCAAGGAAGACTGATTTTCCTAATTAATAAGGAGTTAATTCCCTAGGAATTGCATGAGAAAGGCAGGCTGAAGTAAGGCTGAGAATTGGCTAAGTACTAGACAGAGTTTTCCTAGATCAACAAGAGACAATATTTGACAGAGTGTTGGAGAATCTCATGAGAGATTAAGCATTGCAATATTGTTTCATGATTCCTTGACTTAATACACAATAGAGATAGACGGGTTTTGATTAGTTGCTTTCCCAAAACACATCATGTTGTTGTGTGATTGTTAATTTATTTCTCTTACTTATATGTGATTGTGCAATCGTGTTTTGTTTCCGTAAATTGTAGGAAGGATTCAGTGTCTTGTTTTAGTAGATTACAAGATCAGATTGAATCTCGTTGGTTAGATTTTCTACATGGTATCAGAGAAGGAATTTTTTTGGCGGTGAGTTTGTAGAGAATATTTGAAGATTTTGGTGTAAAATTTTCAAAAAATAAATAAAATATTTGGATTCCTTGTGAAAATCTACCCAAATGGAGAAAAAAAATCGGTCAAATTGGAGCTCGGATGAGGGAGATATCATTGATTTAAAATCAACTCTTTTTTAGAAACTTTTTGTAACTTCGAGACAATTACACTTTGCGTGAGTCAAGAACCTATATGCACTTGAGGTACCAGATGCATGCAAAGCTTTAAGGAGAAAGGCAGACGTTAGAGACTTGGTGGTTTAGAGGGAGCATAAATTACCTCTCAACATGCATCATCATGAGAAGCAGTCTCAGAAGGTTGTGGAGTAGCTACCACAATTGGAGAAGCAGAGAGGAGACCGAGTGGAAGCATCCACTCAAGCAGAGACCTCTATGACGGGGAAATTTCGAGCTAGATGGGAAGAGGGAGCAGCCATACCTCGAGGTGTAAGGTGGGGTTATGTGTAGACATAATCCCAAGATAATAAATTTGGGCAAGGTCCATTGAGATGGCGTGTCTCATGGATCGAACGTTGCTACGAGAAGCCCATAGTACAGCAATAGTAGGAAGGATCAGTTAGATTGACGTAGTCAGATGTAAGCAAGAAAGAAATTAGAGTGACAAATGTCAAATACTGGAGCACAAATAGAGTTAGCAACAGTTCAAAGGGCACAGATGCAGATGTCAGTAGCAGTGTAGAGAATCCAGTACTAGATAGGTGCAGTAGCTAGCAACAGTCAAAGGACTCTGATGATAGATGCATTATACTGATTCATTTGTTCAGAGGCTATTCAGTTTTAGGATTTGCAGGTGCAAACAACACTAGAGAAGTGTAGTATGCAGAACATTCCAAAGGTACCGGATGGGGATAGATTGAATTCCTTTCTTGTTGAGAGGGAGTGTTGAAATTTGCAACAAGAAACAGTGAAATTGGCGAATAGAAAGGAAAAAGTAAAATGCACCCACACTCGCGAGGAATTTTGATGTACCAAGAGTGAGGAATGTGAGGCGTCTAATTTATTTTTCCCTTAAATAAATTGGACAATAAATTCTAATTTTGTCTCATAACAAATTGTGTCAATTAAATAAGTCATGATGATTGAGTTAGCTCAAGAAATTTGACTTAAGGTGATCGAGGTGGATATTGGTGGCCACTTTCCTATTCCACTTGGGCCCTCACCATTGTCTCTTTCAGTTTTTCAGTTTCCTTAATTATAGCACAATTTACTATTTTTGTTATTTTTTCAGGTTTTGAACTTTCGGAGCCGTTTTGAGGCCCCAAATGATTTTTTTCAGGCATGAAATATTTGGCGATTTCATAGAAATCATATTAGCAATTGTAGTCCTCGGAGAGATCTTTCTAATGAGGTATCATGTGTCTCGAACGAAGATCATATGACTAATTTACGACCCTAGGAAGTTGGCTTCCCAACTAACCCCAACGAGGCCCATAAACTCTTGGTGTTACATCTCCTCGGGTTAGGGTTTTGGTTGTTTAGGGTTTTATCTTATTTTAAAGAATAAAAATACCCTTGATCCTTATTGTAACACACTTTAGAGGAACATAACTATCAGTTGTATTTATATAAAATTTCCCATGTGCAATTATAAAGTCATTAGGATGCCACGATGGATTGTGCAATCAAGGAAGGCTGATTTTCCTAATTAATATGGAGATAATTCCATTGGAATTGCGTGAGCAAGGCATGCTGATGGAAGGCTGAGAATTGGCCAAGTACTAGACCAATTTTTCCTAGATCAGCAGGAGACAATTGGCATAGTGCTGGAGAATCTCAAGAGAGATTAAGCATTGTGTTGTTTCATGATTCCTTGACTTAATACAAAATATAGATAGAGGGTTTTGAGCAGTTGCTTCCCCAGATACATCTTGTGTTGTGTGATTGATAACTTGTTTCTCTTACTTATATGTGATTGTGCGATTGTGTTTTGTTTCCACAAATTGTAGGAAGGATTTGGTATCTTGTTTTAGTACATGATTACAAGATCAGATTGAATCCCGTTGGTTAGATTTTATACATGAAATAGAAGAGAGGGTTGATACCATCTTGCCTTGTGGTGGTTAGTAGGCTGCAAGGTCTGTGATAAAGACCAACATAAATGGAGGAGGGCTTGCACTGTAATTTAGAGCCATAACAGAAGTCGACGCAGGCATAATATTGACTGATTTAACCCTATTTTGAGGGTCGACATTCAGATCTAAAGTTCATGTCATGATTCAGTCAAATAAATGCCCAAAATCTATGGATCCATATGAGCTAGGTCGAGTCCCTTATGGAGGCAAGAGTCATGTTTTTTCTATGTGTGGATAAGGTTTGTTCTACAACAATTAGAAGTACATAAGTATAATTCCCTAGTTAGGACAATTTCCTGGCATGTTTAGCTCATAAGGTATGACCTTAAGACTATGACAAATTTGCGTAGAAGAAGATGGGTTGTGACCCTTAGAGCGAGGTTTATTTCTGCAATAAAGACCGCAGATCTCGAAGATGGTTTGTAGATTTAGTATGTGTGGAGACAACAGATCCAAAGGAGGGTGGAACCTGAGCAGAAGATTGAGCATGTAGAAGAAATGTGCCATATGAAGAATGGATTGACATGCAGAGGAGTTGATTTTGGTGGAATTTCCATAGAGTTTTAGACAAAGATCTGAAGAAACCTATAAAAATTAGTAAATGGACTATTAGTGGCTGATTTTTGACCCTAGTTCAGTCATCTATAGATTGTTAGAAGTATGATAAGAGGAGTAGTTCATATTTGTTCATAGATTGGACAACAAAGATTAAATTGTCGATACACAAGAACAATGATCTTGAGAGGACTGAAACCATTGTTAGGTGGAAGATTTGAAGAGCCCTAGATGAAGACAATATTGTGGGCCCTAGATCAGTAGAAAGAATTGACTGTGATTGGGCAGATTGATGGTAGGCCAAGTATAGTTGGAGGGTTGTTAGGTTACTGTCAAAGAAGAGCCCTGACTCTTGTTCTGGTGAAGGACAACAAAATTGGTAGAAGAGTAGGTGTATAGGGCCTAAGGATGTGAAAACTTTGAAGGACTAAAGTAACAGTCAAGTGGGTGAACCAACTAGCCCTAGTTCACTATATTGTAGATGATTGATTCAGTGAGAAGAAGGGCAGCCTCCATAGCCCTGGACTTCTCATCTTGGACCTATAGTATGGAAAAAGTGGGCATACCAAAGAGTTGTTCACAAATGGAATTGTGAACAACTTGTTACCACTCCAAATAGTAGTGGATCTAAAAGGGGTTCCTAAGAGGGAAACTGCTAGGATAAGGGAAACGATGGATGCTTAGCCCATTGTCACCATAGCTAAGGATCCTTTCTCTTCACATACTTTCACTGATGGGTAGAGTCCTGGTAGTTAAGGAAGTCACTTGTAGAGTATAGGTCAATGAATAAGTGGGAAGTGACCCTCGAAACCCTTTCCCTAAGATAAAATAAAGAGTGGGACTTTCTTTCCTTTTAAGCAAGGGAATTATCTTCTAGGGAGAGAGGATGGGGATTGAAGGGTTGAGGGAGAAGAATAAGACCTATGAAGGAAGTTCTCAATCCCTAAAATCATTTGGGAACTTGGATTCCCAAATGGTCCTTAATGAAAGGCCTTTGACACCAAATGGGACCACACGGGGCCAAGTGGACCCAACCCAGGTTCGGGGATGAAATTTAGCAACCAATGATGTTCCTATCCTGGACAAGGTGAATATGGGAAAGGATCAGACAAGTGTTTTTACTTTGATAGGTCAAATTGATCCTAGTAGGTTCTATCCTTGGGAACACCTAGGCAAAACTTGATCCTAGAGCTAGGGCTTGAGGTATCCGGAGATTCCACCCTCGGAATTGGCCCAAGTTCTGAGGAGAGTGAGGGCACCCATCAACACAGCTGCCTCTAGGAGATAGAAGTTTTCCTCTAGCTATATTCCTAGGAAATTGTTGCCCTAGGTGACCTAATGGGGCTAGACCTAGGGAATGTGAAATTTTCTTAATCTAAGAAACCCTATTGTAGTATCTTGATTTACTTCTCCTACTTGAATTAAGTTACAAGTTAATTTCTAAAATATTCAATAAATTAGCGAAGTAAATAGTAAATACAAATAGCAACCTACACATACAGATCAAATACTGAATAACATGCTCATAGACAAAGTGACACATGGATTTTTTGGACAAATATCCCCAGAAAAAACCTAATGTGGGAAAACCAGTGTATCTAGCTCTGGAGGGTTTTCATTATTATGCAGAATCTAAGTACAACAATCATGAGCACCAAAACTGGTTCACCCAAGAAATAAATAAAAACGGCAGTAATATGTTGCTCTGAATCCCTCTATGTCAGCCTAACTGGCCTACGTCGACCTCTGCGCTGCTCAGTAAGGGCCTGCGTCACACCTAAATGGCTTATACTACCCCTGCGCTGCCCTGATTGGGCCTGCGTCAGCCCTGTGTGGCTCCTGCTGCCTCTGCGCTGCCCCTACTGGGCTCTGGCTGGACTACGTGGCTCCTACTGCCCCTGTTGCTCTGGCTAGCTGGAATGCTTAAGAAGAAAAAGCATAGGTAAGAAAGAGGGCACTGGCCAAAGGTAACACATATTAGCCTGAAAATTTGAAGAAATGAAATGAAAATAGATCAATGTCCACAAATAACTGAAATAGCTCAATCGGACTAGAGAGTAAAATCTTTGACAACAACAATAAGTGCTTATAGAATCATCTAAGAGAACAGAGGAGACTAGTTCATGAGGTGAAAATGTTTTATAATTTTTGGCACAGGAAAACTGTAGAATTGTTAGAGTAAATCTCTGCAGGTACCATTAGTTGGTGATCATCGATAATCATTTCATTTCATCAAACACCCTGATGAATGGGCCTTACAAGCTATTTGCATAGACAAACCCCACATAAGTTGTGTGATGGAAAAATATTCACACTATATTGAAGAAAACACCTACCAAATAACAATGACATTTCAAATGGGGCAAGAAAGAATAGAGAGATATACATCGAAAATGTTAAAATGTTAGGGCAACAGGAAAGCAACTAGGTAGCATGGTAGAAAGCACAACAAAGAAAATTATAAAAATGGAAAACCCTACAAATTAGCACCCATCCAAACATCACCACAATTTTTTCTTTAACTCTAAATCTCCAAATTCATCAAATTATATCCTATATTCAAACATGATCCTCTCCGTTAGCCATTCTAAAGATAAGGTTGAGAAATTACTACAGAACCATCACCTACATGTAGTGATCTTATTTTGTGACCAGACAACCTACTTTCGTGAAGACACAGAAAGGTAAACACTCTCTGCCAAGATTTTCCATATAGCCCAGGTTGAGCAACCACGTATACATCACTAGTTTCTTCTCTTCAGATTTGTAACTTAGAAGAGCTTTGTCTGACCACCTACGGGTTGCTCCCAGAGTCACCCAGGCAAGCCCTCTCAACATCATCCTCTTTCTGTAGTATCTAATTATTAGTTTAATTAACCATAACAGTTTCTTGATCATGCAGGTATTTCAAATATATTGCCAATAAGCATAAAGCTTTCATGTTAAACAATCAGGTCAAAAGACTAGACTATGATGCAAAAAATAAAAATAAACCTCACCAACACTCAAAGGACAATCAAAGTCAAACCTCTACAAAGTATAAATAGATATATGATAAACTTCATTCCACCACAAAAATGTGCTCAACTAAAGAAAATTATAATTACTATGCTTTCAAGACAAAGCTTTCAAGGGCAGTGATGTTATAAACATACCCCAACACCTCATGAAAAATCAATGTGTATAAATAGACCATCATATGGCTCATTTTAAACATCATTATTATCATTTTATAAATCATTTTTATTAAATCAACAAGAAGCAAGCAACAATTGCATTCAGTTCCACTGAAGCAAAGTATATGGAAGTTTCATATACTTATTATGAAGCTATCTAGATTTGCAACTTGATTGTGGAGTCAACCAATCAGTTATTGAAGCCCAATATTGTCTCTTGTGAGAATCAAAGTTACATCAAGCTCTATGAAAATCCAATGTGTCATGACCATTTAAAACACATTGATATTCAATACAATTTCCTAAGATTCCAAGTTCATTAGGGAGTTGGTAGTGTTGGACCACATTCTGAAAAAGTTGCATATGGTTAATAGTTTGATTGACAAGTTGGGGGAGAATCTTGGGTTATTGGAAAAAAAAAATTCTCAAGAGTTTTAGATTACCTAGTTTGTTCGAGTTGGTCTCACCTGAGCCTTGAGAAGTTGAGCAACACCAGGATTGCAAAGCTAGATTGTGGTAGACCAGTCAGAAAGATTCTTAAATATAACTAGAAGCTTATAACGACACCTTCGAGGATAAATGAATTAGTTGTTGGGTCACACCCACCAAGTATGGCACACTAGTTGGGGATAACGAGTTCATGATATTTTATAGAAAGTTATGAACTCCAAGTACAAGTAGATACAAAATCCATTCAGATCCACATAAGTTTCAGGTTGATGACAAGTTATGGTTGGACTTGCATAAAGAGCAATTGACAAACTCCTAGAAGAATCTCATACCATTTTGATACGAGCCTTACACCATCACCAAGGCTATGGGTGAGAATTCTTTTGAGGATAGTCGTAGGATGATTTATATTACTTCAAATGTATATGTTAGGATGATTTATGCTTGATGGGGTGCATGTCTAGAAAGAGTTCCTTTAAGATAATGAAAAATATGATCGCACGATTACTTACATAAGTAATTGTGATATCTACCCGAATGACATGAGGTAACTACATAAGAGATTTTAAAAGTGACATTTTTAAGGTTTTTTTTATATCAAGGTATGTGGATCATTATGTTTTTTTTCCAAAGCATTTACATATGACTAAATTTTTAAGTAGTACATCACTCTAATATTATTTCTCTTACATGCTCCTAGGTTATAATTCAAAGCATCATAGGTACTAAAATTCATGAAACTCTTGTTTTTTTGCTCTAAATAACTAAAACTCCCAAGTGTGCTACTCTTAATATTCAAACTTGCACTATTGTTAATACTACTTCCTCTAATTGTTATTTTTCCTCCATAAGTAAGCTGACTAAAAGGTGGACTTGAACCATTATTAACACGCTAGTGTAGTGTTACCTATTTGTATTTAAGAAGCATAAGGGGCGGGGTTGGTATAAGGCCAGCTTTGCTATTGTTTAGTGCCATGCCCACTACTAGGTTATCATCCTCTGTTGGCCTTAGGATATGGTTTCCCATTAGTTCATTTATTCTTTCTCATTTGCAATCTCATCCTACATTGCATCCAACCTACTACTTTGTAATCACATATCTCTCGTAACCTCACTCCAGTGTGTTCATTAGACCTCATTGAGGTGCATTGACTACCACTCTCTATTGAGCTATATTTTATCATCAACCCTTTGTTTCACAACCATCCATTCACCAACTCACCTTTCTCATTGAAATTCTCCAACTCTCTCATCCTCACTTCACTACTCTCTTCCTTGTTAATCTACTTTTGCAAATCCTCATTGCCTTCTTCATTTGCTCACATCAAGTTCAACGACCACTCATTAATTATCTCTCCTTCCTAAAAAATTATTCAACTTACTTTTTGGCTTTTATATCCTTCATAGCCATTTAGTCTTTTGAACTCTAATATTTTTCAACCCCACTGTAATCCATTACTTTATTACTTAATGAAAAATTTTACACCACCATACCATAATAAAAAATTTAGTAGTAGGAAACAACTTTTCCTAATATCAAATTTTTTCGAATATCAAAATTTATAGTTTCCCTCGCCTATTTCCCTCCCTCGCATTGCAGGGTTTGTCCAACGAAGAAGGAAGGGCATGTCCATGCTATCCAACTATGATTTGATACACTGGTTGAACTCAAGAAATTGGAATCCCAGGGTGATTTCCATCCCGAGACTACCACGGAAAGCTCCATTAGCTCCGTTACACCGAGGGGTTCAAGTGCGTTAATCAGAAGAGGCGTGGATGGCCACGATCACGATCACTTCCTGATAGATGAACTAACTGGTTTTTCATT